>BCLF01000110.1:129043-141949 GCA_001602275.1 Zoysia japonica | reverse complement strand
TTGTTGCAGTGTCAATGTCAAATAGGGATGAATCGTTATCAACCGAAAAGCCACTAGTAGAAAAAGCTCCATATTTTGCCTGTTATCCGGGCATGCATGCCATGCAGGCGATGTGGCTACAAGGAAGAACCAAGCCAAGGTTAGTCGGTTGGTGGCAGGTAGCTTCAGAGTCTACGTGTCCGTATGCCAAACTGCCAAACGCTCGATTTGCATGGGGACGCTGCCTGCGTGCGGATAGAGTACAGGAGGTGGTTCGCGCGTTCGCGTCCGGCGGTGGCCGCTGCCGCTGCGACGTCGCCGTCTTTTCCAAGGGGGACTCGCTTTCAGGGGCTGCGCGGCCGTACTCCACGGATGCGGCGGAGCTCAGTGGCATTTATGTGGCGGCCGGCCACGCCGGAGGATGCTAACCGATAAGGCCGACGTACGGCGCCGGGGGCTACAGGTGGGCGCTGGCGCTGCTTCCTCGTTACGCCGGCAGGGTGTCTCTTCTCTCGGAATCGTCCCTGTCCATGTAATCTCGTGGCTTGAGGCGAGGATCATCAGACATAGCCCACGAAATGGATGGCCCTGGTGTTTCATTTTGTGACCTTTCGAGCTTTTTCATGCTCTCGTCCGCCAATTCGGAGCTGCCAAAAACGCTCTTATAGCCCCCCAACATTTGTGTAGGCACAGCGTTGCTCCAAGTCACTTCGATGTGTGCTTCACATGTGGGCGTTGTTGGGCTCCGTCCCCGCTCGTCGTGACTTCTTGGGCCCCTTCTCCAAATCATGGAGTGTTCGGCTGTTGTTGGGCCTCCATTTATACCCATGCGTCAGCCTGGAGACAGAGTCCAATTCCACGATTTTGACTTTTAGAAATCTATTTATGTTACTTAAAAATTTTATAAAAATAAAAGTTGTGCTTATAATATTTTTAATAATGAATTATTTTATAATAAAAAAAAAATAATATTTTAATAAATTTTTTAATAAAATAAATTGTTAAATGTAGATGTTTGAAAATTTAAAACGACGCTTATGTTTAGACGGAGGAAGTAAGTATGGATCATCGTGAAAAAATTAGATCCAAAAGGTTTGGAAACGTCACTAAACATGCTATACTACGTGCAATATAGCCAAAGCAATAGGTTTTCGATCGTCTCGTGACAATCGTAGACCAGGAAAGCGACACATTCCTCTATTATCGTAACGCGAGGGCAGTACTGCGTCGTCTTTGGATGGTGGGCCTTGCTTATCCAAAACGTTTGTACTCTTTGCAAATGGAATTTTGGGCAGACGCCATGTGATTGCTCGCCTGGCTAGACCGGCGGCGCCAACCGTCCTAGCTGGTCACAGGGCATTTCCGTTCACACATGCGTTGTCATTTTAGTGGTTTATCTCATTTGGAAAAGATATTGCGTAGCGTACCTCCTTATGTTCTTAAATTATTGTCGTTAGAAAAATAAATT
The DNA here is from genome assembly GCA_001602275.1 of Zoysia japonica. NCBI lineage: Eukaryota > Viridiplantae > Streptophyta > Magnoliopsida > Poales > Poaceae > Zoysia > Zoysia japonica. Next base: position 140,502 of record BCLF01000110.1, on the reverse strand, counting down.
CAGTTTAGTTTAACTAAAATCCTTATTGTAATGAGAAAAAATAAAAAATGGAGACGGTATATATATGCTCATGATTTCCACCGTAGAAATCACTAACAAACTAAACACATGGAGGTAGTGCAATGTCAAACCATACATCCATATATATTTTTCTGTAAGTTTCATGATTGAGTTCGATTAAATCATTTTGCTATGTCTTTGCAAAACAAAAGGACGTAGGCGTTTAGTTGCTCGCCAGCACCTTGCCATGCCAAAATACTTCAAGTTTTTAGATTAATTGGTCCCATATACGGAATAAACTCGTGGAGCTGTGTCAAGATTCCCTAGTTAGGCGAGCCAAACCACCGTGGCAAGCTTTTTCTTGCTCGGCCACAATTGGTTAGTCAAGTTTGGCGATAAATTGTAGAGTATCAAAGCTCGTCAACCTTGGACAACGAATCGAACAGGTGTCAATCGAGTACACCTCACTGCTACAAAAAGGATTTATCCCGATATTAAAAAAGTGCAGGCGGTTGACAACAGTCAGCCATCTGCACTAAGTAAAATGTGGGACGACAACTGCCTGCACTAAGGTCCATATTAGTATAGACGGCACGTTAAGACAGCCGCCTGTATTAAGCTCATATAGTGCACTTGGTTCTCTTAAGCAACCGCTTTCAAATTAGTACAAGCGTCGCCGTTAAGAAAACCGCCTGCACTAATACCCTCTTCTATATATCTTGGCCACCAGCTGCCCTGTTCCTTGCGCGACACGAGCAAAACAGCGTGCGCGGCGGCAGGCAAAAACCGATCGATGGGAGGGGAAGGTTTTCTTCGCGAATCTTTTTTTGCAAACTTTTCCTTAAGTTAAACTCTTGCTCCTCTTCCGATTTGTTTTAAATTTAGATGTAATTTGTGCTCTAATTCCTTGATTATTCATTATCTAGAGTTTCTCAATGTTTTGCCATTTTAGGACATTTATATTGGCTTAACTTTTTAAATTTTGTTCTCTTGGATAATCTTTTGGTCGTGCCCTAATTCCTAGAATATTCATTATCTAGTGTTCCTCATGCTTTTGCCATTTTAAATATTTATATTGACTAAAATTTAGAATATTCTGACAATTCTTAACCTTCTAAGTTTCCATTCATGTTGTACACAAGACGCAAATTTTAATTTTGTTCTAAAATGGTGAGACTCAAAAGGAGAAAAATAATTAATTAGTACTTTATCATGTGTATGTCTATGTAATCATTATTCTATTTAATTAAACCTATAAAATTATGCATAGGTTGAAATAAAGAATGGATCGAGCATGGATGTACAATGCACCAAGACCTTCTCCTGTGTTTCTTCAAAATATTTCTTTATTTGTTGAAGCCGCCAAGAATTATGCTAAGAAAGAAAAGAGAAAAGAGATATTTTGTCCATGTATTGATTGCACCGATGACATTGCTTTGTCAAATACTTTAGTGATCCAGTCACATTTGATCAAGAGAGGTTTCATGAAGAACTACACCATATGGAAAGCACGCGGGGAAAAAGATATGTCTCAAGTAGATTGTCGAGATGTTGTGACTGTTGGAAGCAACACCGATCATTTTAGTATGGATCTCGATACTGAGAATCATGATGATGACAACGACAATGAAAAAGATGATATTCTGTTTGATTTTGAGGAGTTGTTGCGTCGTATTGAACCGCAAGTGCTAACATCTATGGGGTTGAGAGAGGTCTAGATTATATGGAAGTTTTAGAGAAGGCATCAAATTACCTTTTATATGAGGAATCAAAGGGATGTGGCAAAGAATTCATGGTGTTGCGTGCTGTGGTTGAACTTCTAAAGTTAAAAGCCAGCTGTAGATGGTCTGATAGTAGCTTTACATAGCTTTTGAGTCTACTAGCAAAAATACTTCCAAAGCCAAACAAGATGCCAACCACAACTTATACAGCTAAGAATCTTATATATCCATTGTCGCTGGGTGTGAAAAAAACACATGCGTGTCCAAACCACTGTGTGTTGTATCGCAAAGAGTATAAATTTATGGAAAAATATTCGACATGTGGCATCAGTCGATACAAAAAGAGTTACAACCATATATACCCTAGCAATTTGAAGAAAAGAGCACAGAAAAAGAATAACTCTATCGGTCTTGAGATTGATCATGACAACAATTCCAACGAGTTGAGTGGAAAGCGGAAGATTCCTTCCTTGGTCATGTGGTACCTTCCCGTGATTGATCGCTTGAAGCGTATGTTCTCAACCTCTAAAGATGCTGAATTCATGCAGGATGAACCCGGGAAAAATTCGACACCTGGCTGATGCAACTCAATGGAAGAATTTCAATCTTCTTTATACACAGTTTGCTGAGGAGATTCAAAATATTAGATTTGGAGTGAGTACGGACGGTATGAATCTATTTGGTGAAAACAGGACCGTACACAGTGTAATATCCCTAAAATTCAACAAAAAAATAAAAATCGAAATTTAAAAATTTTTTGCTAACAAAATGCTAACAGATTTTTCTTTTCTTCTCTCTTTCAAAAGATAAAATTCATGTAAACTAAAAACCTCTCTTAATTTGAAATTTTCTAAAATATTAAAATTTTTGATCAAGTGCTTGATCTTTCCCTTTTTATTTGGCCGAGCTTATTTGAAATTTCTTTGAAGTTTGAATTCTATTCCAATTTAAACCAATCATCCAAATCCCAAAATCCCACCTGGGCCAAAAGCTTTCCTCTTTCTCACATCGGCCCACTCCTGCACGGCCCATCTATCTCTCTTTTTTTCTCCTTTTTCCAAGCAGGCCGCCTCCTTTCTCTTTTCTCTCACGCGGCCAACAGGACGGCCCAGCCCAGCTCCACCCTTCTTCCTCCTCCGACCGACCTCGGACACACGCTCGCCGCGCGCGCCGCCGTCGCCGTCCCGGTCAATGCCCCGTGCACGCTGCTGCCACGCCCATGCCGCCCATGTCACTCCCCATCCCGCACAGCCCCCTCGCCACTGTCACGTCTCACCAACCGCATTGAAGCCGCCGTCGAGTCACCTCCGCCTCTACGTCCCGTCTGCGGCGTGGCCGCGCCCATGCCGCGCCCACATCAGCTCGACGTGTGAACAGTACCGCGCCGCGCCCGCACCCATACCTCCACTCATACCACCAGCATTCAAGTCGCCACCGGCCACACCTCCTCCAAAGCTGCCTCGCCTCCGGCTATAAAAGCCAGCCCAAGCCTCCTCGAAGCCCCTCGCTCCACTCACCGTCCCCAACCCCGGCCAAATGCGAAGAATTTTGGTTCTCCCCAATTTCGTGCCACCTCGGCAGTCGCCACAATTCGCCCACTCCGGTGAGCTTTTGTCCCTCTTCTTTGCACCTGGAGCTCGCCTCGACCCCCTCCTTCATTCCCCTGTCGTCGCTGCCTGTGCCCGCCACCGCAACGCTCCGGCACCGAGCGCCCATCGCCACACGCCGCCTCCTGCCGTCGCCAGCATGCTCTGGCCAAAACCCGACGACGAGAACCCCCTCAGGTGAACCGCGGTGAGCTCCTCTCTCTCTTAGGCTAGTTCTCGTCGAGGTTAGGGCACCGTGACGAGCTTTTTTCCTCCTCCGACTAAGAGCAGTCAATGGCGCCGCCGCCCCGCCTGTGTCCGGCCGCCACGCGGGACATCGGCCTCTGCCGACCGTCCGATCTTAAACCGACGCACCAGATTAGATCACCCATCTCATTATATCACCACCGTCCGATTTCAAATGAATGGCCCGGATTGGAACGAGCATAAACTTGATTCATTTTTAAATCTGAGCCCTTTATCTAAAATCAAATGGTCCATATTTGTCCATGTCACCTGACCAACCACAACCATCTAAATCATAGTCAAGGGTCTAGATTTGAGCCACGTCAACAGATAAATCTCAGCCGTTGCCTCCGAATCCAATGGCCTAGAATGCGCCAGCCTGATTTTATAAATAAAAATAAAAGAAATCAGTCGGCCCCACCGGTCAGCCTAATAAAATGAACTGCTAGGTACACCCCGCATATTGCACATAGAAGTATATTTCCGAGCCTTTTTTCAGTACAAAAATAAATCCATAGATTTCAGAAAATGCCACTTTGCACCTAAGCCCCTGCCATTCTGTAAAACTATATTTTTAAGTCTAGTAATTTGACAAATACACCCTTGACGTTTTCTCTAATTACGATGTAGTCCTAAATATTACACCTAGTACCCTGAACTTTTGTATAATTACATATAGGTCCCCGACCACTTCCTGTAAAAATTATAGAAAAGCCCCTAGACACATTCTAATAACTACAAATAGGCCCCTACAGCACCCTAAACCTTGTAAATACCATATTTTTTCACCGGTAACCTCGATTTCGGTGATTCTTACGCTCACGGGATCGTCTCGACATGGGCTATTTTATGAAATTAGTTTCAAAACTTTAAACCCCTTATAATTCTCTAAGTTTGATTTATAGACTTATAGCCCCAGATAAACACTTCTTTGACAGTTGATAAATCCAGAGCTAATCGTTTCATCATCAAAAATCCCACAGCCACTCCACTAAAATCAAGCCCAGTATCACCTAATCATGTTACCCTCCTTTTTCGGCTTTCGAGTTTTATCAGAGTTCATTTGATTAACTGCTTTAGTTCTTTTTGATTAACTGCTTTAGTTTTTTTTTCCATTTATTGAGCTTGTTATTTACTGCTATTTGTTTTAGGTAGTGCACTTCATACCGTCATATTAAACATTGGTTAATAAAATGATTAGCGTGCATCTCACCTTGCATTAGCATACATTAATGCATGTGCCACATGATACTCTTAGGAATACAAATATAAAACTAAGATTCAATTAATTAGGCACTAATAATTAGAATATAGCTGCATAATAGGAGATTAAGTAAATAATCTCTAGCCTCTGTGTAATCATTTATTTAATATAAGCTAAATAAATATGTCTAAAATAAAATTAGTAATTGGTCACTAACATATGATGCTAATAAGTAAGTAATCACTGGCATATGATAGTAAATAGCATTGCGCATGAAAGGATGCATGAAGTAACATGTCATATGCTAAGTCACATTTTTAGTGTCTATACATATAAGTATATATTTACTCACGATAGTGTAATAATACGTTAGGCACTAGATAATACATGCATACACTTAGCTTACTATCGCATCACGTAATCTAGCTGACATAAACCAAGTAGATAATCATTGCTCTTTAGTAATTATCGACAAAACAAGATAGCGCATACAATGACACGTCACCCGCTTAGCACGCTCACTATACACTCCATAGATTAGTTTATAATTACGCAAACACATTAGTGCTTAAAATACTCATAATGCATACACTTACCTAATTTAATAAAGCAGTCACATAAACATAGTTTAAAATAAAAAATAACTAATTAACCACCAATCCTTGGTAAACATTGCTAAGTAGTGATTAAGCATATAATGACACATCAAACTTTTAGTATTATATTAGATGAACCATAATATGAGCCCGTGCTCGTATGAAGGCTCTAGTATAATATTTACCATACATAGTCACACTTAACTACCCGTGTAACCTTATAATTAATAGAATAAAGTACCTAAATAAATACTTATTCTAGTAACTAATCCATAATGAATAACACTAAGATACACATAGATTAATGAGCATTGCATTAAGACAGTCACCGCATCATGCATGACTTCATCCATAGTTTTCCCTGTGGAGTTCATTCGGCTCTTATTCGAAGTTATTTGAGTCTTATCGGTTCTTCTCGAGCTTTTATATTTTTTACGGTAGTTTTATTACGCATATTCTACAGTGTAGACAGCGTTGAGATCGAGGAAGAGCTAGATTTCAAGAGGAGCCAGAAGGACTGACACAAAGAGAAGTTCGAAAATTTCGACCTCAAAGATTAAGGATTTGCAGACAAGCTCTAACCACCTTGACCATATTAATCCTATGATTTGTTTCGCACCTATATGGCGTGAATGCTTGCATGTGTTTTCTATGAATTTAAGCATTGTGAAGTAGTGATCCTGCTTATTAGTTATTTATATTAATATCAGTTACTTGCTCTCATTAATATTAAATACCACCTTGTTGATGACACCACCTTGTTACCAATAGAGAATTCGTCATTAAATACTTTTAATGATCGAAAAGTTGCCTTGATAATAGATTGCTCAGGACTTTATTGTGATGCCACGCATCACCACACCATACACCAATATTCTTTAAAATGTGTAAACGTGTACTTGGTGGTGTGAGTAAAATAAAATAGGTGGGTGATAGAGCAACATGTGTTAAGTGGAGGTGGGTGATTTCTAGTTTACGAGCGAGGCTTTTATGTGATTAATTGGTGCCGTGTGATAAGCTTCGGTCTGGTCCACCTGCCGTGGACAAGTGCTCGCCTTGACCGCATAAGGACCGGTTCATCGGACCTCAACATAGTAATTTTGTGCAACCACAGAACTTGTCTGGGCAGGACTTATCCTAACTTATTGGCATCTACCGTATGCTACACTAGGCGGTCAGTAGAGCATCGTGCACCAAGGGTGGGCACTTGGGGATGATTGTACCCGAGAGAGTCCGACTCAGAGAAAAAAGAAGTACCTCAGCTCAGCGTATCTGAGTCAGCAGAGAAAAATGAAATACCTGAGAACTCAAAGGAAAGTGAAGTACTTGGGTTTTAGCCCTTGGTGATTTTTTCGAGGTGGACATACGGGGCTGGACGGATAAGGTAGGACTAGCGTTACATTACTCTCCTGCAAAGAATGTGTAGCCTATGGATAAAGTGTACAACCTCTGCAGAGTCTAAAATGTTTTCGAAAAGTCCGTTGTCACTGGTTATGACACATTATTGTCTGGGCTTACAATGATTAGTCTCATATACTTTCTTGATTGTGTGAGTGGGTGTAGTTGCTTATGTTTTAGAAGTTGTTTGGATCGGGTATTGGAGACCCTTCCAGTTAAAACTTGGGAACTGGAGGGAAAAGTTTATTCTCCCCTAGGTCCACCTATTAAAATATGACAAACAAATGTTTTGATCTCCTGGTTTTAAAACCTTCTCTAGTGAACCCTGCTGAAAATAGATTTTAGCAAAGGAACGCCTGTGCATTATTCTAGCTACAGCCAGACGTGCATATATAAGTATACCCCTGCATAGTGTTAGGGCTTCCTGAGTACTTTATGTACTCACCCGTTTGTATCTGTGGTATTAGTTAGGAGAAGATTTGTAGAAGACGACGACGTGCTGGGTTTTGATCCTGCTTCCCAAATTGCTTGTGAAGTTGAGTCTTGTTTTCGCTGTCTGCTTCGCCTCTAGCTAGCTAAACCTCTGTGGATGCTTTAATCCACACCGTGTTGCCGCTAAAGGTCGAGTTTTAGGTATATTTCCTTATCCGAAAGATGCTTTTTGATATACATTCTGATGTGTTAGTGCGTATCAGCTGCTGATCCAGGGACTGATACGTGGTGCATAGTGCAATCCAGAAATGGGGTACGACACACAGCACTTGGCCTGTTATTCTAATGATGGCTCCGTACAATTTTCAGTAAGTTTTGTCACTGCGCTCGACATATATTCTTAAAAAGTTACCTAATACTTTATTTATTTATATAGCGACCACTATACTTGTATCATGATGCAACTAAAGGAGGCGAAAAGGGTAGTCTTAGACTCACTCAATTACCCCAAAGAACAATACAAATAGTTCGTCAAGATTTTAGAAAAGTAAGCGTACTTTTGCATTTGTGTAGTACTTATAGTTTTTACATCAAGCTTGGCGGGGTCCATCCTCAAGGAAAAGAAAAGCTAACTCTAAGCTATAATTTATGGGTAATAAAAATATCTCCTTGTTAATATGTAACTGTACTTGTCCCAAATTTTTACCTAATTTAGTTTGTTTTTATTTGAAGTGTCATAAGCAACCTCTCGGCACTGTCGTATGTGGTTATTATGTCTGTGAGTATCTTAGAGTCACTGGATATTATAAAGTGAATCGTGAGGATGTAAGGTATCTTATCAATTTGTTTTGTATACTTAAATTAATTGTTATCATTGTTATAGTAATTATCTATCATTTTTTCATTTACAGAAACCCAATGTCGGTCACGAATGGTCTTAGAAAAGAGACATGGAGCACACAGGAGTTGACTTCGTCTGATCTATGCCATTTTATCCATCAAGAGGTTGTTCACCCGGATGGAGTATTTTTTGTAAGGGAAAATAATGAATTGTTTTTGTATCTGCATTTGTCTTTGTATGATAGGTTTAAGATTATATAGATTTAATCGAATTTGGTTGGATGCTATGTAATGTGACATGTCAATAATTGTTTTGTAATATATTGTTGTTTGTTTGTGTTCCCATCATCCGTTGTATTACTTTGATGAAATATTGAATTCTATATCTGTTTTAAAATTGTATTTCTGTATAAAAGAATTATAAATTTTGTATAATATAATTATTAAAAATAATAAATTATTTGTGAGAAATATAGTACAAGCGGCTTTCTTAAGCAGCCACCTGCACTAAGACAATTAGTGCATGCGGCTTTCCGAAGGCACCGCCTGTACTAAGTCCATTAGTGCAGACGGAGAATGGTATTAGTGTAGGCGGTCGACATAGACGCGTGTACAAATGGATCATTTTTACATGCTCACTCATTGCAGCCGAAGTCGAAACCACCTGAGGAGTTTAGAACCATCTGAAAAAATGGTTTTTCTAGTAAGTGCCTGTATCATATTGGCTATTCTTGTCACCCGTATACTGGAAACCTGTCCTTGATATAATCACGCGTTCACAAGGCCTAATGATCCTTGAAATGATGAATACTACTACTAATGATCTCACGCTTACGGCACCCAGGCGGCCAGGCAGGGCTACCGTATGTATGCTTCTTTGATTCGAATGCGGACCACGAGCAGCAGCCCAAACCTACCGTCTACATTTAGATACTGTCCGTCGACGGCGCCGGCCGGGGACCTACACGGGAACAGTCGGCACGGCGTTGAGATTGCGAGACACGACACGCGTTCCCGTCGCCGAAATAATGCGAGCGCACATGGCCGAAGAGATACCCCAAAATTAACAAAAGGGATCGAGGCCGGTCTCCGCGCTCCAGCGAAGAGCGCCGGCCGCGGACTTTGGCAGCAAGAGTCTTGGATAGTTCCCACAGGAACAACGAACGGACGACGGTGCGGCGGCGCAGTGCAACAACCATCAAAGAAAGTCGTATCCAATGATGATCAGTTTCGCTGTAGCTAGCATCGATCACCAACTGGTATTATCGGCGGACAGCGCAAAAGTACACAAGATGCATGAGTGATCGCAGTACGCGGTGCCGCCGCCGGTGCCTGATCGATGATTGGGGGTTTGGATGGAGTTGGAGTGCTCTTAGCTTTTGGCAGCCGGAAAATTCCATACAGCAGGGACGGACGTAAAGGGGGTAGCTAGCTAGCATGCGTGCGTGTGATTGATCGCGCGGGGTTCTGCTGCCGCGCTGCCACATGGGGTCGGGCCTGCCTGTCGGTGACCCCACGGCAGCGGGCAGTACGGCAGCCGATCCTTTTCCGATTGATCAGCATAAAGTCCTTCAGCCGGGCTACACTTTTTTTTTCTTCTGAATCATTGTTTTTTCTGGTGAAATGTGTCGAACTATTTCCTTCGAGATTCTTGTAGCTACTCCCTCCGTTCACTTTTACACGTGGTTTTAGCTCTGAACACAGAAATTAAAAAAAAATAAAAAAGTATTGTACACAGGAAAATGAGAAGAAAAGAGATAGAAATAGAGATTTATTAGAAAGAGAGAAAGTGTATTGGAAAGAGAGAAATGTATATTGAAAAGTGAGAATGACATATATTGAGAAACAAAATTTGAATGCTAGAAGGATTTATATTTGTGAACAGAGGGAGTAAGATTATTGTAAAATTCATGGGCCATAAAGCATCGAGTTCATTTATTTACTTACTCCCTTTTTTTTTTAATTGATATCACCGTTGAGTTTTAAATTTAACTTTGACCATCTGTTTTATTCAAAAAATTTGCTTGAATGTCTAAAATTTTAAGTTGTGATTCAAATAACTCTAATGATAAATCAAATTATATCAAAATATATCAAACTTATCAAATTTTTTGAATAAAATAAATAGTCAAAGTTAAATTTAAAAGTCAATGACGACATCAATTAAAAAACGGAGGGAGTACCTGAAATTCTATATAACAAACTGTACGCCCAGCTTCAATAGTGCAATGCTACATGCAGTGTTTCCGTGCTTGTGTAAATAACCATGGTCGATGATATGTTTATTCAAGTTGGTAGAACTGTAATATACTGTCTCTAACCTCCATCACTACAATTTGTTTATCCCCAAAGTGGAAAACTGGAACTTCCCATCATGTTCATTTCTGGTATCAGATAGCTAGTGAGGGAATCATTTTGAAATTTTTATCGTTATTGATATATATTTAATACATTGCAAAGTCGTTCAGAATGAAAGATCGATAGATTGCGTATAATGGTTGGTTGATTGTGTTGTGTCTCTCAACCAATATACGTTGAAGTTGTGTTGAGTATGGCAAGAGGCCTCCTTGATGCATATGGAAGCACAACGGCAACAAAAATATACCGTAACCGAAAAAAGATGTAAGAAAAACCATTTCAAGATCAGAATATAGTAAAATCATCCATTTCTTATTCTCAAGGCAAAAGAACATGGTGTTCTTACAAACATCGTTATATGATTGACATCTCGGGATTACAATAGAAAGAACCTTAATTAACGGGATAGACACCCACCCTATAATTAATATGATACAGAAGACAAGAATCAAACCCCGGATGGCTAGGTGACAACCACCGTCATTAGCCAATATATCTCGGAGTGATTCTCTCGTGTATGAAAACAACTCCGTGAACACAAATATCATCGAATAAAAGAAGAATAATAGACGAATAGAACAATGCATCATGGTCTCATGGATGCCTTGGTGCAGGAATGTCGATTAGTTGCGGCTGCACTCGGCAGGGAGTCCCTGTGGGAACCTCCACCCGTCGGTGCAGTAGTCGTAGCGCATGTAATTGTGCTCCGCCCAGGCAATGGTGCCCCACTCGGCCTTGCTGGGCTGCTGGTGCATCCACTTGGCGCTGCCGCCGGGGCATTTGCGGCCGCCGACGCAGGCATTGGCGTAGTAGTCGCGGTAGGAGACGGTGAAGGGGGAGTTCGACCAGTCGATGGGGATCTTGCCCTTCTCCGTGGCCCAGTAGCTGCCGTCCCAGAGGGTGGCGTGCACCGTCATAGGCTTCGAGTTCGGGTACGCGAGGTCGGCGTAGCGCTTGAAGCACCGGATGACCTTGTCGTCGACCTTGAAGATGATGTTGTCTGGGTTCCAGATGATGGTGTAGGTGTGGTAGTCGGTGGATGGGTCGAACCACAGGTCGAACTGGTGCTCCTTCTTCC
>BCLF01000110.1:93688-125688 GCA_001602275.1 Zoysia japonica | reverse complement strand
GCACCACCGGTTGGCCGCTGGAGTTGCCCATGAACTCCATGTCGATCTCGTCGCGGTAGTTATCGTCCCCTGATGAGAGCTGCAACGTCCGATTCGCCCGACGTCAGGTCATTACTCATGAGAAGAGGAACGAGCAGGCAAATTCTAAGACACGAGCCAATCGATCGAGCTGATAAAGACATGTTCTTACGTAGAAGCAGCTGACTGTGCCAGCAGAGTTGCCGGGGATTAGCTTCATCCTGATGCTGAACTCGCCAAAGAGGAACTTCTTCTTGGAGTTGAACCCGCCGCCGCTGGACTGCCGGGTGAGGCTGACCGTGGCCACCTCCTGGCCGGAGGCGTCGTAGCCCGCACGAACGTTGCCGTCAGTGGTGAAGTAGTCGTTGAGCCAGTGCGCCGAAGAGGCCACCTGCAGGAGCGCAAGGGCGACGGCGAGGGACGCCAGATGAGACCACCTGGCCATGGCTGCTGGCTGCTGCTTCCCTAGCTTCCCGTCGAAATGGTGAGTTCGGTTTACTTGGTGCAGGAAAGCGCAGGACGTGGTGCGCCTTTTATAGATTGGCTAGCGCTGGGGGCTCACAAAAGGCACAGGTCTCATTTGAATTTTGATGGGTATAATTTATTAAAATAAATTATAGTCTACTCATATTCTACGTTTACGTACACGAGAGCTGCACGTAAGGAGTTTTAAGTATAAGTGAATTGCTCACCTTTTCTTATCAGTTTAAGCTTTTCGAGTCAATTGGTTAATAAATGTAACTCAATATGGTATCAGAGCCAGATGTCTCGATTTCGAATCCTGATGGGCATGGTTTATCAAAATAAATTGTAACCCCACTCTTATTCTACGTTTACGGCTACGAGAGCTGCACGTGAGGAGGAGTGTTGAAGTATAAGTGAATTGCTCACCTTTTTCATCAGCTTAAACTTTTGAGGTCAACTGATTGATGCATGCAACTTAAAAATATAAGCTTCAGTTGGTGCTGGGCCGACATGTCTGTTGATGCATGGGTTCGGCTCACAAAGCTTTGCATGTACGGTCGGTGCGAAGGTTCGGGCTGTCATCGCTGAAAGAGTGCCCCATAATTTGGCAGTTCGGTGATTCACTCTAAAGAACTATCAACGGCAATGGCGAATCCCAGAATTAAATGTAGGGTTGGATAAGCTTGTCGTATCATTGTTTGCTTAACTGGTCTTCTATTTCGGAACTTTGTTTTAAAAAAAAGTGAAGGTGGAAACTAACACATGGCTTAGGTTTCATGAGTGAGTAATCATAGAAGTTGTTCAAGCATGTATTGTTCTTTTTTCGACTATTATCTCTCAAATTCTCACACATACTTCGTTTAGTTTTAAAATATTGACACCATTGATTTTTAACATCAACTTTGATCATTCCTTCTATTAAAAAAATTATTTAAATGTGTAAATTAATTAGTCATGTTTCAAATATCACTAATGATAAATAAAATTATAACAAAATGTATATATTTATCATATTTTTTTAATAAGAACAATGATCAAAATTGATGTTAAAAATAAACAATGTCAATATTTTAAAACTAGAGAGGTATACAGTAATTATCCGGCATAAGACAGGGTACAGCTATAAAAAAACTTATCGTTTCGATTCGGCAATAGCTCGTTATTTGCATGTTAGTTAATTTCTCACCATGCTTTAAACCTCAAAGTTGTCTAGTTCCTCTAATACATGGTTATGACCTATATAAGCTGTCAATTTCCATTTGCTAAAACGTCTACACTCCATTTATTCCGTCGATCATGCTTTAGACACATGCGGCGGGTCCAAGGTCGATGTTTATCCGCAGAACCCAGCAGAACCCATGATAGCGTCCATTCCACCGTGGAGACGCACCCGCACTCGGAGCAAATTTGCAAGCCAGGAAATTAAAGAGGGTTGATCATCCAAGTGTCACGTACCACCGGTCCACCACCGGACGTCCACCGCTAATGACTCCTATCCCTAATCAATCTCGCCGAATCATCGTGTTGGTTGCACGTTTGTCGGTTAACCACTCTGACTCTGCGTCGATCATTGAAATAGGTAATTTAGGAGCTAAGCCTTGTTCACACATAACGATGGGCTTTATCGATCGATACGCATTGGTTCGGGACTGGAAGCGGCGGCGGCGGCCGCGGTTCCCGCGTCGCGTTCGGCGACCGTGACTGGTGCTGTGGACGACGTCTTTCTCCGCGGGCGGTCCCGGGTTGTTGCGACTGGCCGTTAGCAGATGTGGTGCCTTGTATACCTAACATTGGACACAAGTTCCGTCGATTGATCCGGTGAGTCGCCGGCCACGGCTGTAACATGCCAAGTTTATAATCATGCACAAAGCATTCTCATAAGCATCATTTAGCACAAACATTGAATAATCATAGCATTTCAAATTTCAAATTCAAATTTGAATGAATTTAAACTCATCCTTGTGAAGAAACTCAAAATTTTTGAATACAACTTGACCTAATCAAAAATTTTGGTATTAGTACTCTTGATTCCTTGAATTTACTCGATTTTTATCGAATTTTTAGGTGTTGTTTTGATGGCCTAAAAATTCAAGCAATCCTTAAAAACTGACAAATTTGATGAATTTTCATTTTTATTCTACAACTCCGTTTGAGGTGATTCTAGTTGAAATAGATTCATCTTTCCTTGTTCTATCACCAGAAAAATCGGTGTAAATTTTTGAGCCTCGGAGCTATAGATTTTTTCTTTTTTTCTTCAAATTTAGCCCTGAGTCAGACTAGTCCAGGTCTTACGACCTCGTTGTCTTCTTCATCTCAACACGTCGATACGCCGTGTCTTGCCACGCATGCATAAATGCAGCCATGCGTTGGTTGCACCCCAAAGTGGCGTTGCCACGACCTAGAGCCCTTCACTAGGCCATTCTCCTTCTCCCTCACTCCCTCACTCTCCACTTCTCTCTCTCCCTCCATTACTCTTCTTCCTCTTCGTGGTAGCAAGAGCAAGGGGTGATTCTGATCATCTCACTGCCGGGATTCGAAGGAGAAGGCTTCCCCGAGCTCCCCCACGACTTACTCAACCTTCCTCAAGCCCGGAGCTCGCCGTCCCTTTCTTCTTCTTGCTCAACTCAGGTGAACTACACCATTGTTAACCTCAACATCGAAAGCTTCGCCCAAGCTTTTCCCCTCCCTATTTCTCCTTGTCTTGGTCGATTTGGTGCCCATTGTTAAGCTTTAAGTGCATTCATGGCTTTTCTCACCATTTTTGATGAATCTTTAAGAAAACTTATTGCATGTCACATTTAACACTTCAAATGGCATCTCTAACTCATATTTATGCTTCTAGTATCTTTATTTGACTTCCAAACAATATCTATTGCCATCGAGATAATCATCCCTTTTCTTCACGAGCTTTTTCTTGTTTCAGACCCGGACAAGTCCGCCCATCTCGGACTAGTCTGAGCCTCTCACTTTGAAAAATTCATATAAAAATCATTCGATCTCCGATTAATGTAAAACTTGTTTTGTTAGTTTCATATCTTTGTCCTCTACATGGTAAAAATATTATATAACCCAAAATCTAATCATAAAAATTATTTTTTGATTTTAAATTGAATAAAAGGTCATAATTTTCATTTTTAGGCCAGCTGCACTGTTTTGCTCATTTCCAAATCAAATCTTGCTTATTTCAAGTCATTATTTTTGCATTAGAATCATGACTCATTGCACTTCATTTCTACAAATTTTCATATCATTTGCACCTCATTTCATACCATTCTCATGTCATTTATTCGGTGCATCTTCTCATGTTTAGAACATGAGCTACCGGAGGGTGACGTTGGTGGTCCGGAGGGTGAAGTGGAGCCAGCATTTGAAAGTGAAGAACCTGCAACTCAAGGCAAGCATCCTGCAGATCTCAACCCTTTTTGGATGAGTCATAAATAGATATGTTGAGTTAAATAATATGATTGCATTAGTTGGGCATTAGATAAGGTTCTTGCTATCCTAATTGTTGCATTACCTTCCTTGTACTTTGTTATCACCCTACCTTGTGATGAGTTAGGTAAGCCTAGAAGTTGGGTTTTTACAGTATTGCTTAGTGTGGCTCCAACTTAAACGGTAGAAGTCAAATAGTGAAAGGTCGCCATTGTTCGCACGATATAGGTGGTTACTTTGGAAAAATTGACTATGCTCATTAAAAGATGGATGTCGGATATGGTTGGTTTAGGGGGAATTACCTGATGGAATGTTCATAGTCCTTGGCACTCTTCGTACTTTCATATGCTGAAATAATAGATAGGTAAGCCTTCTTCCTTATCTTACTGCGACCATTTGTCCCTCGAGTTCGGGGGCTTAAGAAGGTGCTAGGCATGACCCCCATGAGGGTCTAGTGCGACCGACTTGCCTAGACCGGACGGTGGCTAAATGGTCAGGGCGTATTTGAAAGGTCTCCCTACTTTCGACGGGTGGTATGGTGAGTGGTCGTGTGGTGTGTGGGTAAAGATGTACTCCCTTGCAAGTTGTAAAAACAATTCAAATTGCCATGATCTCGGTTATGACCAAGCCTTGGTACAGCAACATCATCATGGTACAATTCTCTAGTTGTGGTTTGATAGATATTGTGATATGTGAGCTTATGAACCTTTAGTCATTCCTTGTTGTTGCTATGGTAATGTCGCCCTTATAGGTTCACTTATGTTAAAGTTTATAATTCATTTACTATACAAACTAATGCTTTTATGCAAAATGTTATCCTATGGCTTATTCTTGTCTAAAGCCTAATTGCATACTCCTTGAATAGATCTAGTGTGTATGTCTTGCTGAGTACCTTCGTACTCAAGATGCTACTTGTTGAGTTTTGCAGGTCTTGGAGAGGAGTGGGCATGATTAGGGGTTGAGCACCGAGGTCTTTTGGGTTGTTTTACCGTTGCTTTGTTCTCTTGAACAAGAGCCACACACTTCACCTAGCTATGCTCTTGTTCATGTTGATAATCATGGAGCTTTTGTTGAGCTCGAAACCCTTATTTTTGTTGTAAATATGGAAGTTAAGATAACTTGTAACGCAACTTTTAAATTTGCTCTCTACCTATGTCTTGTGATGACGGTGGTTACAAATGGGGCTTAGTGATATGCATATTGATCTTGAGCATTGAAATGCATATCGGGGAATACCGGAATTATATGCAATATAATCAAATATCTTTAGTTGGCAGCTCGGAATGGCCATTGACATGTGGCGTGCCATAAGGTCGATGTGTGTCAATGTTCATCCTGTGTTTGACCGACGTATTTGGTCATAATGTATATAATTTGGAAGGCTCCTCCACAGCGTGGCTATCAGAGCAAGGTTAGTAGAGTGAACCTCGTTAGAGCCCAAGGGTAGTTAGTAATTGAAATTTGACTACTCAACTAAGTTTAATTATGGAACTAAATTAATCTTGCATTTAAGAGGTTGCTATTTATTCCCCACCTTTTCCTAGTGTCTCTTCTTCTACCCTATGGCTGCACCATAAAAACTTGTTAAAATTTGATTGCCACTTGTTTTTCTTTTTTAAGTGGGTTAGTGGGAGTGTGTTGCGGTGTGAGAATCGATCATGTGCATGCATGTTCTCATGTTATATTGATCAGATCATGGCATATCTTTGTCCTATTATTCTTAATGCTGGACAAATCATTCTTGTACCATCTTAAACTTGCTTTTGCTATCCTTCTATCAGATCATGTCTCAATCACTTCCTCTCTTCTATCAATCAAATCTTATCTTTTTTTCAAGTCATTTCTTCAATTAAAAGTATGATCAATGAGAAGATGTTACTTTCAAAAAAATCTATTTGTCCATGATACTCAAGTGTTGGTTGTTATCTTTGGCATAAATTGACTAACCTATCATGATGCTATCATTCCTTGTGGTTCTTGAACTATCATTCTTAAAAAGACTTTGCAAGATTCCTTTTCAAACATGTCTCAAAGTCATTTCAATCCTCTCCAAATGTTATATCTATTACTATCAGAAACTATGAGATCAGAGTTTTGGTCCAACTTCAAGGGTGCATATCATATGTTCTATTCATCAAGTGAAGGATTTTGAAGCATCGTGAGAAATTTGACGAACTTCCCTATGACCTTAGTAGTCAATCTCTAAACCACTCAAAGCCTAAGCTCAAAAGTGAAGTTCAGATTTTCCTTTCTTGCTGATCAAAATCTCAAAGTCAACTTCCAAAATCTGTAACTCTTGTTCCATTTTTCAAATGGGGACTTGTAAATACCCGTTAAAAAATATATAGAAGTTCTCTACAACTTTGGTATTCAACTCAGAGTTTGATTCTATTTCGAAAACCTCCAGGATCTCTTTTTCTCTCAACCCTCGAGTTATGGCAGATTCTACCAAGTCTAAGAAAATTGGTCTTTTGAAGCGAAAAGATGGAATTCAATCTTTAAACACATGTCTTCTTGTTATCCATCCATCAAGCTCATGTTAACTCTACCTCTCCTTGCCGATCAGTCCTGATAACGAGATAAAGAATTATGATGGTGAGCTGGACACTTCAAAATGGTGAGAAGCAAAAATTGAGAAGCATTGTTACAGATATGACTATAAGGATTCGACTCCTGATATTCCTACATTTCAATGTATTGTTCCAATTCTTACATTCATGCCTAAACTTGAATGCTTCCAAATCAGCTATCATTTACAAGTGTCCTTGAAGTCCTTCGTACTCTTGATTGTTATACCTTGTTTTGAGATACGATGGTGTCCTACCCTCCTGAAATGCTTAGACCTTCCTTGCAATCGTCTAAATTGAGTTATCTTAGATTATAAATCCTTCATCAAATGCCCTCTTATTATTGTTGCTCATCCTGATTGGGGGCTTGTGTGATTGTTAAGCTTTTACCACACAAGGCTTATGCATCCTTGCCCCTTTTCTTAAGTATGTGTTCTCCTGAACTGATTTTCTTGATCCTTATGTTTTCCACAATTATAGCTTTGATGTTTGAATTGTGCCAGTTCGCCCAGGCGCTTCTCTAACATCAAAACTTCTAATTGGGAAGATACTATATTCTTGAATCTATAATTGAATCCAATCGTAACTTACTTTTGCATGGATGGCATATTATCTTTAGTATGCAACCGGCATGAGTAATGTTGTGATTGAAACTACTTGTTTATCCAACACATAATTTAGAGCTTGCCATTATTGTTCATACTCTAAAGATTGGCATCTTTATTTCCTTGGCAATTCTTGCGACATCTACATCGATCACAAGAGTCTTAAATACATCTTTACTCAAGCTGATCTCAACATGAGGCAAGGAAGATGGCTACAACTGATTAAAGATTACAAGTTGGAAGTTTATTATCATCCGAGCAAGGCAAATGTTGTTGCTGATGCGCTCAGTCCGAAGGCTTATTGTCATTGGTTTCGATCAAGCATCCATCTCTCTCTTTCTTTTTGTGATGAGTTTCAAAAACTTGGTCTTGGTATGATCAAGGAGAGATCTCTTTTCAATATCCAACTTCAGTCCACTCTCCTTGAAGAAATAAAGGAAGTCCAACGAAGAAATAAAGGGATGTCTCTCCTTCGAGACAAAGTGAAAACTGGAGGTGGTAAGTGTTTCAATTTAGATGAACAAGGCATCTTCTGGTTTGGGAAGCGTCTTGTGGTTCCTCAAGTTTCGAAGTTGAAAAGAAGAATCCTAAATGAAGCTAATGACTCCATGTTTTCTATGCATCCGGGAAGTACAAAGATGGATAATGATCTCAAAAAGCTCTTTTGGTGGACTCGCATGAAGTGTGAAGTTGCTCATTATATCTTCAAATGTGATTTGCAACATATCAAGGCGGATTATTTGAAGCCAACGGGTACTCTCCAACCACTACCTGTGCCATCATGGAAATGGGAGGAAATCAGTATGGATTTTATTGCTGGTTTGCCAAGAAATTCTCAAGGGTATGATTCCATTTGGGTCATTGTCGACCGATTGACCAAATCTGCTCATTTTCTTCCCATCAAGACTAAGTACCGAATGACCAAGTATACTGAGCTATATCTCTCCGGATAGTGTCTTCATGGTGTTCCGGTGAAGATTGTTTCAAATCGTGGCCTGTAGTTTGTCTCTCAATTTTGGAAGCATCTTCATATGGCAATGAGCATCGATCTTCTCTATACCTCCTCCTATCATCCTCAAATCGATGGTCAAACGGAAAGGGTGAATCTAGTCTTAGAGTACATGCTTAGTGCGTGTGCTCTCACTTACAACAAGAAGAGGGATGTGTGTTTATCATTTGTGGAATTTGCTTACAACAATAGTTATCAATCTAGCATCCAAATGTCACCATTTGAAGCTCTCTATGAAAAAAGGTGCCGAACTCCATTGAATTGGTCGTACCCCAGTGAGCGACCATTTTTCAGACCTGATCTTGTGTTACAATCCAAGAAGCAAGTGAAAACTATCCAAGCTAATTTGAGGTCAGCTCAATACCGTCAAAACAGTTATGCGGATATCGTCGCCGTCCCTTATCCTTTCAGATTAGTGACTATGTCTATCTCAAAGTTTCTCCTTTCAAAGGCTTGAAAAGATTCTAAGTTCGAAGCAAGTTGTTTCCGCGATACATTGATCCCTTTCGCATTGTTGGCACGCGAGGAGAAGTCACTTATCAATTGGAACTTCCACCATCTCTTTCCACTATTCATGATGTTTTTCATATATCCAAACTCAAGAAGTGTCTTCAAGTTCTATTCGAGTTAACAAACCATGAAGATCTTGAGCTTGAACCTGATCTCACCTACAAGTTCTTGATGAAACTGAATGGAAGACCCGGAACAAAACTATCAAGTTTCTCAAAGTTCAATGGAGTGGCCATGCTGAAAATGAAGCAACTTGGGAGCGAGAAGATGAACTCTTTGCTCAATATTCGGAGTTATTCTTGGAATCTTGATTCAGTGAGTCTTCGATCTTTGTAAAGCAAACTTTCAAACTGCAGTCAACCATCTTGTTTTCTTTATCTCCTATGAGTTTTTGCAAGTCATTCTTCTTCATACTTTGATGCTCTTATTTCTCCCTATTTGAATTGAATCTCGAGATGAGATTCTCTTAAGGGGGAGAGATTCTGTAACATGCCAAGTTCATAATCATGCACAAAGCATTCTCATGAGCATCATTTAGCACAAACATTGCATAATCATAGCATTTCAAATTTCAAATTCAAATTTGAATGAATTTAAACTAATCCTTGTGAAGAAACTCAAAAAATTTTAATACTACTTGACCCAATAATTTTTTTTGGTATGAGTACTCTTGATTCCTTGAATTTACACGATTTTTACAGAATTTTTAGGTGTTGTTTTGATGGCCTAAAAATTTAAGCAATTGTTGAAAACTGACAACTTTGATGAATTTTCATTTTTATTCTACAACTCTGTTTGAGTTGATTCTAGTTGGAATGTATTCATCCTTCCCTGTTCTATCACTGGAAAAATTGGTGTAAATTTTCGTGCCTTGGAGCTATGGATTTTTCCTTTTTTTCTTCAAATTTAGCCTGAGTCCGGACTAGTCTGGGTACCGGACAAGTCCGGGTCTCACGACCTCGTTGTCTTCTTCAACTCAACACGTCAACACATCGTGTCTTGCCACGCTTGCATAAATGCAGCCAGGCGTCGGTTGCACCCCAGAGTGGCGTTGCCACGACCTGGAGCCCTTCACTAGGCCATTCTCCTTCTCCCTCACTCCATCACTCTCCACTTCTCTCTCTCCCTCCATTGCTCTTCTTCCTCTTCGTGGTAGCAAGAGCAAGGGGCGATTCCATCCATCTCACCGGCGGGATTCGAAGGAGGAGGCTTCCCGAGCTCCCCCACGACTTACTCAACCTTCCTCAAGCTCGGAGCTCGCCGTCCCTTTCTTCTTCTTGCTCAACTCAGGTGAACTACACCATTGTTAATCTCAACATCGAAAGCTTCGCCCAAGCTTTTCCCCTCCGTCAAGCACCTCCCCATGCTTCTAGACGTCGAGGTAAAGCTTTTCCCCTCCCTATTTCTCCTTGTCTTGTTTTTTAGTTTCATATCTTTGTCCTCTACATGGTAAAAATATGATCTAGCCCAAAATCTAATCATAAAAATTAGTTTTTTATTTTAAAATGAATAAAAGGTCATAATCTTCATTTTTAGGCCAGCTGCACTGTTTTGCTCATTTCCAAATCAAATCTTGCTCATTTCAAGTCATTCTTTTTGCATTAGAATCATGACTCATTGCACTTCATGTTTACAAATTTTCATATCATTTGCACCTCATTTCATACCATTCTCATGTCATTCATTCGGTGCATCTTCTCATGTTTAGAAGGTGAGCTACCGGAGGGTGACGTTGGTGGTCCGGAGGGTGCAATGGAGCAAGCGTTTGAGAGTGAAGAACCTGCAACTCAAGGCAAGCATCCTGCATATCTCAACCCTTTTTGGATGAGTTATAAATGGATATGTTGAGTTAAATAATATGATTGCATTAGTTTGGCATTAGATAAGGTTCTTGCTATCCTAATTGTTACATTACCTTCTTTGTACTTTGTTATCACCCTACCTTGTGATGAGTTGGGTAAGCCTAGAAGTTGGGTTTTTACGGTATTGCTTAGTGTGGCTCCAACTTAAACAGTAGAAGTCGAACAGTGAAAAGTCACCATTGTTCGTGCAATATAGGTGGTTACTTGGGAAGAATTGACCATGCTCATTAAAAGATGGATGTTGGATATGGTTGGTTTAGGGAGAATAGCTTGATGGAGTGTTCCTAGTCCTTGGTACTCTTTGTATTTTCACATGCTGAAATAATGGATAGATAACCCTTTTTTCTTATCTAGCTGCGACCATTTGTCCCTCGAGTTCGGGGGCTTAATAAGGTGCTAGGGATGACCCCCGTGAGGGCCTAGTGCGACCAACTTTCCTGAACCAGACGATGGCTAAATGGTCGGGGCGTATTTGGAAAGAGTTGTCACACCGTCCCTACTTCCGACGGGTGGTCTGGTGAGTGGTCGTGAGGTGTGTGGGTAAACATGTGGTCCCTTGCAAGGTGTAAAAATAATTTGAATTGCCGCAGTCTCGGTTATGACCAAGCCTTGGTACAACAACAGCATCATGGTACAATTCTCAAGTTGTGGTTTGATAGATATTGTGATATGCGAGCTTATGAACCTTAACTCATTCCTTGTTGTTGGTATGGTAATGTCACCCTTATTGGTTCACTTATGTTAAAGTTTACAATTTATTTACTATGCAAACTAATGCTTTTACGCAAAATGTTATCCTATGGCTTATTCTTGTCTAAAGCCTAATTGCATACTCCTTTAATAGATCAAGTGGTGTATGTCTTGCTGAGTACCTTCGTACTCAAGATGCTACTTGTTGAGTTTTGCAGGTTTTGGAGAAGAGTAGGCGGTGCTTAGGGGTTGAGCACCGAGGTCTTTTGGGTTGTTTTACTGCTGCATTGTTCTCTTGAACAAGAGCCACACACTTCTTCTAGCTATGCTCTTATTCATGTTGCTAATCATGGAACTTTGTTGAGCTCGAAACCCTTATTTTTGTTGTAAATATGGAAGTACTTATAACTAAACTTTTAAATTTGCTCTCTACCTATGTCTTGTGATGATGGTGGTTACAAATGTGGCTTAGCGTTATGCATATTGATCTTGGGCATTGAAATGCATATAGGAAAATACTGAAATTATATGCAATATGATCGAATATCTTCAGTTGGCAGCTCGGAATGGCCTTTGACATGTGATGTGCCGTAAGGTCGATGTGTGTCAATATTCATCCTGTGTTTAGCCGGCGTATTTAGTCATAATGTATATGATTTGGAAGGCTCCTCCACAACGGCGAGGCTGGAAGTAGTAGGTTCCAGTGTGTTCACTTGTCCTGCAAACGTAGTATAACACTAACTTGTTCAGTAGACACGGAACACGCATGATGCTGAGAACTGACTTCTTATTCGAACTGTTCTACAGAAATTCGCATATTATCTTAGTATGTACTAGTAATGAGCTTTATTTTTGGATCGGAAGCAGAGTACACGTTGTTGACTCCCAAAAAATCGGTGATCCACCAGAGTGTCCGGCACGTTGCCGGAGAGTTTGATGAGCCCTCTCGGGTTCGGGGTACTCGGCTCACCGGAGTGTCCGACACAGTGCCAGACTGTCCGACAAGTGCTCTCGGGTTTGAGCGCTTAGCTCATCGGAGTGTCCGGTAGGCCAGGCTTCCAGCCCACCGAAGCATCCGGCACCACGTCGGACTGTCCGGCAAGCCGTCTCGGGTTGGGGCAAAAAGCTCACCGAAGTGTCCGGCATTATGCCAGAAGATCCGGCAAGCCCTCTCGGGTTGCCGGAATTACACGACGGAACCTATGGCATCTTACCAGAGACTTTGGTCACCGGAGTGTCCGGCACTTTACTGGAGACTCTAGTAATGTCAATTTAGGAAAGTTTTCAGCAAATCAATTACAATTTGTTTCCTAACTTAGGGGATTCGTTGCCCTGCGGGATAAGACCATCCCACCTCTGTAAAATAGAGGCCCATGGCCGGTTGAGGGGCATCCCAATCGAACCTATTATTTGCCTTTGCATTTTTGTTCTTCTCCAAACCCTAATCCCCTTACTCAACCCTCGTGTTGTTCTTCCTTCGTCTCGGTGATGTTTAAAGCCGATCTGCATGGCCTGATCGAGCCCGAATCACCCCTTAGATGATCCTCCTCTGACGGGGTCCCTCCTGAGGCGGGGTTGTCTAGGTGCTGCTCAAATCCGACATTGAAAAGGCGTCGGCGTTCCCGTACACGGACGTGCGAGCGGTGTGTTAGCCGAGATTCATTTCGGCATCAACACACTTTTTGGCGACTATGCTGGGGAACGAGTGATTCCAGTTGCACAAACCGAATCATTGTTTTCTACCATGATCTCCGATATCCCACGACAAACATCGTCATGCCGTCTTTGGAGGAGTTGCCCGAGGAGGCGCGCAAGGTGTTCCTAGAACACTGGAGGGACTCCGAGGAGGCGCGCAAGGCGCAGGAAGAGCAGGAGCTGCAAGAGTACTTGGCGTGCTTCAAGAAAGACCGCCAAGGCGCGATCTCCCAAGTGAAGGAACCCGTTCTTTCGACCGTCATCGACGACGCGGCCATAGGTGCTGCCAATGTGAGCACATCTTTGCACCCTCCCATTACTTTTGAAGACCTTTCGTATTACTTTGCCAATCTAGAAAAGGTCTTGACTAATGATATGCAATACATGATCCAAGAAAACTTGTCTAAATCTAAAAATATTAGTATTGCATCATCTTCTCATGTTGCGCATGTAGGTCCTACTACTAGCACATCGGAGCCGACTACATATAGTGTAAAACAACCCCCATATGGCATGCCATTGAACTTGTTTAGTGGATAAACTAGTTTTCCGTCTCATGTGCAAACTAATGGTTTGGTAGTGTCTCCCGCTAGCATAGAGCCGCTCACTAGCATCCCCAATCTGGCCACGAGCCGATTGAATGAATTGGCTAGTTTTGTTTCTCCTTACCGTACCGTTGCGTATAGCACGCCACCTATCCCACCAAGCGATACTAGTATCCCTCATGGCCCCGTCCCAAATGAATTATTTAGTTCCATGAAAACGAGTATACACCCTCCACCATCGAGCATTTCCGTTAGGCCACCCATTGCCAACATAGAGAAGTGTATGGCGCGCATTAAGGAGGACTTGAGCAAGCAGTTTCGCAAAATGCTAGGGGTAGACCTCAAAGAAAGAGACCGGATTTATCAAAAACCGTAACCTGCATATTTTGATTCGGTCCCTTATTCTAGCCGGTGGCGTGTGCCCGACTTCGTCAAATTCAATGGCGAAGATAGTAAGACCACTTCAAAACACATTACCAATATGTAGCGCAACTAGGAGAAGCGGGTTTTAGTGAGGCTTTAAAAGTACGCTTGTTTTCTTTATCACTAACCGGAACCTCTTTCTCATGGTTTTCCTCACTGTCCCCGGGCTCCATCTACACATGGAAATCTTTAGAGCGCAAGTTTCATGACCACTTTTATTCTAGGGACAACGACCTGAAATTGTCACACTTGACATCAGTTAGGAAAGGGAAAGATAAAAACGTCGTTGATTATATTCGGTGGTTTAGGGATGTTAAGAACTATTGCTTTAATTTAACCATTTCTGAAAAGGACTTAGCTGACCTAGCTTTTAGTGGTTTGCGGTCGCACCTTAGAGAGAAGTTAGAAGAGCACGATTTTCTTACGCTTACTCACCTCCAACAAAGGGCTTCGGCTCAAGAAAGCCGAAGCAAAGAAATAAAACATGATTACAAGACCCGCCACACCGTGCACGTTGTGGAATATGATTCGGATAGCTCCGATGATGATTCCAATGACATTTTGGCTATCGAGTTTGTTTGGCCATCTAAGGCCAAATCGTTTTCTTGTAATTTTCTCAAACCGGTTTATAAGAATTGGAAAGACGATATGAAATACACCTTTGATATAGCTAAATGCGAGAAAATATTTGATGAGTTGCACAAAGGTGGATACATTAAGATTGCATATACTTTACCTCCAGCGGATGAGATTAAGCGTAACGCATATTGTAAATGGCATAACTCTTATTCTTATGCTACTAATGATTGTAATGTTTTCTGTCGACAGGTCCAATCGGCCCTTAATGAGGAACGATTGAGTCTTAAAGAGATGCATATCGACAAGCACCCCTTCTCCGTCAACACTCTAGAGCTCAACCCCAAGGTGTTCATTCGGCCTCATCATGCCAATACAACCAAGGGGAAGAACGTGATCATCGAGGAGGAGATGCCTATTTCTCTGAGCGAGAAAGGGGCGTCTAGAAAGGTGGTGCTCGAGAAGTCCTCCGATGGTCAAGAGACTCTCAAAGTCACCATCCAAAGCTAGACCTAGGTGGGCAAGGTCCACAGCCCAAGATGATAAGGCAGAAGAACCCTGAGATGGGCAAGTGGAAAGTGAATAAAGGCGAGGCCATGGACGGGATGATGGGGCCCAAAAGTGTCTTCGATCGTCTTATGACCAAGTACAAGAATCAAAATACCGATTTGAACAATCGGTCTACGAAGCGCCCAAGATCATCACCGAGGGGAGGCAGCCCACCTAGGAAGGATATGAGCAAACCGCAGATGTTCGTGGGCCTCCTCCTCTTCCTCCACATGGGTTCGAAGTGCCACCGCCCTGGTTCCATCCTATGCCCTGCCCATCATTCTCGGTGTGGCATCCATACATAGGACCATGGATGTCGGTTGCACCGATGCCCGTGCCATCGATGCCCGTTCAACTAATGCCATACCCACCATTTCATCTAGGGTGGAACGGACCAAGGAGAGATGTTTTCACAAGGCTCTCTGGCCCTATTCTGGATCGGTCGAAGTTTCGACCGATCAAAGTGCAAGGAGGGCGCTCCACCACCGCGCCTGAGCAAGAGTGGCGCCTGAAGCAAGGTAATGAACCTGCCTCTTCCACTTTTGTTCATCAAGAAAGCGCATCCGGAGGTGTAGTAAAAATCGGCACAACCGATGTCAAAATCGAAGGAGTCTTCATGGGACCGATCACTTTGGATGATCCAATCGAAAAGGCTTCCCATGATCATGAAGATAGCAACAACAAGAGCTCTTTCAAGTACACACAACCGAGGTGGTGTCCGCCTGGCTTGAGCCACACTCAAAAGAGGAAGCTTCGGGAGGAGGAGGCGGAGAAGAAGAGGGACGAGGTCTTCAACGAGATCAAGCCGATGGTCCCTCAAGGTAAGCAGTGGAGAGGCAAGGAGCCCAAGGCTCCCACTCCATCGGTGACGGAGGAAGCGATGGCTACTCCAAAGGCACTAGGCTTGGCCGACGCCATTTTGGGAGAGGATTGTACAACACCTTCGCCCATGCAAGACATCGATATGTCCAAGTTTGACGACGATGACCTTTTGTACTACGAGCCTACACCTCCTTGAGAAGGTATGGACATTAACACTATTTGTTTATCTCTTTCTAATTATTCTTTATTAGAGGAAGAAGAGGTCATGACACAATTTGACTTTGGGCCGAAAAGTGCTATCTTTGAGAAGCCCAAAAAATCAGAGAACCATTTGAAACCCCTCTATGTAAAAGGTCATATCAATGGCACACCGATTTCTCGCATGCTTGTAGATGGCGGTGCGATTGTTAATCTAATGCCATATTTTTTGTTTAAGAAGCTTGGTAAGGCTGATGATGAGCTCATCCGGATCAACATGACTTTGAACAGTGTGGAAGGAGGAGACCCTATCGAGGCTAAAGGGGTCGCTTCTATGGAGTTCACCGTTGGGAGCAAGACCATGGCTACCGCTTTTTTGTTGCCGATGTGCGCGGTAGTTATAGCTTGATCTTAGGGCGTGATTGGATTCATACCAATAGATGTGTTTCTTCTACATTGCATCAATTCTTGATACAATGGGTTGGTGATGATGTAGAGGTTGTGCTTGCGGATGCATCTGCTTGTGTTGCTATTGCCGATTCATCTTCCTTGCCTCATGATACCGTCAAGTGTTTGCTCGGTTTAGACTTGACGGATTATGACTTTCTTAGTGTGACTAGAGATGTTTTTGTACCCGTCAATGTAAAGCTAATGGAAAACCGGCTCAACCATATAATGTGATTTAGTGGAGTCTAATCTTGATTAGTTGCAAAAGAGAGTGGAACACTATCAGTCCAACATGAACGATATGTGCAAAGCTATAGAGGAAATAGAAGACATAGATAAGTTAGGACAAGGATTTACATCGGCCGACCCACTTGAGGAGGTGAATCTTGGCTGTGATGATAATCCTAGGCCAACTTTTATAAACAAAAATCTGAAAGCCGATTGCAAAGTAAAGCTAATCGGTTTTCTAAAAGAGTACGTGGACTGTTTTGCATGGTCTTACAATGAAATGCCCGAGTTAAGCCGCGAGCTAGTTGAGCATCGACTTTCGATAAAATCTGATTTTAAACCCCTTAAGTAACCAATGAGAATGTTTAACCTGAATATGCAAGATTGGATTAAAGAGGAAATTAACCGATTACTTGATGTGAAGTTTATAAGACCTTGCAGGTATGCAGAGTGGATATCTAACATCGTCCCGGTGGAAAAGAAAAACACCGGAAAGATAAGAGTTTGCATTGATTTCAAAATTTTTAATAAAGCCACTCCTAAAGATGAGTATCCTATGCCCATAGCCGATATGTTAATTAATGATCCTTTCGGTCATAGAGTT
Organism: Zoysia japonica; assembly: GCA_001602275.1. Lineage (NCBI taxonomy): Eukaryota > Viridiplantae > Streptophyta > Magnoliopsida > Poales > Poaceae > Zoysia > Zoysia japonica. The sequence continues at coordinate 108,443 of BCLF01000110.1, read as the reverse complement.
ATTAGTTTTCTTGATGGTAATGGATATAATCAAATCTTCATGGCCGAAGAAGATATGTAAAAAACTGTCTTTCGGTGTCCTGATTTTGTAGGATTGTTTGAGTGGGTTGTTATAACCTTTGGGTTAAAGAATGCGGGTGTCACATATCAAAGAGCCATGAATTTTATCTTTCATGATTTTGCTTGGTGCCATCATGGAGGTTTATATAGATGATGTGGTGATCAAATCGGTTGCTCTAGATTTTCACTTAGCCGATTTGCAACTGGCTTTGGACCAAATGCGTCGTTTCGATTTGAAAATGAACCCGCTCAAGTGTGCTTGTGGTGTATCGACCGGCAAGTTTTTAGGCTTCATAATCTATGAAAAGGGCATAGAAGTAGATCCTTTGATGATAGAAGCAATTAGAAACGTGCAAGCGCCTACGTGTAAGAGAGAGTTGCAAAGCTTCTTAGGCAAAGTGAATTACTAGAGACGGTTCATCGCTAACTTGTCGGGAAAGATCAATGCATTTACTCCTATTCTTCGGTTAAAGAATGAAACCGAATTTGCTTGGGGGGTAAAACAGTAATAAGCTTTTTAAAAGATTAAAGAGTACTTGTCCTCGCCACCGGTTCTTAGGGCACTCTTTTTGTCTTTACATAGTGGCAGAGGATGATGTGATTGGTGTTGTTTTGACACAAGAAGCCAAAGGGAAGGAGTATGTGATTACATATGTGAGCCGACGTTTGATGGATGTGGAAAAAGGTACACTCTCATTGAGAAACTATGTTTTTCCTTGTATCATGCTTGCACCAAGTTGAGACATTTTTTTTCTATCTAGTACTTGTGTGGTTGCTTGTCAAGTTGATGTTATTAAACATATGTTGCATAGGCCGATTGGTAGGCTTGGTAAATGGACTTATGCATTGATTGAATATGATTTGGCTTACAAATCGCTGAAATCCATAAAAGGCCAAATTGTTGCTAATTTTATTGTTGAACATCGGATTAACTTAGAGCATGATTTAGATGTTGATTATTTGACATTTACCCCTTGGAAGTTGTATTTTGATGGATCGGTTTGTAAAAAGGGTCAAGGTGTTGGTGTAGTGTTGGTTTCTCCTCATGATGCACACTTTGAATTCTCAACCGATTAGAATATGATTGCACAAATAACCAGGCCGAATATGAAACATTATTATTCGGTTTGGAGATGTTGGTATCCATGGGGTTTAGACATGTAGAGGCTTTTGGCGATTCGTTGTTAGTGGTGCAAGAAATTGCTAGAAATTTTCAATGCTTAGACGGATCGTTGAATGCCATTTTTGACAAATGCCTAGACATCTTTAAGGGGATGGATGAGCTCAATATATGTCATGTGCCTACACTAATTAACAGTAAAGCGAATGAGTTGGTGCAACAAGCATCGGGTTACAACGTTAGTAGGGGTAAATTTTTAGTTATTAAAAAATTGACGCTTAAAGTGCTAGAGCTAGACTATTCGGATACTAACACGTCAAACCGTGATTGTGCCGAATCGCTTGATTGGAGGTCATCCATTGTTTCATATATTCGTAGTCCAACCCTTAGTGTGGATAGAAAGCTTCGGCATGCAGCTTTTAAATATACTTTGATTGATGGTGACTTATACCGTCAAATGAGAGACGATTTGCTCTTGAAATGTTTGGATGATAATGAGGCCAAAGTGGCTATGGGGGAAGTTCATGAAGGCATTTGTGGTACTCATCAATCGGCTCCGAAAATAAAATGGTTGTTAAGAAGGGCCGGGTTCTATTGGCCAACCATAATTGCCGATTGTTATTGTTATTACAAAAGATGCGAAGAGTGCCAAAGGTTTTGCAATATTCAATTGGCACCCACTACCATGATCCGAGGATGGGGATTAGAATTTATAGGGCAAATACATCCTCCATCTTCAAAGGGGCACCGCTTCGTGTTAGTAGTGACGGGTTACTTCACCAAATGGATCAAAACGGTGGCTCTCAAGAATATGACACACAAAGAGGTAATTGAGTTCCTTACCGAGCATATTATTCATAGATTCGGCATACCGCAAACTTTGACTACCGACCAAGGTACTTCCTTTAAGTCCGATCCTGTTAAAGAGTTTGCCGAATCCTACGGGATTAGGATACTCAATTCATCTCCATATTATGCTCAGGCCAATGGTCAGGCCGAGTCTAGCAACAAAACATTGATCAAACTCATTAATAAAAAGATAGAAGACCATCCCAAGAGATGGCATGAAGTCTTATCGGAGGCTTTATGGGCTCATCGGATATCTAGACATGAGGTAACTAAGGTAACACCCTATGAACTTGTGTATGAACAAGAGGCCTTTTTACCCGTCGAGGTAAATCTGGGAGCTCTAAGATTAGCTAAACAAAATGACTTATCCACCGATGAGTATAGGACTTTAATGTTAGACAATGTTGATGAAGTCACTGATAAGCGTTGAGTGCCTTGAGCGAACTTGAGAAAGATAAGGCGAGAGTTGCTAGGGCTTACAACAAGAAGGTAAAGATTAAAACTTTTTAGGTGGGCGAATTAGTGTGAAAAACTATTCTGCCCGTAGGCTCAAGAAGCAACAAATTCGAGAAATGGTCTCCTAGTTGGGAGGAGCCATATAGATGGCATGAAGTCTTATTAGAGCCATATACATGTTGGAAGATATCTAAGGAGAACCATTACCTAGGACCCTTAACGGTCGATACTTGAAAAAGTATCATCCGAGTGTATGGCAAGAAGCTTAAGAGAGAAGATTGGCCGATATGAAAAATATCATTGCTAAGAACGATGCAATGGCTGATGAGTCAAGAGGACTGTCGCACCCGTTTCCAGATGCATGGTGATACACGTATCAGTCCCTGGATCAGTAGCTAATACGAACAACACAATAGAATGTAAATCGAAAGCATACTTCAAAAAGAAAATAGATACCTGAGACAGAACTTTTAGCGGCACGCGGTGAGGATCTCTATGATCCTACACCGATCGACCAGCCAAAAGCGAAGAAAGTTGCAGAACACCAAGGCCAAAATCAACAAGCAAACTTGGGAAGTAGAACGAAAACCCAGCATGTCGTCACCTACGCGGTCCTCTCTGTCTAAAACTAAAAATGCAAACAGGTGAGTACATAAGCTACTCAGCAAGTTCTAACACTAGGCAAGGGTATATGTATAGATGCACATTTGGTTGTAGCAAGGATGAGGCTACGGGGTTCAATTTTTGCGAAAAGCCAGTTTTTATACAGGGTTCACTACAGAAGATTTTTAAAAGGGAAGCGAAAATATTTGTTGTCTATATTTTAGTAGGTTGGACCTGGGGGAGCATAAACCATTCTCGCTAGTTCAAATTTTAACTGGAAGGGCCTCCACTATCCCATCCAGACACTTTCTAAAACACGGGCACCTGCACCCACTCACACGCTAAGGATATCATAGAAAACTAATCGTAGAGTTCCCGAACAAGTAACATGTCGAAACCGTGACAATGACCATTCCGAAAGGATTTTTACACTCTACAGAGGTTGTACACTGTACCCACAGGTTATGCTTCTCCTGATTAACAGAGTTGCATAACGCTTACCCCACGACTACATAGGTTTCCACAGATTTCACCCAAGATGTACACAGGGGCTATCCGTCGGGCCATCTCCTCCGCAAGGTTCGGAGCAGCTGAAAGCTTCTCACCAGGCGCAGCAACACCGGCAGGCTCAACTGCAGGGTCCATGGCGACTCCTCTGCCACGCCCTCCAGCCTGAGCAACTGGTGCTCTAGCACGGCCACACCCTCGACCAACGCCGGGCGCGTCAGCCACAGGTGGCACCAGTACACGGCCTCCAGCACCGCGGCCACGACCTCTGGGAGCAGCACCACTACCATGCGCAGCGAGTGGTAGTACCACAGGGTCCTCCAGCAGCCTCCTCGAAATGAGCCTGAAGGCGTCCAGACCTCCTCGGAGCCATCTGTTGCAGAAGAACATTTCTAATTAGAAAGCTAGCATCAGCAGAAACTAGAATCACTGAAAAAGACAGAACATCAGTAGATCATGACAAGAATAACTAGACAAGCACAATTCCAAGCAAACAAGACTTCCATCAAGCGAACAACGAGATTTAAGAAAACAACTTTCACGATGAAGGATTGATAGCAGATTCGAAAATGTAGAAATATTCTTTAGTTATGTCCAGTTTTACGGTTTCGCTCCTACAGTCAACCTGGCTCTGATACCACCTGTAACGATCGAGTTTTTCTTACCTTTCGATAAGTCTCGATCTTCCGTGACCTTGCCAATCCCAAGAGGTTGGCAAGCACGACATCACAAGCGATCAATCAAGAAACCATAACAGAAGCATTAAACAAGAAACGAGAATAGAAATTAGCAAGTCAATGCAAATATATTAGAATGTAATCCTCCAAAAGGGGTCCATTGGCATGCAGGCCAGAATCATCTCAGAGCAGAACGATCACTATCGAGAAATCCATAGAAAAGCAGCAACAGAAGCATAATCATGACAACAGCGATGAACTCCTCAACATAGGCACGCTTGAGCGTAGGAGCTGACTTCACGGTCCTTCGGAGACGTAGTCGAAGTCGAAGCTGTGAGTATCCTCTGAAAACAATAAATTAGGAAGCCGTGAGTACGAATACTCAGCAAACCGCGTACTACCTATCAACAATGTATGCATGCAAATGGTTTTCAGGGTAGAGGCTGGCTAGAGTGTTAAATGCAAGTTTAAAATATTTTATTTTATTTTAATGATGAAAGAAAGTTTTATTTTAAAACTATCAAATTTTATTATCTTACCCCGCAGGGATCTCTGGTATCCCGGACAGGGGTTCGTTTTAAATGCCGGTGCAACCTTCACACCCAGCCACAGCTCAAAAGCCGGAGTCCAAAACATTTTGAAACAGAAGAGGAGGAAAAAAAACAAAACTACTCATCAAAGAGTACAACTCAAGGGGTGTCCTTGGAAAAGGACGTGGCAATGCGCATTGACTGTAACTCTGCAGAGTGTATACACCTGGACCCACGAGAAGTGCCATCAGAAACTACTGTCGTAGGCCCAACGAACACACAAGACCCGTCCACAAGCTTTAACTGGCGCTATCCGTCCTTCAGGATAGGGATCCCAAGTGCCTACGCAATCGAGTCCTGAAGCTGTGAAGAGCCTACCACTGATCAAGTGGGGTATCTCGATCTTATGTGGGGAGCCATAGCTCTACACCACACTAACACGTCACTGCCAACCCACGGGTAAACAACTAGTGTCGGCAAGCTTCAAGATCAAGCCACTGCCGATACAAGGTAACGTGGTGTGTATGGTTGTCAACTGAGCGTACAAGGCTCAAAGGACTCGGTCCTTAATTGCCGGGGCAGGCACTCTCTCTAACCTCAACGCCAACAACCAACAAGTCTTACGGAAAGATCCCCAACCCGAATCTTCCCGTTGTACCCGCCACAGGTACGCTCACAGGGACTTCCTAAAAGTCCCCCAGCTCCTCGTACTCCATCCTGTCCCCGCTAAATAGTTTTGTATAGTTATTTGCAAAACTCACACATTTGAATCACAGTTCAAAATTATTTAACACAAATTCCATTTTTATAGTGATAGGTGTGGAGTAAAATAAATGCGACTAAGCATGGCTAAGCATAAATAAAATAATTATTCTAAAGCAATCCTAGGGCTTATATTTGTGGAACAATAAATAGACACGACTTAGGTATGTTGCTAGCATATTTTAAAACAGTTAGCATGCAATTTAGGGTTGCAAACAAAACATGCCGTTTAAAATACTGGGTACAAAAGTGATCAAGGAATGTGGCTTGCCTGGTAGCTCGGGATCGAAGTCGGGATTCGGGTCGTCGAACTGGGCAGGCTCACGGTACTCCTCCTTAGGGTCACTAGCTAAACAACAAAACGAATAGGGGTGATACACTAGGTATGCGACAATTTAAATTAGAATAATTAAATCCAAATTTAAATTGCTAGACTAAACGTGCTCAAAAGGTTCTCGGAAAATCTACACGAGGTCCTCGACGAGACGAATTTAATGGAACAACTTTGAGAATCTTTGGAGACCAAACAGAGTTCCCCAAAAATCTCCGAAGATTTACCATACAAAAACAATTCCGGGAATGAGGAATAAATCTAAAGTAACATGTGAGGTGTTTTGATCTTCACTCCAACCACCCTGTCGGCTAATCAACTAATCAATCTACTGAAGAGGAAAAAGTAACAAGAGAGAGAGATTTTGATTTCTCACCACATATCGAGTGAAGAGGAGGACGATCAGGTGAAGCCGATCGAAGTTGAACGAAACGGCTCGATCTGCACAGACGAAACGACGCAGACCAGATCGATCGACGGAGGCAGTTCAGGCGAACGAAGGCGGAGATGATCGATCGAAGACGAACGACGACATAATGGAGACGGGCTTGATCGAGGATGACTCGACGTAGTCGAGGTAGAGACGGACAACGCGGCGCGATCCGATTAAAGGGGACGAGGATGAAGCGGATGTCGGCGACGCGGACAGGGACTCGTGACGGGGAGGGCCGGCGACGCGCGCTCGCTCGATCTCCTCTGCCGCTGCTTGAGAAAGGGAAAACAAAAAAATGGGGAATGGGAGACGGGTTGGTGGGAAGGGACAAGAGAGAGGGGGAATATATAGATAAACTTTTTAGGGAGATTTGGAAATTAATTAAAGACTTTAGAAATTAATCTGAGCCCAACAAAGCCGCGAATTGAATTTCCGGCGCCAGAAAAACAAAAAAAAATTTCAGATTTGGAGCGGAACGAAATTCGGGACATATTCGGCACTTTGATTATTTTGAAAAATTCCGGACTGTTACATTGGGAGCATCTGACCGTGAAATATTTAAAACAGGAAGTGAATCAGTAAAGACAGTTTCAATACAAGATTTATGTGAAGGATAAAGCAACATTAAACCATGACAGGTTTATGACATAATAATTTGTGTTTGTGGATTGCCTACATACATTATAATCTGCTTAGTTCCAAGCCAAATCCAGGATAGCATAATACAATCCATAGCAAAACAAATGAGATTATGAACATGAACGGCGGGGTACTTTGGACCCAACACATTATTTTTTTGGATGTGAGAATCCATTCCTGATCTTAAGCAATACAATCCAGTTGAACCAAACAAGGAGTTATCTCCTACTTTTATATTCCAGGTATAGCTTTCACAACAGCGGCGTCAGCATTACAGCAGAGTTTACAATGTGTAATGATGACCTGTATTAGTACATGTAGAAGACCATATGAAGTCATTTAGTGAAACCACTCATCCGCTTGGCTCATGATTTCTAGGTGATCATCATTGCAATGCCGTGAAAGAAATGTTCGATAAGAAAGTGTCAAGATGGTACCTTCATGCATCTTGCTAGCAAGTTCAGGATCAAACTGCAACTTTTCACAAAATATTTGGAGGCATGCTGCTTTGCTGGGGACTGAAGCCAATTCGCTATTAAATACTTTAGCAAGTGCCCTTCTGTATAAATAAGAGCTTTGACATCAGATAAGATTCCTTCTGCATCACGTGTCCCCAGTCCAAATATATTTCTCAATTCATTCTGAGGAGCAAGCTGCATTCTTTCATCACAGAAACAATTATTGTTAAGATGGTACCCAGTGAAACACATTGCTATGGCCATAAGGTATGTGCAGAAATAGAAACTGGTTGATTTCACAGTTCCCAAACAATGTGTCATTGAAAGTTGTACTGGTCTGCTCAAATCAAGCTACTTTACTAATGCATCTTATTTCATTTTTTTCAATTCATCTAGCAGGGTTCAATAATTGTTTGAGCTTTACTAATGAGCTTTGACATCAGATAAGATTCCTTCTGCTTCACGTGTCCCTAGTCCAAATATATTTCTCAATTCATTCAGAGGAGCAAGCGGCATTCTTTCATCACAGAAACAATTATTGTTAAGATGGTACCCAGTGAAACGCATTGCTATAGGATGATCAGTTTAGAACATTCCAGCAGTAAAACTAACGTTGACAAATCTGAAGTAGTAACTGCAAATATAATGTTTCCTCGAACATCAGGTGGTCTAGATATCTGTCATAACTCATAGAACAAAGCAAAAACTATCTACAGTAACCATGGTTAGTAGTACCACGTGTAAGATATTGAAATATCCAGGTAACCAACTCTAAACTTTCAGCCTTTCTTGGTTCACTCCCTCGAAGCACACCCAAAAAAAAAAACAGACCTTTATCCATCTTATGTGCATACCTTCTTCGGAACATTCTCATAGCTCGCCCTGCTGATCAAGGAGAAAGCCAACACGAAGTCTGCACTCCTGTAACTCAGCGGCCAAAACCTGCTGTAATCCTCTTGCCCTGACAGAAGAAAACATAGCGAGCAATCTTTCAGATCCTGGACGGTTCAGTGGCTGTGCATGCCATCCCAGAGACTTCCCATTCAGATCAACAGAATCATATATAAAAGCGTAAAATGCAGTCACAAATGAAATTGGAGTGCAAAAAAACTGAACCTTTTCCATCATCTAAGGTAAAATGAAATCCAGAGCAGGTGGCAAAGGAATGAGAGGGCGAGATGAGCAAGTTCATACCTTGCGACCCTCTGTATACGGAGCTGCGCTTCCCAGCGGTGGCGGCATTGGGGTCGAGGGATCAGCACACGGCAGCCCCTCCTTCTTGGGCCTGCACGAGCGTGGATCTTGACCTTGCCTGCAAGAACACGCGCACACCATAAAAATCAGCACATGCCATAAAACATTAAAACGCAATTGTTAGGGATGAATTAAGCAAAGGGACTGGATTACTTGCGAGATCCACGGCGGCCACATACACCGGCCGCGCCTGCACGCCTTCTCCCGCTTCATCAAGCGCGTGAATTCAACCCAGGTATCAAACTCATTAATAAATCACACGGCTCCGGCTGCAAACATCTGGGATCTTGTGAGACCCCCATCCAGGAAGGAGTGTCTTTGTGCCACAAGTACCCATCTCGTTTTATTTACACACACCACCAAACACAGTTTAACGCATTTGCCAATAAGTGGTGTATGGTGTAGCGGTGCGAGACCCCGCAATTGGGGTCTAAGCATTTTTTCTAAACAAGGCAACTCCGTTCTTTAAAAGTATTTAAAGACGGGAGACCTACAGTTAACAAGGTTGAGTCGCCAACGGCTAACAAGATGGTAAATTATATTAACTACATCAAGTAACTGATATTAATTTAAGTACCTAGAATCAAGTAGGTATTAAGCTAGACAACGTTTTAACACAATTTGTAAAATAAGCAAGCATTAGGCTCTATAGGTGCAGCAGTAAAACATGAGTTCAATGTGGTTCAAGGGGGGTGTTAGGACTTGCCTTCACCGGCGTCTTTACGGTGTCTTCAGGTTCTTCTTCGTACTCGGGCTCTTCGGGTTTTTCTTCGTACTCGGGCTCTTCTTCGGCTACAAACAACAATCACAATAAAACTACTAAAGAAAAAGCTACGAAACTACAAAAAAAAGGAGCACCAAGCAAAACATGGAATTTGGATAGGCTAGGAAGGTAGGGCTCGTGGCTTCGTGATTGTGGACACGAAATTGGGGTTTCGTGGATGTGGACACGAAATCGGGGTTTCTTGGATGTGGACACGAAATTGGGGTTTCTTGGATGTGGACACGAAAATTGAGGTTTCGTGGATGTGGACACGAAATCAGGGTTTCGTGGTAGTTCGAGGTTTTGTGGAAGTTCGGGGTTTTTGTGGAAGTTCGGAAATTCGTGGACACGTGAAAATGAAAGTTCGGGGTTTTGTGGATCGTGTCCGTGGACGCGTGGACACGTGAGCTGTGTTGTGTTCGTGGACGCGTGGGCTGTGAACTGTGACCGTGTCCGTAGACGCGTGGACACGTGAGCTGTGTCGTGTCTGTGGACACGTGGACACGTGAGTAGTGTCGTGTCCGTGGACACGTGTCCATGTCCGGGGACATAGGACGGAGTGTGAATTCTTGGCGTGAACGTGAGCTCACAGGTGCGTGTGCAGGCCCAGGAGCACTCTGGCATGTTTTGGGCGCGCACTGGAGCGGTTCTGGCGCTTCGACCTGCGCGCGCGCGTGTGAGGCGTGACCAAAGGGGCATGGGTGTGTGTGAGGGAGGCCTAGGGTGTGCCAGGTGTGGTGGTGGTAGTGGGGTGCTCGCCGTGACCGGCGGCGGTGGCGGCACGGGGCGCGGCGCGGCTAAAGGGGCGTCGCCCCCTTGCTCGGGCTTCGATCGGCCGGATAGGACCGCCCGTGCGTGTCTCTTGTGCGCCTAGGTGTGGGTAGGTGTGTGACCCGCGAAGGGATTGTGTGGCCCGTTGGTCAAGGACCCGGGCCGCATCTTTCTTCCTGGGCGCGCGCCGGTGAAGTTGTGGTGGCGATGCCTTGCAGAGGCCCCAGATGGCTGGGCCAAGGACCATGAGAGAGTGACGCCTCGGGAGCTCGTGGTGTCGTGAGTGATTGAGTGAGCTCGCCATCACCGGTGGTGAGTCGAAACGGCAACAGCGTCGTGCCGGGGGCGCGCGGCGGTGGAGCTTCGTGGAGAGAAGCCGTGGCTGCTAGGCGACCTCTTCCTTGTGCATGAGAGCATCCTAAGGGTGAGGGGAGCGTGCTCGAGACCTCGCCTTGGCCAATGGTGGCGCCATGGGGGTTGGCACCGTGGCCCGGCGGCGGCGGAAGGGGGGCGCACGTCGAGCGGCTGGGGATGCTCTAGGGTGGCGGCCAGTGGGTAATGGCCGCCTAATTTGGGCTGGCACCGGTGGGGTGCAGTGGCCGGACATGAGGAAGACGACGGAGGGGAAAACTGAAATTAGAGCTTACTTTAGCCGGCGCAAGATGGGGAGACTTGTGAAACGCGGCGGCAGCGTGAAGGGCGCGCGCGGGTGACGGGGAGACCCCTTCTATAGTTGGCTCGACGAAGTGGGGCTCCAACCAGCATGGTTGCGGCGAGATTGTGCATTGAAGGTGAAATTCGCCAGCTGGGGCAAGCGGTGGCAGCTGGCATGCATCGTGGCGCGTCGGGGAAGTGTCGAGGCATGCCGGTGCTCGAGGTGCAGCCAGCGCGGCGCTATGGTGTCCCGATTTCTGATCGGCGCAGCGTGGTGATGAGCTCGCCATTACTCGTGATTTGACAGTGCACCGAATTTGGATTCGTTTTGATGGCCGTCGACGTGCGCAGTGAAGCTTGTGAGGAGTTACTTCCGCCGGTGCGATGGCGCTTGACGCGGCGGCGCGGAAACTGCGACAGCGTACGGCGATGGCGTCGCGTGGCCTTGCGATTAATCGTCTGCGGGGAACGGTGGACGCGCGGCTGGCCGTGAGAGGCGACGGAGCCGTGAGGTGACAGTGACGTTCGCTGGCCGTTGGACGGCGTCCAGGGCTCGGTCAGCACGGCGTCGGCCAGGTGGCGCCCGAGGTCTACGCGGTGGGGGCGAGCCGGGGAAGAAGGCGAGGCGTGTGATGGGCCGGGGAAACTAGCAAGCCAGCCAGCTCAGTGAGGGAGTTAAACTTTTTGCTATTTTCTAAAGATTTAGGAATTTCCAAACTCCACAAACAAGCAAATAAATTCCAAAAAGATCAAAAGCAAGAAAACAAGAAAATCAAACACTTGGCAAATTGAATTTTAAATTTTGAAAATTTCCTTTTTTGCTATGTTGTTCTATTTTTGTTTTATTTTTGAAATTTTTTAAAAGAGTCTAGAAAAGCTAGGTTCACCCAATAAGAAAAACAATAAATATATATGTATATTTTTTAAACCATTTTTCCTAAATAGAATCTCGTCCTCGAGATTCAGGCGGTTCTCTTCGAAGAATTGAGGAAATTCTTTCTTGAGATCGTCTTCTCGTTCCCAAGTGGCTTCCGCTTCTGTGTGGTTACTCCACTGTACTCGGTAAAATTTGATGGCTTTACGTCGAGTCTGGCGGGTGGTCACATCCAAAATGCGAATCGGAGTCTCTTGGTATCTCAAATCGGGCTGCAAGTCCAGTTTCCTAATGGCTACTTGCTGCTCTTGCACTTTTAAACATTTCTTGAGTTGCAATACGTGAAACACTAGGTGAATGTCAGATAGCTCTGCCGGCAGATCCAAACGGTAAGCTACAGTGCCCACTTTCACGAGGATCCGATACGGTCCTATATACCTTGGTGCCAGTTTACCACAAATCTGAAATCTCCGTGTGCCTCGAATCGGTGATACCTTGAGGTATACAAAATCTCTCTTGCTAAAGGACAACTCGCATCTTCGGTTATCTGCATAACTCTTTTGTTGGCTTTGCGATGTCCTAATCTTGTCCCTGACCTCAGCAACTTGCTCTTCTGCGTCTCGGATTATGGCCGGTACGAAAAGTGACCGTTCTCCAACTTTTGACCATAGTAGCGGGGTATGACACTTGCAACCGTAAAGGGCTTCAAATGGTGCCATCTGAATACTGGCTTGATAGCCATTGTTATACGAGAACTCAATGAACGCTAGGCTACTCTCCCAATCCTTTTCGTAGGTCAACACGTAGGCTCGGAGCATGTCTTCTAAAATTTGGTTCACTTGTTCTGTTTGCCCATCCGTTTGTGGGTGATAAGCTGAGCTGAAATCTAACTAAGTTCCTAGAAGATTGTGCAGGCTCTTCCAGAAATGGGATGTGAACTGGGAGCCCCTGTCGGACACTATCCTTGATGGAACCCCATGCAGTTTCAGTATGTTATCCACATATAACTATGCCAGTTTATCGCCTCTGTACCCCATTTTCACGGGTATGAAATGGGCTACCTTGGTGAAGCGATGGACTATTACCCATATCGAATCGTTTCCTCTCTTGGTTCGACGTAGACCTTGAATGAAATCCATCGATATTTCGTCTCATTTCCACATGGGGACTTTTAGTGGCTGAAGCAATCCGGCTGGTTTCTGATGTACAGCTTTGACTCTCTTACATATGTCGCAGTGTGCCACATATCTCGTAATGTTTCGCTTCATAGCAGGCCACCAATATTTCTGTTTTAGGTCTAGATACATCTTGGTTGTGCCCGGATGGATGGAATAGGCTGAATCATGAGCCTCTCTCATTATGAGTTGCTTGAGGCGTCTCCTGTTGGGCACACATATCCGATTTTGGTACCATACCGTTCCTTACTCGTCAACCCAAAATTCTGAGACCTTGTCTGATTTTGTGAATTCCTTTATCTTCAGGGTCTGGGGATCTCTTGCTTGAGCCCGTTGGATTTCGGTGTCGAGGGTCGGCTGTACTAACAAGGTGTGAAGGCTACCCGCAATGGCCACGTGCAGATTCAAACTATTCATCTCTTGAAGCAACTTCAGGTTGTCGGTCAACCCTTCAACAACTTGAGTCTGTCTCTTGCGACTTAGGTCATCGGCCACCACATTAACCTTTCCTGGGTGATACTGCACTTCTAGGTTATATTCTTTAATCAACTCCAACCACCTTCTCTGCCTCAGATTTAACTCAGGTTAGGTGAAGATATACTTCAAGCTCTTGTGATCCGTGAAAATATGACACTTGTTCCCAATCAGATAGTGCCTCCATATTTTCAAAGCATGGACCACGGCTGCAAGCTCTAAGTCGTGAGTTGGGTAGTTCTCTTCATGCTTCTTCAATTGTCGAGATGCATATGCCACTACTCCGTCCTCTTGCATTAGGACACATTCCAATCCTTGTAAGGAAGCGTCGCAGTATACCACAAAATCTTTGTAGATATCCGGTAGTATGAGCACTGGGGCCGAGGTGAGTAATGTTTTCAAGGTTTGGAAGCTGTGTTCACATTTTTCAGTCCACACGAACTTCTTATCCTTCATGGTCAGCTCGGTCATTGGCTTCGCAATCTTGGAGAAGTCTTTGATGAACCTTCGGTAATAACCTGCCAATCCAAGAAAGCTTCTAACTTCGATGGCGTTAGTGGGTCGTTTCCATTCCATAACAGCCTCTACCTTGGCTGGGTCAACCTTTATCCCGTCGGCTGACACAATATGTCCCAAGAATGCAATTTCTTGCAGCCAAAACTCACATTTACTAAACTTTGCATACTATCTATGCCCCCTCAATCTTTCCAATTCAACTTTCAGATGGGCTTCATGCTCTTGCTCGCTTCGGGAGTAGATAAGTATGTCGTCAATGAATATGACCACAAACTTATCCAGCTCTTCCATGAATATTTTATTCATCAAATTCATGAAGTAGGCAGGAGCGTTGGTCAGTCGAAATGGTATTACCGTAAACTCATACTGGCCGTACTGAGTGACAAAATCAGTCTTCTTGATATCACTCTCCCTGATCTTTAGTTGATAGTACCTTGATCTCAAGTCAATTTTTGAGAAGTACTTGGCTCCCTTCAGCTGGTCAAAAATATCATCTATCTTGGGAAGTGGGTACTTGTTTTTGATGGTGACCTCATTTAGCGCTTGATAATCAATGCACATTCTTAGGCTGCCATCTTTCTTTTACATGAACAGTACTGGTGCACCCCAAGGTGACGCACTTGGGTGGATGTATCCTTTCTCTTGCAATTCCGCTAACTGTTCCTTCAACTCGGCCAATTCATCAGCGGCTATCCGGTACGGTCTTTTAGCTATCAGTGTTGCACCGGGGACCAAGTCGATAAGGAATTCGACGTCTCGGTCCGGTGGCAACCCGGTAGCTCTTTCGGAAAGACATCAGCATAATCCTTTACTACAGGTAGCTCTTCTAGGGGAGTGGCTCCTGCGCTGA
>BCLF01000110.1:38379-72712 GCA_001602275.1 Zoysia japonica | reverse complement strand
GTCTATAGTTCCTTAAAGCAGAATGAATTGCTTCTCTATTTACAACTTACGTATCGTATGGATGCTACTATAATAGTTATTATATAACTATGGATGATAGCATATTTTGTTGCACAGATTTATAGAAAATCTTCATTTCACTTATAATGAAAAAAGTTCCAATAAAAATTTGTGCATAGGTTATTTATGTATAACTATGGATAATAAAATATGTTGTTGCACAGATTTATCGGAACTCTTCATTTGAACTATAATGAAGAAAGTTTCAATAAAATCTGTGCATATGTAATATGTAACTAAAAAACAGGCATCGTGCGGTATCTTTTGATATATATATATATTGCCGATGAAAACTTTGTGTCTGAGAATAAAATTCTCAAATTGCCTCAACGATAACTAAGTTTAAAGAGCTGGTTTTAGTTCCTATAATTTTTCAGACATAACAAACAAATATGCTCAACGACAAAAGTCATTAGGCCCAAAATATATCATACTATCTATAAACAAATTTTCTCAACAAGGGTCGTCTTGCCGCGCTATTTTTTTAGTTTAATACTAAATGATGCAGAATAAAGGTGAGAAGTGAAAATTGAACTCACAACTAAATAAAGCACTCACCTTACCACATACACATCATCCTAGTTGACCATATTTAAACTACATAAAAAATAAATATTAAATTAAATCTTAATCGGACCGTGCATGTGTCACCCATCGGACCCCTCGACCCAAGCACGACCCTTGCCCGTGTTAGACCAGCCTAGGCATAAAATAAGCCGGGCCATACCGTGGTTGGGCCTGCCAGTTTGGCCGAGTCCATTCTAGGGAGAAACCTGATGTGATTTCGCCTCTGTGGCTGGGCTAAATGCGCAGATTGGCTGCTGGACATACGAGTAGGCCATTGAGTGTTGCTTCCGCCTCTTTGCTTTCTTTTTCGTTTATAAATACTTTCTCCAGTTTTAAAATATTTGACACCGTTAATTTTTAAGATCAATTTTAATCTATTATCTTATTTAAAAATGTGATAAATAATATATATATTTTGCGACAAAATGATAAATATCATATGTTTTTGTCATCAACGGTGTTTGAAACATGGCTAATAATTTTACATATTTAATTTTTTTTAGAATAAGATGAATAGTCAAATATGATGTTAAAACTCAACCGTATCAATATTTTAAAACCAAATGGAATAAATTATGATATTAATTTTTTAAGGATGAATTTAATGATATCAATTTCATCTCCTAAAAGTTAGTATTTTCGCACAAAGTTAAATTAGAGATAGTTTCCACTTTAATAAATTCCAAAAACCACTTTATTTTGAGATGGAGGGGATACATAAATCTACATAGGAAGTGAACATGATTGGTTCCGTTCTAGCCGGAAGCAAAAACGTCACTTATTATGTGATGGTGGGAGTAATAGAAAGACGTCCTTGTGTGTAAATCAATTTACTAACGGTGGTGGAAATACATTCATTGCAACGGCATGCAAATACTACAGTTTTTTATTATTTAAATCATTTTAATTTAATATTTTTAAAAAACACGTGCGGAACTAAATTTTCAGATCTAGACCGTTTTAGTCACGACAAATTAGTTGGCGTTATTAAAGTCACAATCACGCCGTTACGACGGCATGATTGATTACACGTAAGTGTTGACTTCCACATAGCATTTTTGTCACCCCAATGTGATTGGCGTGACTAAGACTAATCACACCAAAATGATTGGCGTGATTAATAAGTACTAATCGCGTTATTTCATTTGGGATGATACTCACTTGGTAGTCAAGGTATAAAAGTAGAGGCAACACTACTTTTATCACATAAACTCAATTGTCCTGTCGGCTAGTTCATGCGGTACTCACCCAGGAGGCCAGGATTTCGAACCTCACTCCATCCAAATATTTTTAAAATTTTTTTTAGCATAATGCTTACACATTTTTAATAAGATATTTAATTGATTTTTAGGTACCTAAAATTTATGTCAAATATTTTTGCAGAAATTTAAAGTTATATGCAACCATTTAAGTTGAAAAAATTATAAAAGATTCTACATATTTTTAAATAAAATTCTTCCCAAAGTACTAATCTATAACAAAAATGTTATTACACATTAATTTTTTTGATACCTAAAAATTTATGCGATTTTTTAAGTTAAAAATTATTTACAACCATCGTTTTAGCATAATGCTTACACATTTTTAATAAGATATTTAATTGATTTATAGGTACCTAAAATTTATGTCAAATATTTTGGCAGAAGTTTAAAGTTATATGCAACCATTTAAGTTGAAAAAATTATAAACGATTCTATATATTTTTAATTAAAATTCTTCCCAAAATACTAATCTATAACAAAAATGTTATTAACTTTTTGGTACTTGGCTATTAACAAGTCTAAAAATTGTAAATAATTTTTGACTTGCCTGGCGTTAAAACTTTTCTTGGCTGGTTGTAAATAATTTTTAACTTAAAAAATTGCATAAATTTTTAGGTACCAAAAAGTTAATATGTAATAACATTTTTGTTATAGATTAGTACTTTGGGCAAAATTTTAATTAACAATATAATGAATTTTTTATACTTTTTTCAACTTAATTTGTTGCATATAACTTTAAACTTCTGCCAAAATATTTGACATAAATTTTAGGTACCTAAAAGTCAATTAAATGTCTTATTACAAATGTGTAAGCATTATGTTAAAATGAAAAAGTTTTTGTTATAGCTTAGTACTTTGGGAAGAATTTTAATTAAAAATATATAGAATCTTTTATACTTTTTCAACTTAAATAGTTGCATATAACTTTAAACTTTTGTCAAAATATCTGACATATATTTTAGGTACCTAAAAATCAATTAAATGTCTTATTAAAAATGTGTAAGTATTATTTAAAACAAAAAAGTAAAAAAAGTTTGGATGGAGTGGGGTTCGACCCTTAGTCTCCAGGGTGAATACCACACGGACTAGCAAACAGAGCAATTTAGTTTATGTGATAAGGGTAGTGTTGCCTCTACTTTTATACTTTGACTGCCAAGTGAGTATCATCCCAAACGAAATGATGCGATTAGTACTTATTAATCATGCCAATCATTTTGGCGTGATTAGACTAATCACGTCAATCAAATTGGCATGACTCAAATCGTACGTGAAAGTCAACGCTTACGTGTAATCAATCACACCAATTGTTATGACGTGATTGTGACTTTAATAACATCAATTAATTTGGCGTGACTAAAACATTTTAGATCTGAAAATTTAGGTTCAAACGTGTTTTTTTTAAATATTAAATTAAAATGGTTTAAATAATAAAAAAACTCTGGCTCCTAGTTGGCCTTTGAAATGTATGAGCCGTGAATAACAAATGGGCTGCAATCAACGCGATAGGAGTTGGACCCAGCGCCAGTAGAAAATGCTAGACCTGGCCCAACCCGGTGAGACATCGGCTCTTTTTTTTTTTTTTTTTTTTTTTTTAAATCAGCACGAACTCTTCATTAGACGTTCGCACCCGGCATATCAACGGCTACCAAGTTCATTACAAGTCTTGGTGCTGAGCACCAGGACAAATGCTCGCCAGCAGGCAGAGCTTGAGCACCATGGGCAGCTAATCTATCTGCCGCACTGTTACATGTTCTAGGACAGACTGACACCAAAAAGATATCAAAATTATTTGCCGTGAATTCTTTGATCCGCCTGAACAAGCTACCTCCCGGGCTGTCATCCCATTCACTTGAAGTGATTCCGTTCCTCAAGTTAATAGCATCTGTCTCTAACACTATATGTGTCATTCCACATAGTGCTGCTCTCTCCAAGCACCGCAGGGCTACAATTGCTTCCATTTGTAGTGCATCAGCTGACCTCCTAAAATTTCCTGCCCCTGCTTCTAGCACCATGCCATTGCAGTCACGAATCACAAAGCCCTATCCGCCATTCTTCTCTTGTGCATGAAAGGAGCCACCCACATTCAGTTTATATGAACCACTCACTGGAGGTTCCCATCTAGCACTGTTATGAGCCTTCTCCTTCCGTTCCAGCATGTTCAGTTTCTCAAAATTCACTAGATGATATTCAACTGAGCTGCAAATCTCATTCGCAGTCATCATTCTTTCCCCAGCATTCACTTTATTACGTGTGCTCCACCATCGCCATAAGAACACTAGGATCCTGAGCTGCACCTCTGGTTCTATCTTCCAAATATTTTGGAGTACTTCCTTACCAGATTGGCTCTGAGCCAGAATCAAGCGAAGGTTCTCAAGGTCCATGGCATGCCAGCAAGCTCGAACTTGCTTGCATTTGAAGAAGAGATGACCGCAGTCCTCATCCAACCTGTTGCCAACTGGGCATATAGTTTCTGTTTTAACACCACGTTTTTTCAAATTTCGTCGGACCGGTAGGCTGTTGTGGGCCAGCCGCCAAAAAAACATCTTGATCTTGTTCGGGACCGTAACTGCCAGATCTTGTGCCATTTAAACTCTGCGTCATCAGAACTTGTGGAAGCAGTGTCATCCCTTCCTATTTTTTGATCCCTGATATGCACAGCTAGCTTATAAGCTGATTTAACAGAGAAGTGGCCTTTGGTGTCAGTGCCAAGCTGGCCAATCCTGCAACCAACACCAATTGGCACAGCTAGTATTGCCTCTACATCTTCTGGCCAAAATGTGTCAGTTATTCGTTGCACATCCCAATCACCGGTGACAGGGTCAATGAGTTCATTCACTCATCAAAGGAGATGATATCTGTGGTGTAATTGGTCTTCTCGTGACCCCCCTTGGGATCCACGGATCTGACCAAATGTTGATGCTTGACCCATCCCCGACTCTCCATATAAGACCCTCTTTTAGTAATTCCACACCTTGTAATATGCTCCTCCATGAATATGAGATGCCGGCTCTAGGCCGACATTGTAGTATGTTGCTATGGGGAAAATATTTTGCTTTCAGCACCTTCCCACAAAGTGTATCAAGGTTGGTTAGAAGTCTCCAAGCTTGTCTTGCTAGCATGGCTGTGTTAAAAAGATGAAGATTTCTAAATCCAAGGCCACCTTTCTTCTTGGATCGAGTCAGTTTCTCCCAACTTAGCCAGTGGATTTTATGCTCTTTATCTTGCTGTGACCACCAGTATCTTCCTATGATGGAACTGAGTTCATCACACAAGCCTTTTGTAATATCAAAGCATGACATAGCATACGTTGGTATAGCCTGTGCCACCGCCTTGATCAAGATTTCCTTGCCCGCCTTCGACAATAATTTTTCCTTCCATCCTTGTACTCTGGACCAGATTCGTTGCTTTAAATATGAATATGTTCTTTTCCTTGATATCCCCACTGAGACAGGCAGGCCCAAATACTTCTCCCCCATAGTTTCTTGTGTTATGGCCAAGGTTGTCTTTATGTGATCCCGCACGTATCGGCCTGTATTTGGGCGGAACAAAATTGAGCACTTATCCTTGTTGATCATTTGGCCCGATACACTCTCATACACTTCAAGAATGTGTTTTAGTTCATCCGCCTCTGTATCTTTAGTTCTCATGAGCAATATGGAATCATCAGCAAAAAATAAATGATTAACACTTGGAGATCTCCTGCACACCTTTATGCCCACAATTTTCCACTCCCTCTCAGCTTTATGTAACATTGCTGACAACCCTTCTGCACAAAGGAGGAATAGGTAGGGAGACAATGGGTCCCCTTGTCGTAATCCTCGCTGTGGGGTGATAGTATCTGTGTTTCGCCATTCACTTTGATACGTTATTTCACCAATATACATTTCATAATCAGATCAGTCCACTGTTGCTGAAATCCTAACTTGATCATTATTCCTTGCAGAAAATTCCACACAACCCTGTCATATGCCTTGCTCATATCCAGCTTGAGAACAGCTACTCCCTCCTTACCCCTTCGCTTATTCTTGACATGGTGGGATAGTTCATAAGAAAGCAAAACATTGTCCGTGATTAACCGACCA
The DNA here is from genome assembly GCA_001602275.1 of Zoysia japonica. Classification (NCBI taxonomy): domain Eukaryota; kingdom Viridiplantae; phylum Streptophyta; class Magnoliopsida; order Poales; family Poaceae; genus Zoysia; species Zoysia japonica. The sequence continues at coordinate 66,741 of BCLF01000110.1, read as the reverse complement.
GGGACAAAAGCACTCTGTGAGTGGGAGATGATATTTAAGTCTGTTTGCTAAAACCTTTGATATTAGCTTGTACAGCACTGTGCATAAAACTAATTGGTCGCAAGTCTTTAAGCCTTTCTGGCTCTTTCACTTTGGGGATCAGCACAATAATTGTGTCATTCCATCCTTCTGGCATATCCCCACCATTTAGCACAGCCAAAATCTCTTTTTTAACTTGTTCACCCATCAGATGCGAAAACCGTTTATAAGAAACAGGAGGTATGCCATCGGCCCCGGGTGCTTTGAGATCACCAATACTCTCTAGCGCTCGCCACACTTCTTCCCCTGAGAATGGGGCCAACAGCACCTCGTTCATCTCGAGTGAGATCCATGGCTGCACACATGAGAGCACTTCCTCTATGTTGCCACTTGCATGGGAAAGAAAAAGGTTCTGGTAGTGGTTAGCAACATAATTTTTCATTTTGCCACCCTCCACCACCATGCCACCCTCATCTTTTAATTTTTTAATAACATTTCTTCTCCTGAGTTCAGAAGCATAGGCATGAAAAAATTTAGTGTTGCGATCTCCTTTCATCAGCCAAGAATTGTGTGCTCTTTGCTTCCAATAAACAATGAGCTGATCTTCGAGGCGTTCAAGTTTATATTTCAGAACGTGTTCTCGATTTACATTATCTTGTGAGAGTCTTCTCCTTCGACACCGCTCAAGCTCACGCCTAGCATTCTTGACTCTTTTTTGTAGCACACCCAGCACATCTCGATCTCACAACCACAACTCCCTTAACACTGTCCCTTGTAGCTCCATCATGTTCACCCCACCTTCTAGCATTGCTGTCCCCCATGCCTCCTCAACCCTAGCTGCACATTCCTCCTCCTCTAGCCATCTCGCTTCAAATTTCCTCAACACTTCCCTTGGTCCTTCCCATCTTCGCATCTATAGTCGACAATGTGGCGGGAAGGCCCAACCGGGGCGGTGTGGCAGAGTTAAGGCGAATTCGCGCGTCGTCGGCAAATTGCGCCAGCTGGAGCAGCTGCTGGCTAGCTGGCCCGCCCCGTGGTACATTGAGGAGACGCCGAAGCGCGCTGGTGCGAGAGGCGTGGCCAGCGCGGTGCTGCGGCACCCTGAAACCCGACCGGCGGCAAGCCTTCACTGTGGTGGCCTCAAATGCGATGTGACGGAGCGAGCAGGGGTGAATCCACGTTGACGGCCGTTGGTCGGCGTGCGAGGCTCATGAGGAGTCATTGCGGCCGGTGGGATGGAGGTGTGTCGCAGCGGCGAGGGAATTCGACGACATCCCGGCAGTGGGAGCCGGGCCCGTGTCCACCTGGCCAAACTAGCCATGGATAACAGGGGCGCGGCCGTTTTTTCGTGCGCGGTGTGTTGGCCACATGAAGGTTGACGGCGATGACGCTTCGACGGATCGCCGGCGCGGCGTGGCCTGGCCGGCGCCGTACAGGTGGTGGGCGCGTCCTGCGGCGTGGGGCGACGGAGGTGAAAGAAAGGGGGCGCACGGGCTGGGCCGAGGGAAGAAGATTGGGAGCAGGCCGGCCCGGCGGTGTGATTTGGCCTGCGCGGGAAAATTTGAAGTTTTCCGTATTTTGCTAAAGGTTTAGGAATTCCAAACTCGACTAAACAAGCAAATAAACTCCAAAACGAAAAGCGAGAAAACCAGGAAAATCAAACACTTGGAAAGTTCCAATTTTTAGATTTTGAAATTTTCCATTTGCTATATTGCTTCTAGTTTAGTTTCAATTTGGAAACAATTTAAAGAAAGCCTAAAATCTAGGTTCAAAGAATAAAATTTTTAAAACTCCTCATTTTTCTTGGTTTATGATTTTTGGGTTGTGACAGACCTACCTCACTTAAATGGAATCTCGTACTTGAGATTCGGGTGGTTCTCTTCGAAGAATTGAGGGAATTCTTTCTTGAGATCGTTCTCTCGTTCCCAAATGGCTTCCACCTCTGTGTGGTTACTCCACTGCACTCGATAGAATTTGATGGCTTTATGTTGAGTCTGTCGGGTGGTCACATCTAAAATACAGATCGGGGTCTCCTGGTATCTGAAATCGGGCTGCAAATCCAGTTCCCAACGGCTACTTGCTGCTTTGGCACTTTCAAACAATTTTTTAGCTGTGATACGTGGAATACCGGGTGCACTCAGACAGCTCTGCTGGAAGATCCAGTTGGTAGGCTACAGTGCCAATTTTTGCAAGGATCCGATAGGGTCCTATAAACCTCGGGGTTAGTTTGCCTCGAATTTAAAATCTGCGGGTGCCTCGAAACGGAGACACCTTGAGGTACACAAAGTCTCCCTCGCCGAAGGACAGTTCGCGTCTTCGGTTATCGGCATAACTTTTCTGTCGCTTTGTGCGGTCTTAATCTTGTCCCTTATCTCGGCAACCTTCTCTTCTGCATCCCTTATGACGGCCGGCCCAAAAAGCGACCATTCTCCAACTTCCGACCACAGTAATGGGGTATGACACTTGCGACCATATAGGGCTTCGAACGGTGCCATCTGAATGCTGGTCTGGTAACTATTGTTATATGAGAATTCTGCAAATGCTAGACTGGCCTCCCAATCCCTTCCATTGGTCAATACACAGGCATGGAGCATATCTTCTAAGATCTGATTCACCCGTTCAGTTTGTCCATCCGTTTGCGGATGGTAAGCTGAGCTGAAATCTAATTGAGTTCCCAAAAGGTCATGTAGGCTCTTCCAGAAGTGAGACGTGAACTAGGAGCCTCTGTCAGACATGATTCTTGACGGAACCCCATGCAGCCTTAGTATATTATCCACATATAACTGTGCCAGTTTATCGCTCCTGTAACCCATTTTTACGGGTCTGAAATGGGCTACTTTGGTGAAGCGATCGACTATCACCCATATCGAATCATTTCCTTTCTTGGTCCGAGGTAGACCTTGAATGAAGTCCATTGATATTTCATTCCATTTCCACACAGGAACTTTCAGTGGCTGGAGTAATCCGGCTGACTTCTGATGTTCGGCTTTAACTCTCTTGCATATATCGCAGTGCGCCACATATCTAGAAATGTCCCTTTTCATAGCAGGCCACCAGTATTTCTGTTTCAGATCCAGGTACCTCTTGGTTGTTCTAGGATGAATGGAGTAGGCTGAATCATGACCCTCTCTCATTATGAGTTGTTTGAGGCGTCTCTTGTTGGGTACACAGATCCGGTCTTGGTACCATACCGTTCCTTGCTCGTCGACCCGAAATCCCGGAGCCTTGTTTGATTTTGTGAGTTCTTTAATCTTTAGGAACCGAGGGTCTCTCGCTTGAGCCCTTTGGATTTCGGTGTCGAGAGTCGGCTGCACTGTCTGGTCATGAAGGCTGCCTGCTGTGGCTACGTGTAGGTTCAAACAGTTTATTTCTCGGAGTAACTCCGGATTGTCGGTTAACCCTTCATCGTCATAAGGCTTTCTTTTGCGGCTCAGGGCATCGGCCACGACATTAGCCTTTCTTGGGTGATACTGCACCTCTAAATCATAGTCTTTTATCAATTCCAACCATCTTCTCTACCTCAGATTTAACTCAGGTTGGGTGAAGATATACTTCAAGCTCTTGTGATCCGTATATATCCGACACTTGTTCCCAATCAGGTAGTGTCTTCATATTTTCAAAGCATGGACCATAGCTGCAAGTTCTAGATCATGAGTTGGGTAGTTTTTCTCATGCTTCTTCAGTTGTCGGGATGCATATGCCACTACTCGGTCCTCTTGCATTAGGACACATCCCAATCCTTGTCGGGAAGCATCACAGTAAACCACAAAATGTTGGTAGATATCGGGTAGTATGAGCTTTGGGGCTGAGGTGAGTAATGTTTTCAAGTTTGGAAGCTATGTTTGCATTTTTTAGTCCACACGAACTTCTTATCCTTCTTGGTCAGCTCAGTCATCGGTTTCACGATCTTGGAGAAACCTTCGATGAACATGCGGTAATAACCTACTAAACCAAAAAAGCTTCTAACCTCTATGGCTTTGGTGGGCTGTTTCCATTCCATAACAGCCTCTACCTTGGCAAGGTCAACCCTTATCCCGTCTGGCGTCACAATATGTCCTAAGAAGGCAACTTCTTGTAGCTAAAACTCGCATTTACTATATTTTGCATATAACCTATGCTCCCTTAATCTCCCTAGCACAACTCTCAGATGCACTTCATGCTCATGCTCGCTTTGGGAGTAGATGAGTATGTCATCGATGAATACGACCACAAACTTATCTAATTCTTCCATGAATATTTTATTTATCAAATTCATAAAGTAGGCAGGGCGTTGGTCAGTCGAATGGCATCACTGTGAACTCATACTGACTGTACCGAGTGACAAACGCGGTCTTCTTGATATGACTCTCCCTGATCTTCAGTTGGTAGTACCCTGATCTCAAGTCAATTTTTGAGAAATACTTGGCTCCCTTCAGCTGATCAAAGAGATCATCTATCCTGGGAAGTGGGTACTTGTTTTTGATGGTGACCTCATTTAGAGCACGGTAGTCAATGCACATTCTTAGGCTGCCATCTTTCCTTTTCACGAACAGTACTGGTGCACCCTATGGTGACGCACTTGGGTGGATGAATCCCTTCTCCTGCAATTCCGCTAATTGTTCTTTCAACTCAACCAATTCGTCTGCGGCCATTCGGTATGGCCTCTTAGCTATCGGTGTCGCACCGAGGACCAAGTCGATAAGGAATTCGACATCTCGGTCCGGTGGCATACCGGGTAGCTCCTCCAGAAAGACATCTGCATAATCCCTTACTGCAGGTACCTCTTCCAGGGGAGTGGCTTCTGCACTGAATACTAGGGGCCCGACTCACCGATCCCTTGGTTGACATGTCACAGCAACACCCTTGTGATGGATGGCTGTCACAATGCGCTCTGTGCAGTATATAACTCCTTTATGGCGCTTCAACTAATCCATACCCAGTATGATATCTATTCTCTCAGATTGGAGTACTATCAAGTCTGCTAAGAACTCTACCTCAATTAAATAAATTTTAACTCCCACGCAAGTCAACCTACACTTCATGTTTCCCCCTGGTGATTTAATCATCATAGGGGTCTCGTGTAGAACTGTAGGTAGTCTCACTTTTTCCGCAAACTTTGAAGAAACGAAAGAATGTGAAGCACCGGAATCAAATAGAACGGATGCAAGAGTGGAGCGGATGAGGTACTCACCGAGTACCACCTCCGGTGCTTCCTCTGTGGTCTCAGCGTGGACGTAGTTCACCCATCCGTGTCCGTACTGCTGCGTCCTCCGAGTAGGTGCAGCCGTCCGTGGTGCGCCACGAGATGCTCCAGATGCTGCAGGCCTCGTTCGGGAGTACGCAGGAGCTGCTGCAGGCTGCGGGTTCAGGGGGCAATTTGTGACCAGATGCCCCGGGCCGTGGTAGTTGAAGCACATCCTCAATGCATTTTAGGCTTAACCCGCACTTGGGTTGGCACGTGGTGCGGGTGGAGGCAGAGGCTGGCAAACTGACGGTGCAGACTGCTGTGGCTGCTGCTGAGCGGTCATGGTGCAGTACTGCATGGTCGGAGGGTACGACGGCTTCTGGAATTTCCTGAACCTTCGCCGTTGTCTCTTCTCAAGCTGTCGTGACTTCTTTGCCTGGAACTTGAGCTTTCTCTCCCCGTCCAGTCCAGCACGGGCTTTCTCCAGGAATATGGCTTTGTTCATCATGGTGTTGAAGTTCTGAAAGGTGTGAGTCACGAGTTGTGCTTGCATAATGAGACTCAGTCCATCCAAAACGCGATCCAGCTTCTTCTGGTCAGTGTCCACCTCTCCAGGGGCATAACTGGCCAACTTCATGAACTTCATGATGTATTGGTTGACCGTCATGGCCCTTTGCTTCAAGGCTCGAAACTCGTCGGCTTTCATCTTCATCGTACCAGCCGGGATGTGATAAGCTCGGAATGCCTGCTGGAATTCTGTCCAAGTTATGGCAGTAGGGTCGGTGGCGGCTTCTGGGTAGTTGTCCCACCACTCACCGGCTGCCCCGGACAGCTGATGGGCAGCAAGCATCACCCTTTCGTGGTCGCTTGCGGCCACGATGTCAAGCTTCTTGTTAATATCCCGCAGCCAATCACCGGCTGCAAGCGGCTAATCTTCGGTGTTGTCGAAGGTAGAGGGTCGAAGTCGCATGAACTCCAACATCCGGCTCTGCGGGTTCGGACCTCCTCGCTGTCCCAAACCCTGTGCCAGTGTGAGTAGCAGTTGGGTTTTGTCGCCATCGCGTCAGCAAGGGTGGCGAGCGGTAAGGGGCGCTCCATCTCCCGCCATTTGAGCTCCATCTCTAGTCATGGCCCGAGATGGGGCTCTTACGGCCCCTCATGCACGGGGGCGGCAGCACCGGCAGCTGCTGGAGCGGAACGAGCCACCACGTTCTCGCCGTGGTGACTAGACTGAGCCTCATCTTCACGGGCTTGGCGCGGTGCGCTGGGGACAGGTGCTTCGGAGCGGCGCGGGTTAGAGGGCGCCCCTCCTCTCCTGACCGCTTTTGCTTTCGTGGTGCGCGCAACTTGCTCATCATTGTTGATGTCGTTGAGGTTGCGCTCACGAGCCTGGCATTCTTGGATGCAAGTTGATTTCTTTGGCGCCATCCTGCCAAAGAAAAACAGTAATCCCAACGAGGTTAGGTGCTAGTAAACCAGGTGTAAGTGCGAGGGTGATTTATAATTTTTAAGTTTATAAAAACAGCACTACATAACACAATCATAAAGCGATAAGAAGCAAATCAAACATAGCACACAACCATAGTTACATTACAAACGGTACTAGGGCACAACTGAGGTTCTGGGGACATAAGACTATGTGATTACAGCATGGGAGTTTTCTTTTTACAAGTCAAAATCCGCTGTCATAGACAACGTCATCTACCGCCACAATGGTATGTCTCCCCCTGCTACACTAGTAGGTACAAAAGAGTAGCTATCCCTTAGTAGCTACGGCTGTTAGTACTTCTTTGCCATCGTCCATCCTAGGCCGGCATCCAACAGCGAGGTCGACCTACGGAGCGTCGTCACGGAGCTACGGCAGTCTAGAGCCAACTGCAGGCTTGGTCTCCACGGCTGCGGTGCTAGTACCGTGGGGAGCCTGCAAGCGGCTTGGAGTAGTCCTGACGATCTCCACGCTGGAGTTGGGCACGGGCTCCTCCTCCATAGGCTCGTCGGTGTCGCCGTGAGGGGTGCTGTCACCAGAGCTGAGGGCGCGGGAGAGGTACTCTCCATGGCTGCCACCATCGCCGTCCTGGAGGTGTGGTAGCTGTGCCACTCGCATGTAGATGGGTCGCAAGTGTGCTGGTCCAACACCGGGGAATGGGGTGGCACTGCCGGCCTCCCGTCGGAGAGGCGCACTAGAGCACGCTTGCGGGGGGTGGTCTTGGTGCGAGCTCCCTGCCGAGCAGGAGCACTCTCCTCGGACGCGGGAGTGTCACGAAGTCTCCCCCTCAGTGACGCAGCAATCCCGGGCACACTCTTCCTCGCCGTGCGGTGAGTAGGAGGGTACGGGGACTGCAGCTAACGTCGCAGTGCCTCCAACTCCTGCTGATGTGCTGCGTGCTGGTCGGAGAGAGCCTTCTTCAGGCCCTCCTCACTCGCCTGGGCTGCGTCGAGGGCAGCACGGGCTGTAGCGAGCTGAAACAGCGCCGTGTCACGCTATCCCTGCGCGTCTCCGAGCTGCAGCTGCAGCGACTCGTGCTGCGCCTGCACCTCGTCACACTGCGCCAGTGCAGCATCGAGTAGTGTCTGGACCGCGTCCTACTAAGAGTGGGCAGTCTCGAGCTGCTCCTGCAAGACGCTAGCCTGTCCCTCGGCAGTGAAAGCGCGGAGGGACTGCGCTATCCACTGACCTCGGAGCTCCTCATAGGGACGGTGCTGTGCTATCATGTACTGCATCATCTCCACCAGCGTGAGGTCCTCCACTGTCCTGGTAGGGCCTCCAAGTGTGCCCAAACGGTGCACCCATGTCCGGTCGTCAGTGACGAGTACCGAGAAGTAGCGCACGGGGGTGGCTCCAGTGAAGTCGATGTTCACTGTGCACACGTGGAGTAAGGCCTCACAGGCTGCTGCCTCTAGGGCGGAGTCGAAGCTGGGACCAGTGGTCAACATTGTCCACGTTGACAGTGGGTACGCCATGAGTCGGGTCTCCACCTCGAACAAGGTGTACTCGTTGGACTCCAAGCTCCTCCAGCGGTACGACACGGGTATAGTGTACCCGAACCATGAGAGCGTACGAGCAAGGATCGCGGGAAACCCGTCGATCCCTCTCGTCTCGAGGCCGAGGTGGGTCCACCCTCCAGAGGCCATCTGCAAAGAGACGGTAAACAAAAGGGTCAGTGAACTAAAATAGACAGGTAAACAGCATAATAAAATAGGTACCCAAGCAATATAAGCGCGTGTGGGCATGAGTCTCACTAGAACGTAGTTTCACAAAGAAAACTTATCGTCCTAACCGTATGCTATCACGAGTCACATTTTAAGGTCTTGTCCTACGGTCAAGTATGGCTCTGATGCCACTTTGTAAGACCCTCTTCTAGGAACAAGAGTCCTTGTGCCTTCTGTATCAATTTCTGGACTGGTAGTTGGTACGCACATCAAGAACAAAGCGATATCATTACACATAAGGGTCCAAACTGTGGCAGAACCGCCCCAAAACACTGGACGGCTCGCCTAGGATCGATCTCGAGTGATATTGAGCAACAATACCCAAATAGTACAACACGAGTATAATATAAAATAGGAAACCGATTAAAGTCTTACAATAGCGTTCAAGTAGTCTTAGGAGCGATAGGTTCAAAACAGAGTTTAAAACATAGTGGGAGTGATACAGAAGAGATACGACGGTTTCCTACTATGAAACATATCTTGCCCTAAGACATGCTTCACTCCTCGCGATCGGAGCTCGGTGAGGAGAGAACCGGTTCACATAACCAGTTCGCAGGAGCCTCATCTTCCCATACTCTTTGGCTGCAACAGCTACACCAGCTACCTACAGGGAGAGCTACACACAACAAAAAGGGAAACAACAAACCGTGAGTACTAATTACTCAGCAAGTCTTACCCGTCAAAATGGCTAACTACAGCTGACTCTTATGCATGAGGAGCTGACTCACAGAGATGGCCATTTGCATAAAACATAGCTCTAACCGTGGATCTTTACTTTCAACTTTTAGTGATAAGTTAAGTTCACGGAATGTAAATTTAATTTGCACTATAAACTATAGGAGACATGGTTATCAAGCAATTTCCTATTAACTAAGCAAACAATTCATATTATTATTATTATTAGTCCAGTCGTTACGTACACGCTTCTCAGAAGCTACACGTGGCAACCTTTCACAACAATACCATAGGGTCGGCCCGACGCGCACCTCTCCCAAGCACATGGTCCTCTATGCGATCACTACGCTGGGTGCATCCATGGTTAGATCTAAGGCTTTTCTCTACTCCCCGTTGAAAGAGAGGTAGAGTTACATCCAACCACTACGGCATCGAGCTACATCAGTTTTCTAGGTCCTATGTCCCCAGTATGCCTTCAATACAGTTCAAACTTGCTCAACAAGGCCACACTCAAATCGGTCCTTAACCGACACAGACGGGGCTACCACCACGAAGGCCCAGCCTTCTCAAACCCTCCTATACTCTATTCCAGCCCGGTCTCAGGTTTATTCAAGTGTGGGATAAAATCAAACCTATAATCTCGCGAGTGAGGTTTCTCATTCACTCGACTTCTACTGTTGATTAGAACTCATAGCCTAGCTTTACATCGAGTTACCTGTACCAATATACTCAATAGGGGTAATTGGTACTATCATGCATCCTAGGGTTCCAAACAACTCCTACAACTTAATGCACAGTACATTAGCTATACAATACATAGTGACAAAACAAAAATTTAAAATAGGGTTAATGCACCGGGGCTTGCCTTCGGTTTGCTGAGAGTTAGCACAAACAAGAGGAAGGTCTTCAGCGACAGACGACTCCAGAGCGATCAGCGCTAGATCTTAGTCTTCTGTGATGTTTCCTAAATTTGTGAAATGATATGCGAGTGCGATTAGTGATGCACCTAATGACATCTAATATTTTACTTGTCATCGCATGTGACAAAGATGCTCACAAGCGATGATGTGCTCATGAAGGCATATGAAAAGGATGAATATGCGATGATATGACAAGAAGAGTATGATGATGATTTCATGAAAAAGGATTTTATTAGGCTAAGGTGCTGCTGGGATTTATATAAAAAGGGGTTTTGAAATGAATTTCTATATTATACTAAATAGTTCATAATAGGTAAGATTGCATCTAAATTTTTCTTAATATGGTTCTTGAAGGCATAAACTACAATTTTAGTTGCTCATAATATTAATAAGGCTATAAACTAATGTCTGGACCAATTTTATAATTTATGGCATTATTATGAATTTCTAATGAATTAATTCGTATCTAAGAGTAATAAATTTTTTATAAATAATATATAAGTGTATAAATTCTAAGTAACTCTAAAATGACATATATTAATTAGTAGAACATAATTATGCATTTTTCACATTTTTAATATGCAGGAAAAATAATGATATGCATGTATGTGCAATGCACTTTGTTTAATTTTTAGAGTTAATTCTAATGCAGAAAATGCAACTTTGGAAGTTCTAAAATATTCTAAATGATGAGAGGATTCCAACGGTATATCATTTGTAATTTTTAGAGTTCATATGCATTTTCTATGATTTTTGCAAGTTTTTACAAATTTCTGCGCAAGGAATAAATGATTTCTGAGATTATTCGAATCCGGGCGCCACGTGTCGGCACCTGGTAGCAGCCGCACGGAAACGCCCTGGATTAACGGCCGCACGAGATCGGGGCACGTGGCCACAAAAAATCTCGTGCGCTCGTGACCCTGGCCGGGCTGACCGGCCATGGAGGCCTCGCCGGAGCTCGGCTCTGGGCGGTGGAGCTCAGAGGAGCCGGCCTAAAATGATCATCATCGCGAGGGCAACTCGGTGGTGGGGTCTAAAGGCGGCGGTGCTCACCAGACGGAGGTCGACGGCCACAGGCGGCTCGGGAGGAGCTCCAGTCGCGTCATGCCGGCGCCACAGGGGACGAGGACCCAAACGCTTGGCTCCTAGAGCTTGTCCAGAGCAAGAGGAAGACCGGCGTCGAGGTTGTCGTCGACGGGAGGTGCCGGAGGGTGGTCGGCACCGGCAAGGTCCTGTGGTCCGGCGACGGTGGCCACAATTTCTTTCAAAATTCCCACGCCACAGCCCAAGATTTCGATCGATTAACAAGTCTAGAGGAGGGTTCAGCTAAGAGCTGCTCGAATCGCAAAGTAATCGATGAAAATCCCAACCGGGCACGCCAGATTTCGAAGAACTGCAGCGGCGGGTTCCAAAAGCCCGATTTGGGGAAAATTTGAATCGGCGCGGCTTGCGGCAGGGAAGGAGGGAAGGAGCTCAGGGCAGCTTTAGGACATGTGGGCGCAGCTCCTCGACGAAGTGGAATGGCCGGAGATAGCTCGGAGGTGGCTCTTGGCAGCGGCGTCGCGTTCGGCCGGGAGAGCTCGCACGGGACAGAGAGTGAGGAAAAATATGGAAGAGACGGTCGGGAGGGCTTGGACACGGGCGAGGATCGTGTCCGCGCGAGGGCACGTCCCCAGTTCGTGGCGCGCATGCAGGGGTGACACGGCATGCGCGCGGCAGCTGGCGCTCTGCGCTGGTCGCTGAAGGTTGGTGGGGAGCCAACAGTGCGGCTGGCAGGCGGGGCCCGCGCTTCCTTTTTATGTTCCCAAATTTTCTCCGAATTTCCTGTGCAGCTCTCTGTTTTTGACCCGAAATGCACTCTTTCTGAGCTCCAAAAATTCTGAAATTTGGTAGGCTGGTAGATCTTTTGAAAAGGAACAACCTTTATTTTGGGCATAAGTTCAAAATCGAAATAAATAAAATGATATTTAATTTTTGAAGACAGGTTACCTTTTAAAGGAAAAATAAATTACTTGGGGCTTTTAAACCTCAAATTAAAATTTTCCAAAAACTTCTAAAATTCAAGTGGTTGCAAGAAATTTCAAGAGGGAGTTTTGTTTCACAACATTTCATTGAAATTTTTGAACTCATATTTTGAATTTCAAACTTAAATTTGGGACCAATTTGAAACTGGGTTTGAATTCCTTCGAGCTCAGATTTTTCAGGAATTTCGAATTCAAATGAAGTGTCTCATTATTCGAAAACACAAAGTGTTACACAAATGTACCACACGCCTTTGGAAAGGTCTAAGAAACGTAGCTTATATTACATTCAACAAGTCAGCGCAGCGACTCTTTTTCAAACATCACAAGGGCCTAGGCACACAACCACACATTCTAAAACACGGGCATCTACACCTACTCACACGTCAAAGACAATATAGAAAACTAATCGTAGTGTGCCCGAATAAATAGCATGCCAATACACAACGGCCTATACGGAAGGATTTTACACTCTGCAGAGGTTGTACACTGTACCCACAGGTTGTGCTCCTCTTGATCAACAGAGTTGCATAACGCTTACCCCACAACTACATAGGCTTCCACAGATTCCACCCAAGACGCATCCAGGGGCTATCCGTCGGGGTTTCACCCCCGATGACGCGACGGTACTTTCTCGGAGCCGGAGAGTGAAGATTTACCACCGTCACGTCTTTTTTTGTCCCCTACTACGTCGGGTATTACCAAACCAAGGGCTATATCCGTGAGCTTATGGTCCCATTACGCGGGCAATTACATGGTTGAAAGCCAGGCAGCGAGTTATCTCACGCCTTGCTCCTGGCCTCTTGTGTCCTACCAACCTCCTAGTGGTTGTATGTGGAAAACCTACATAGCAGGGGTAAGTCTCTCCCATTTGTCAGGGTTTTGTGGTTGCACGAAATTGCTAAGCCGAGGACTAAAGAACCTGTCCTTATATGGCAAGGGTGGCAGACTCGTCCACGGCAGGTGGACCAAACTGAAACCTATACACCTATCACCATCACCTCTTGTGAGCCACCCCACGACCGGAATCATCCCTCATCACCAAGCACCATTTGTACTAATCCCACCCATTTTATTTCACTCACAACACCAAACACATTTGAACGCACTTTGTAAACGAATGGTGTATGGTGTGGCGGTGCAAGGCACCGCAATTAGGGTCCTAAGCATTCCACTATTCAAGGCAACTTTCTGTTCTTTAAAAGTATTTAAAGATGGATATGGATAACAAGGGTGCGTCGTCAAACAGCTAACAAAGTGGTTATTCATATTAACTACAGCAAGAAACTGACATTAATATAAATACCTAGTAGCAAGTGGGTATAAAACCACACAACATTTTAACGGAGTTTATAAAATAAAGGCAAGCATTAGGCTCTATAGGTGTAGCACTAAAACATAGGTTCAATATGGTTCAAGGGGGTGTTAGGACTTGCCTTCAGCGGCGTCCTTAGGCTCTTCTTTGAACTCGGGCTCCTCAGGCTCTCCTTCCTCTTCGGTATCTTCTTCAGCTACAAACAACAATCACAATAAGACTACTAAAGAAAGCTACAAAACTACAAAAGAAACAAGCATCAAACAGATCATGGAGTTTGGATAGCCTAGGATGGTAGGGCTCGTGATGGTGATTCTAACGGTAGGTTGGTGGTTGTGATCGGAGTTAAAATGCGACGGCAAAGTGGCCGACAAGGTGACTGTGATGAACTGTGGGAAAATTGCGTGGACACTAGGTTCGGCCTGTGTTCACAACCCCTGGACACTCGGGTGTCTAGAATCGGGGATTTTCCGTGGGCACGTGAAACTATGACGTGTCCGTGGACACGTGGACACATGGACACATGAAACTGTGACGTGTCCGTGGACACGTGGACACATGGACACATGAAACTGTGACGTGTCCGTGGACACGTGGACTGTGACGTGTCTGTGGTCGTGGACATGGGTTCGGGGTTTCGTGGACACGCAAGCATCGTGACATGTTCAGGGATTCGTTGACACGTGAGAATCGTGACGTCTTCGGGGATTCGTGGACACGTGAGAATCGTGATGTGTTCGGGGATTCGTGGACACATGAGAATCGTGAGTGTTTGGGGATTTGTGGACACGTGAGAATCGTGACATGTTCGGGGATTAGTGGACACGTGAGAATCGTGACGTGTTCGGGGATTCGTGGATACGTGAGAATCGTGACGTGTTCGGGGATTCGTGGACACGTGAGAATCGTGACGTGTTCGGGGATTTGTGGACACGTGAGAATCGTGATGTGTTTGGGGATTTGTGGACATGTGAGAATCGTGACGTGTTCGGCGATTCGTGGACACGTGAGAATGGTGACGTGTTCGGGGATTCCTGGACATGTGAAAGCTATGACGTGTTCGTGGACACGTGAACTATAACGTGTCCGTGGACACGGGTTCGGGGATTCGTGGACACATTGTCCATGGCCGTGCCCATGTCCATGACCATGACTGTGGACACGGGTTCATGGCTATGTCCAAGGTGGACATGCGACCGTGTCCATGTCCGGTGACACAAGACCGGGTGTCGAACTCAGTGTGAACGTGAGCGTTCCTGTGTGAACGGCCGTCTCGCAGAGTCACGCAGCCCATTGGTGGGGGACCAGGGCCGTGCTCACTGTTCAGCGTATGTGTGCTTGCCAGAGCGCGTACTAGCATTCTGGAGGCGCTCTGGCGCATTCCGGGCACGCACGGGCGCGCACTGGTGCGTCCCGGTGCGTTTCGGACGTGCACTGGCCACACTTCGGGCGCGAACCGACGCGGCCTAGCCTGCCCGTGCACGGAAAGGGCGGCCGAGGCCAAGTGTGTGTGCACGAGTCAGACCTCAAACGTGCATAGGTGCGGAGGGTGGTGGTGTGGTGCTTGTCGTGGATGGCGGTGAGCCGGAACGGAGGCGTGGCGTGAGTGCGCGTCGGATGCGCACTGGCACGCTCTGACGTGGTGTGAGCATGCGGCGCGGCCAAGGGCTCTGCCCTTTGCCCGGTTTGCCTGCCAATCGGCCGGAGGCCGGGAGCGTGTGCCTCCAAAGTGTCCTGTGCCATGGGGTGGCGCAATGCTCGCCACGGTCGGCAGCGAGCGGGGGCTGCAGCGGCAGCGCGCCGAGGATGCTCGCGGGCGGCAGCGCCTGCGAGGGGGGGGTGAGGGCCTCAACAGGAGGATCCCTCCCCAGGTGTGGGGTGGCGCACAGGTTCTAAGAACCTCGTGATGCACTCGGTTTTCTCTGGGGTGGCGCCACAGTGTCCGGCGCCGTGAGCCGTGTGGTGGCCGGCGGCGGCTCTGGTGGAGCGGCCAAACGGAGCGCGCGCCAGCAGCATGGCGAGCTCGGCGAGGTTTATCTCAGCGTGGAGGTGCTGTAGGAGTGTCGGATTGGTCAGTGGCCGCCAGATTCGAGGGGAATTGCCGGCGGTGTGCGGTGGTCGGTGGCGGGGAAAAAGAGGTGAAAACTAGAAATTCCGGCGAAGGTGAGCAGGAGAGGGGGCTAAACCTGGGCAGCACGGGGCGTGGCGCTAGGGGCGCGCGTGCGCGGAGGCAAAGTGCTCTTACAGTCGACAATGCGGCAGGAAGGACCGACCGGGGCGGTGTGGTGGAGTTAAGGTGAATTCGCGCGTCGTCGGCAAATTGCGCCAGCTGGCCCGCCCCGTGGTATGTTGAGGAGATGCCGAGGCGCGCTGGTGCGCGAGGTGTGTCCAGCGCGGTGCTGCGGCACCCTAAAACCCGATCGGCGGCAAGCCTTCACTGCAGTGGCCTCAAGCGTGATGTGATGGAAAGAGCGGGGTGAATCCGTGTTCACGGCCATTGGTCGACGTGCGAGGCTCGTGAGGAGTCATTGCGGCCGGTGGGACGGAGGTGTGTCACGGCAGCAAGGGAATTCGACGTCGTCCCGGCGGTGGGAGCCGGGCCTGTGCCCCCCCCCCCCCGCCCAAACTAGTGGTTGATAACATGGGTGCGACCGTTTTTTCGTGCACGGCGCGATGGCGGCATGAAGGTTGACGGCGACGTCGCTTCGACGGCGACCGACGGCGCGGCGTGGCCTGGCCGGCGCCGTACAGGTGGCGGGCGAGCGTCGGGCGACAAAGGTGAAAGAAAGGGGGCGCGCGGGCTGGGCCGGGGGAAGAAGATTGGGAGCTGGCCGGCCCGGTGGTGTGATTTGGCCCGCGCGGGGAAATTTGAAGTTTTCCCTATTTTGCTAAAGGTTTAAGAATTCCGAACTCCACTAATCAAGCAATTAAACTCCAAAACGAAAAGCGAGAAAACCAGGAAAATCAAACACTTGGCAAGTTCCAATTTTTAAATTTTGAAATTTTCCATTTGCTATATTGCTTCTAGTTTAGTTTCAATTTGGAAAATTTTTTAAAAAAGCCTAAAAACTAGGTTCAAAGAATATAATTTTTAAAACTCCTCATTTTTCTTGGTTTATGATATTTGGGATATGACATGCACAGCGCATGCACGGCGGCCAAAGCTGGGTGCCTGGGTCTGCATCACTTGCATGTTTCTGTTAAGCCCGTACTAATGATAAAGTATTTTTCAATACCTGTTCTCATGATATGTGATCATATCAATAGTGTGTTAATCCGCTGTTCTTATTTACCCTTTTTATTTGTTTTTGTTAAAAAAATTATGTGAGTGCTTCATCTTATTCAGAAAAGCTACCTCAACACATAAGTCAGAGCTAGATCCACTTTTCATCAGCCGCAACCCTACCAAACGGGCCCTAAAGGGCGGCTGGGAGGGGAGGGCACACAGAGCGACCACCTAACACTTTCTAATCTGAGAAGTCTCTCATAGCTTATGGCTCCGTTTGTTTGGGATTATAATCGATCATATAATTTAGATATTATAATCTGCAGAGTTAAATAAAATATTATAATCTGCAGAGTTAAATAAACAAGATAACTTATTTTGTCAACTTATTTAATCTCGAGTCTAGATTATTATAATCTGATAAGTTGCTCATGAGATGCTTATTTCAGATTATAATCAGCAAAAAACCCACTACTCATATCAAATTTAAAATAACTATTCACCATTGTCATCCATCTCTAGATTATAATTCAGATTATGTAATTTAGTTTATAATCTAGTCTACTAAGGAACAAACAAGGTCTATGTATATATGTATGTAGCCCTTACAAGCCTCTTAACCCATAATTTTAGTTGCTCGATCGAGTTCTAGATATCAACTTCCTGCTGCAATGTGGATGGACGTCACGAGAACGCATGGTCCACATCGCAGTTCTCGAATTAGGAAAGGGAATTGTTCCACCTTCCTTCTGGTTTTCTTGATGCTTTGTTCGGTTAGTATAGGATTAGATGAGAGTGGGGTGAGATGAGATTAAATACTCACATACAGAGCAGTGAAGTCAGTCCCTTCAAATGGCCCTCTAAATCCCGATAAAACAAACAGTCCTGAGGAATTTCCTATCCACCTCTGTTATCCAGCACAGCAGGGGGTTCATGTCACAGGCAGGCTCGCAGGCTCACAGCTATGTACTCCTTTAGTTTTTTAATTAATGTTATCGTTGAATTCTATATTTAATTGTAATTATTCATCTTATTAAAAAAATTAATAAATTTGTTATAATTTGATTTATTATTAGAGTTATTTGAATTACAACTTAATCTTTTTTTAATAAGATGAATTGTCAAAATTAAATATAGAAATCAACAACGACATCAATTAAACAACGGAAGCAGTACAACTTCGGTCGAGCACGGCTCTACTCTCAACAATTTCATGGAGACGAAAAGTCTTCAACAGCGTAGATCTGCCACTAGGAGCAGTTCTGTTGAGTTTTAAATTTAATTTTAACTATTTGTTTTATTAAAAAATTGATAAATTTCATATATTTTGATATAATTTAATTTATTAAGTTATTTGAATCACAACTTAAAAATTTACACATTCGAACAAATTTTTTAATAAAATAAATAGTTAAAATTGATTGTAAAAGTCAACAGTGATATGAATTTATTTTTTAATAAAATAAATAGTTAAAATTGATTGTAAAAGTGAACAGTCATATGAATTGAATTTAAGAACGAGGGAATACATATTAAAATGGACATGTTGTACTCTATCATTTAATACAATGACAGATGCCCATCGCCTCTTATCCCTTCCGCCAGGCTCTCAGTAGTACGTTCTGCTATTGGTACATACTCAGTTTCACGCCATCATACTGCTATAGCCGTAAAGGATCCCATTGGCAAGGGCCACGAGGGGTACTTTGCATAGAAATTGGAGAAAGTCAAGTAATATGGAAAAAGCTTCACCCTCCAACGGCATGTATTTTGGTATGGCAAGGTAGTAAATAGGCTAAGAACATATACCTAGAGACTGGTGGTCAACATTCGTGTATGCGTTCTCCCATGCAATATTCTCATTAGATTTTGTTTATATGTGCACCTAACATGATTAAAAAGATTAAAAGGAAAAAAATAGTCGCTCTAAGAAAAAGGGGGCGTAACTCAATGATGATGGAAAACATAATAGTTTACACATCAACTTCCGCAAAAATAATATACTCCTTCTGTCCAAAAAATAAGTGACATTTTTATTTTTTATAGAAATTAACGTTTAACCATTCATCTTAATAAAAAATTTACAAAAATAAAAAAAGTCATGTTTAAAGTATTTTTAATAATGTTCATAATAAAATAAATAATATTTTTCTCAGATTTTTTAATAAGATGAATGATCAAAAATAGGTATTTAAAAATCTAAAATGACATTTTTTAAGTCAAATGACACTTATTTTGGTAGGGAGGAATAATATACATCTCAAAAGATAAAATGCTAAAACTTTAATCACGTAACGAAAGAATAAAAATGTATATAATGTCAAACTCTGTAGCTAGTCCTGCGTGCACTCCGCGGGGATCTCCTTCTCCTGGGACCGTTTGAGATACCCGCAGTAGTCGTAGAGCATGTGCTCCCCCCGCGCCCGGCGCAGCGCCTCGTGGTCCAGCCCCTCCTCGAACCGCGTCGACTCCGGCGGCTCGGCGCCGCACCACGGCACGCCCGGGGACGGCACGCACGGCGTCACCCGGAGGTTGCGGTAGTACGCGAAGAACGGCGCCGCCGTCCAGTCCGTCTTCACGCGCCCGCCCTGCGTCGCCCAGTCGTCGGCGTTCCACAGGGTCCCGTGCAGCCGCATGTGCTGCCACGTCGGGAACGGCGACTTGCCGTCGTTCTTGAAGTCGCGGATCGGCACGTCGTCGACGAGGATCCTGCAAGCGCGATCGGTCGTGGTCAGTGGCGATGATGGAGATTGGAGGAGGAGGACAGTAACTCCGGTGATCGTGCACGATGCTTACACAATGTGCTTCGGGTTCCAGACGATGGAGTAGGTGTGGAAGTCCACGGTGGGGTCGAACCAGAGCCGGAACTGCTGCTCCCGGCGGCCGACGCCGTTGGCGAAGACGTTGGTGTGCAGAGTGTACGGCTCGCCGGTGACGTTGCCGAGGAACTCCAGGTCGATCTCGTCGTGGTACTCCCACGGGACATCTTCCGGCATCAGCTGCAATTTCGACACGGCCAGGTCAATTAGAGCATGCAAATGTCATGAACACGGGTGGTGCATCATGCATGACCGCGGTCACCATAGCAGGACCAACGGTGAGGGCTTACGTAGAGCGTGGTGACCGTGCCGGCGGAGTTGTTGGCGACGAGCTGCATCTCGATGTCGAAGCGGCCGTAGAGGTAGGACTCTTTGGACCTGAACCCCGAGCCGTTGTACTCGTCGAGGCACAGCGCCAGCGTGTCCTCGTCGCCGTCCATGAAGAAGAAGCTGTGCTGTTCGCCCCAGGTCAGCTCGACTTGGTCGTACAGCAGCTTCTTCTCCGCCGCCACGGCCGTCCGGGCGGCCGTTGCCATTACAAGCAACGCCACCACCAGTACGCAGCGCGTGCGAGAAGGCGGCGACGCCATGGCTGAGTCCGACGACCAGTGTGCTATGTAACACCAGATCCTGAAAATTAACCCGCTTTTGCTTGTTGCTCTCGCTGATGTACCTGATCCCGGTTTCTCATGTGTATTTAAACAATCGGATAGATCGAGATGCCCACCGTATGGAGAATCAAGCAGGGAGCTGGAGGGCATGTTCCCGGGGATGATGTTAGAGAGGCATTGCATGTTAGGATCCATGGAATGTCAGGCTGGATGCAAGGTGAGGCTTTGGCTAGTGAAGGCTACCCTTCTGAATGCCATGGCGGCGTTGCCGTTGACCTCGTTACCTAACCTACCAACCTGGCCACCAACTTAGCTCAGATGTAAACGTGGCTAATTATATATTGCAGCGATAATAATATGCCGCGTTCTTGTCAGAGAATCGAAGAGTATGGATTATTTAGCCGCATGTGCGTGTGTGTTGGTGAGACGAGAAAGCGCGTGATGCTTTCGACCCCATGTAGGATGACATCAGTAGATTTATGTTTGACTGCTTCCCTTGACTAAGTGTGCCCCAAAATTTTGTTGGTTACGGGTAAGATCTGATGTTAAAAAGCTCTCTTAAAACAACCCTAATATTCCCTAGACAAATCTTACCGATCTTGATGCATGTCACTTCCATGTACTATCCTTAGCTCTCTGTCACTACTAGAATCCTCCAATTTTCCTAGGATTTTTTAAACACTAGGGAAAGATAGTTTCTATATGGTACGTTCGGCTCCCTTTCCCTAAGATTTTATATACATGGTTCCTATGTAAATCCAAAACATTCCATATGGTTTTCGGGTTTCCCAGGGAAATCAGCATCCCGCTAGGGAATTTCAAATATTTCTCCCCTTGCTCTGGCCATTTTTTTTTTTTTTACCTGCACCATTCATAATCCCACTGATATACCTTTTAGTATAGGTGTTTGGTTGGGGTGTTTTGCAACGTAAATAGCTCACAGAGGTACCTAATCACGTTGTTTTACGTTTGTTTAAACCTGCCCGTAATCAGCTCCAAGCGTCATCGATTACCGACCTTCAGAAACGCAATACCGTCCACCTACCACCGTCAATCTATCCCCTCATCTCCTCAAATACTGCGACTGCCCAAGGTCGCCTCCCTCTCAGCCGTCGTGCTCCATCGTGGCTTCGCCTCCCTCTCTCCCCGGCCCATGCTCCCGTCGGTCTCTGTGGCAGCGGTTGAAGCCACTGCCGGCCCCCGCCTGCTCTTCTTTCCTGCAGGGCCACGAGCCGCTAGCAGACGCATCATTTTTCCTTCTCCGTTTCGCCCCTGAGTCAGTGCTCCAAGCCGCCGTCGTCCTGCCCCCTCCTCTCGCCTGCCAAGGCCACGGGCTGCTGGGCGGACTGCCTTCGCCAATTTCCACCTTCTCCCCACCTCTGCTGCAGTGTGCGGCTCCACAGCAGACCCGTCCATCCGGCATGAGGGAGAAGCCAGTGTTGTCGAGCCGGCACAGCACCAAACTCTCTTGTGTTCGCATCTCAATTTGTGTTTCTATGAGGTTGATTGATCTTGGGCGTGAATGGTTTCCGCGGACAACACAAATTACAAGAAACGAGGACACAATTTGCGAGCTTGCAAGGAAACGGATTTTTGACAGCTAGCTTACTGCTTACCACAAACAGAGACGCAAGGAAGACGCAGAATAATCCGGGAGAACCTCACCATGGCGGCCGGCCGCGGTGCCAGTGGCTGTGCAGCAGCGGAATCAGATTCTGGGGTGAGAGCTGGCTGGAGCAGCAGGCGAGATTAATTACCATTTCTGTGTCCGAGACAAACGAGTAATCCACGATCCCACCGCTAATACCACTGTGTTTTATTACCATTAAAGTTGCCGTTAACGGAACAGGTACCAAACAGCACCTTAGTTTTAAGGCTAAACCATGATACCACCTTGTATCGTTTATACGGTGTGGATGAGAATGACTCTATACCGTGGATCCCACTCTTTCCATGGAACTTCCAATTCAGGATTGAGCACGCGTGATTTCTGGTGGGGGTTGGCAAAGTGGAGGCAGAGATAAATCATATGAACTGTGGATGAGGAGGATCATTTGTTGGGAGCTGGAGGAAAAAGCAAGCAATAACATATAGTGTAGGTGGAGACAGATAAAGGAGGGGAGGAATTAAGGGCAAGAGGTGGATTCATATTTACATGTGGATCATGGCTGGCTCCGGATTATTTCGGCAGATTCAAGGTGGAGGGGAGAAATGAAGGGCAAGAGGCGGGTACACGAACCGAGGACAACGATGACATACTATGTGTTTGTAAAAAAAATGAAACTTCATGGCCTAGAAGTCATGGGGAGGAGCACTCCCAATTCATTAAGGAGAAATGAGCACCAGTTGTGGCACCCCGATTTCGGAATGCACTGTGATACATGTATCAGTCTCTGGATCAGTAGCTGATACGCACAACACAACAGAATGTATATCGAAAGCATACTTTAGAAAAAAATAGATACCTGAGACAGAACTTTTAGCGGCAACACGGCAAAGATCTCTATGATCCAACACCGCTCGATCAGCCAAAAGTGAAGCAAGCAGCGGAACACCAAGCCCCAAATCCACAAGCAGACTTGGGAAGCAGAACGAAAACCCAGCACATTGTCACCGACGCGGTCCCCTCTATACAAGTGAGTACATAAGGTACTCAGCAAGCTCCAACACTAGGCAAAGGTATATATAGATGCACATTTGTTTGTAGCAAGAATGAGGCTAAAGGGTTCACTTTTGCGTAAAGCCGGTTTTATGCAGGGTTTACTACAGAAGCTTTTCAAAAGGGGATAAAAACGTATTTTATCCATATTTTAGTAGGTTGGTCCTGTGGGAGATGTTCATCGATCCCATCAGCACCCATATTTTAATCGGGTCACTGGCACACAACCGTACCGACCCCTGGCACACAGCCTACACTTTCCAAAAACACGAACACCTACACCCACTCACACACCAAGGATATCATAAAAAACTAATCGTAGGGTACCCAAACAAGTAGCATGTCAATACCGTGACAACAGCCATTTCGAAAAGATTTTTACACTCTGCAGAGATTGTACACTGCACCCACAGGCTATGTCTTTTTTCGTGAGCAAGAAAAGCATAACGTTTACCCCATAACTACATAGGTTTCCACAGATTGCACCCAAGATGTACACAGGGGCTATCTGTTGGGGCATCACTCTCTCGATGACGCGACAGTACATTCTCGGAGCCGGATCGTGAAGATTTACCACAGTCACGTCTTTTCCTGGTCCCCTTCTCTACACTGGGTATTACCAAACCAGGGACTATATCCGTGGGCTTACGGTCCCATGACGCGGGCAATTACATAGTCGAGAGCCAGACAGCGAGTTATCTCACGCCCTTCTCCTGTCCTCTTATGTCCTACCGACCTCCTAATGGCTCGATGTGAAATACTTACATAGCGGGGATAAGTCCTGCCCAATATGTACAGGTTTTGTGGTTGCACAAAATTGCTAAGTTGAGGACTAACGAACCGGTTCTTGTATGGCAGGGGTGGCGGACTCGTCCACGACGGGTGGACCAAACCAAAGCCTACACACCTATCACCATCACCTCTTATGAGCCCCACCCCACGACCAGAATCTCCCATCTTCACCTAGCACCACTTGTACTAATCCCCACCCTTTTCTTTTCACTCACACCACCAAACACAATTTAACGCATTTTGTAAACGAATGGTGTATGGTGTGGCAGTGCAAGGCACCACTATTGGGTTCCTAAGCATTCTACTACTACAAGGCAACTCTCCGTTCTTTAAAAATATTTAAATATGGGAGACCTATGGTTAACAAGGAAGGTATTGTCAACGGGTAATCAAGGTACTTAATATTAATGTCTAGTAACTGACACTAATATCTGTAAAACAATCAATCAAGTAGGATTATAATTAACACAATGTTTTAAATCAAAATATCATGCATAGCAGTATAGATAGACACTATAAGAGCATTAGCAAAATATAGGTTCAATATGATCAAGGGGGTTAGAGCTTGCCTGCAAACTCCTTATCTTCGGAGCTTGAGGTTGAAGGCTCTTCTTCAAGATCCTAATCTTCAATCTCTGGCTTTGCGTCCGAATCTTCATGCTTCTCTTCACACGTGATCCTTCTGGCTCCTTTTAAAGCTTGACTCTTCCTTACACTCAGCGTTATATGCGCGAAAGGAAACACCTAATAAAAATTACTGCGAAAGAAACAAGCTCAAGATGAAGTGATAAAATCCAAGAACTCCAAATAAGAACCAATTAAACTCTGCGAGGAAAACTAGTGCAAATCATGCATGATGCAGTGGCTGATATATTGAGCTATGGCTCAGTGGAATGTATACTAGGTTCGACGCGAAGGGAGACACCACAGTATGGGTGCTATGGTTAGGCTATGGTGCACGTGCATCCGGACCCTACGACGTCGCATGACAATCGTGCATGCACATCGCGTATAAGTGTATGCACATGTATATTGGCATAAGTTGCGGATACATGGAGTGTATAGTGTACCATTTAGTTATCAAGTTCCTAGCATGTAACCTCTAGTGTGTAGAGATTAATTATGGGATTCTAGGCTTATAGCTAACTAGCATGGTTCACTGGCGCTTACGTGCATTGATGCAGGTAAGAAGTATATGCGGCTATTCAATATTTACTTCCTATTATGTAGGTGATCTTAATAATTACTGAGTGGCTAATAATTAGCTATTGAGTTACTCTTGTAGTTATACCATTAATGCTAAATAGGCAGCACGTGGGCTAGCGTGGGTCGACGTGTTGCACGTGCTTCCTAGTGACTAATTACTTGACTCTACAATTACGACTAGACTACCATATTAAGAGGATAATGTCAACTATGGTGCGGTGTAGGCATAGTGCTATTGTTAATTATCTAGTTTATACATTATGAGTGCATAATCCTAAGTGCTCAATGATTAATCACCTAGTTTAATTTATATAATTAAACTACTAACGCTAACAAGTGGTACATGTACTAATACATGCTATTGCATGAGTGAATGCATGGCAGGACGCTTATGGGCTGCTTTCTAAGTATTTACTTACTTCCTAATATTTAGCTACTAGCGTTTCACTATTAATCCTATGATTCTAACCTTAGACTAGATTACTTAGTGCTAACATGGGTATGTATACTAATATGTGCTAAATAATGAAGTCATGCTATGATGGGGTGCACACTAGCTATTATGAACCTATGCCTAGATATGCATCATAATTAAAGACTTGCACTAACAACGATAAAACAAATAGACAGAACAACGATTAAACTCCGCGAAGAACTTACTATTAAAACAAACCAGCAAGATCGAATGTTGGCTGAGGTTTGGATAATTCGAGGTGGTGGAGCTCGAGATAACGGTTCCAACGGTGTCAAAATCACTGAAAACGAAGTTGAGGTGTGGCAGTGGTGAGACGAACAAGGTGTTCGCGATGGAAAATAGAAATTCCCCCCACCTCGTGGACATGCTACCCGGCATATGTCCACAGCTGTCGGGTGTGTGTGTGTGCAGGCGTGAAACAGTGGACAAACCTCGTGGTGATGTTGCCAGCTGGTCTGTGACCGAAAATTGGCAAAGGCTGCGTGGACACATGGCTCAGCCTGTGTCCAGAATCGGGAAAAATCCTGTGGACACGTGGTTCGGCCCGTGTCCACGGCCCCTGGACACATGGGTGCCCAGAATTGGAGATTTCTCTGTGGACACAAAGTTCTATGACGTGTTTGTGGACACGTGAACATGTGAGCTGTGATCGTGTCCGTGGACACAAGGACTGTGACATGTTCGTGGACATGTGAGCTGTGATCACGTCCGTGGACATGTAGACTGTGACGTGTCCGGGGACACGAGGTCACGTGAACTGTGACGTGTCCATGGACATGTGAACTGTGCCCTTGTTCGTGGACACGTGGACACGTGCGCTGTGATCGTGGACACGTGGGCTGTGACCGTGTCTGTGGACACGTGTGGACACGTGGGCTTTGATCGTGTCCAGGGACACGGGGACACATGGGCTGTGATCCTGTCCATGGACACGTGGACACGGGAGATCTGTGATCATGTCCGTGGACACGTGAACACGTGAAAACTGTGACGTGTCTGTGGACACGTGAAATCGTGACGTGTCCATGGAGACGTGGACATGGGAGAACTGTGATCGTGTCCGTGGACATGTGGACACGAGACAACTGTGACGTGTCCGGGGACACGTGGACACGTGAAAACTGTGACATGTCCGTGGACACGGGAGAACTGTGATCGTGTCGGTGGACACGAAAAAACTGTGATGTGTCTGTGGACATGTGGACACGTGCAAACTGAGACGTATCCGTGGACATGTGAGAATATCTGTGCTCGTGTTCGTGGACATGTTATCGTGTCTGTGCCTGTGTCTGTATCTGTCGACACGTGGCTAGTGCTGTGTTCGTGTCCGTGGACACGTGAGAATATATGTGCTCGTGTTCGTGGACATGTTATCGTGTCTGTGCCTGTGTCTGTGGACACGTGGCCAGTGATGTGTCCGTGTCCGTGGACACGTGAGCGGTACTGTGTCCGAGGACCGTGTCCGTGTCTGTGGACACAGGGTAGTTTTAAGGTTCTAGGTGTAAGAATGTATGGACTAAATTGAGAATAACAGAAACACTTGAAGGACCAATCTGTGATCTGATTGTGTCAGGTCTATGGACTAATTTGCTCAAAAGTCTAGGGCTTCCCTCATAAAGATGCAGGATCAGATACAACATGGCTAGGGGACCTATCTAACGAAATTAAAGGAACCTGGGGGCTTTTGTGTAAAAAGGATTTTACCCATCGGCCACAGGAAGCTGTGGTTCGGTCCAGGGCGCGATAGACTTACGGCAGAGGCCAACATGCGAGGATTGGACTTCCAGGGGCTTGATGAAAAATATCAGAGGGTCTCTGTCAGTGCACTTCTGTTGAGTATAAATATCAAAGAAGTGCAAGGGTTTTTCTGTAAATAAGGCTTTTACCAAGAAGTTGGATTTATTTTCCAACAGGAAAAGGGCGAACAGGGTGCACGGCCCTCTGGACCGCAGCTCGTGGCCGGTCCCCGACCAAGCCATGGCCGACGGCGGCGGCCAGGCGGCGAACGGCCGGAGAGCCTCGGGCTTCGGTTGCAGCAGGGAGAGGGCGGCGCGGTGTGCTGCACTGCAGGCTCAATCGGGCCAGGGGGGCGCCCTGCAGTGCCGGCACCGGCGTGTGGCGCCACGCAGCAGGAGGCCGGGGCGGCCTTGGGGCTCCAACGGAGGAGTGGCAGGGCAGCGTGGCGAAGCTCCTCACGGTCTCTGGTGTGACGGGGATGGACCAGAGAGCACCGGCGACAACGAGCGTACATCGCATGGTGGCGGCTGTCGCGCACCCCATTTCTAAGATGCACTATGATACACGTATCAGTCCCTGGATCAGTAGCTGATACGCATAACACAACAGAATGTATATCAAACGCATACTTCGAAAAGAAAAACTGACCTGAGACAGGACTTTTAGTGGCAACACCGTGAGGATCTCTACGATCCTACACCGGTTGACCAACTAAAAGCAGAGCAGGCAACGAAACACCAAGGCCCAAATCCACAAGTAGACTTGGGAAGCAGAACGAAACCAACACGTCACCTACGTGATCCTCACTGTCTAAAACCACAAATGCAGACGGGTGAGTACATAAGGTACTCAGCAAGCTCCAACAATAAGCAAAGATATAAATATAGATGCACATTGGTTGTAGCAAGGATGAGGCAGCAAGGTCCATGTTGCCGAAAAGCCAGTTTTATGCTAGGTTCACTACAGAAGATTTTCAAAAGGGAGTGAAAGCATTTATTATCCATATTTTAATAAGTTGGACCTGGGGAGTATAAACCGTTCCCGCCAGTTCCTAAGTTTTAACTGGAAGGGCCTCCACTATCCCCTCCAGACACCTTCCAAAACACGGGTAACTACACCCACTCACACATCAAGACAGTATAGAAAATCTAATCGTAGGGCGCCCGAACAGTAGCATGTCAATACCGTGACAACGGCCTATCCGGAAGGATTTTTAACTCTGCAGAGGTTGAACACTGTACCCACAGGTTATGCTACTCCTGATCATTAGAGTCGCATAACGCCTATCCCACATCTACGCAGTTTTCCACTGATTCCACCCAAGGTGCAAATAGGGGCCATCCCTCGGGGTTTTTCATGCCGTCGATGACGCGTCGGTACATTCCCGGAGCCGGGTCGTGAATATCCACCGCATTCACGCCTTTTCCTGGTCCCCTCCAATCCCGGGTATTAGCAAACCAGGGGCTATATCGGCGGGATTACGCTCCCGTGACGCGGGCAATTACCGTCGAAGG
>BCLF01000110.1:0-28304 GCA_001602275.1 Zoysia japonica | reverse complement strand
GCTGCCGGCCCTCGTCGTCGCCTCCACGGCCACGCCGCACCAACCACGAGGCTCCGCGTACTGCCCTTGTGGTCCTCCGCCGGGGCCCCAAGCCCTCCGGCCGTCCACCGCCTGGCCGTCGCCACGGCGCCCAGCGTGCGCCGGTGAACCGGCCTGTGGCCGCTCGGCCTACAGGGCGTGGGCAAGGACCACATGTCCCGTTTAGGAGAAATGTTAGCCAATGGTAAAAACATTTTTACAGAAAGGCCCTCATGCTCCTTCGATATCAAATCCAACTGAAGTGCATTGGCAGCCCCCCCCCCCCGATATATTCATCAAGTTCCTGGAAGTCCAATCCTCGCATGTTGGCCTCTGCCGCGAGTCCACTGCGCCCTGGAGTGGACCACAGCTTCCTGTGGCCGATTGGTAAAATCCTTTTACACAAAAGCCCTCTTGTTCCTTTAAATTCGTTAGTCAATTTCCTCAGCCATGTAGTACTCGATCAAATCACAGATTGGTCCTCCGGAAGTTTTTGTTATTTACAATTTAGTCCTTTTCACTGTTACATCAAGACCCTTGTTTATCTTTGGTATTACAGAAACACCCATTCAGATACACACACACACCTTGAGGGTCGGACACGGTAGTCGGCACGTGTCCCTGACACGGTAGCCGGCCGATCCGTTCATATGTGTCCTAGAGCTCGAAAACGGTCACTTTACTGTGACCTCGAATCGAGCTTGGACCCGGTCACAATCTCGTGACCCCAAGCCGGGTCACCACTGGACCCGGACCTCGTGTCCACGAGCTTGGACACAGTCACGCTTCCGTGACCCCCAATAGGGTCACTACCGGACTCGAAGGACGTGTCAATGGGCACGATCACAGTTCTCCCGTGTCCACGTGTCCACGGACACATCACAGTTTTTCTGTGTCCACGGACACGTCACGATTTCATGTGTCCACGAAAATCCCGAACTTTCTCGTGTCCACGGAAACCCCGAACTTTCACGTGTCCACGGAAACCCCGAACTTTCACGTGTCCACGAAAACCCCGAACTTTCCCGTGTCCACAAATCCCTGAACTTTCACAAAACCCCGAACTTTCACTTTCACGTGTCCACGGACACGTCACAGTCCACATGTCCACAGACACTGTCACAGTCCACGTGTCCACGGACACGATCACAGCTCACATGTTCACGTGTTCACGAACACGTCACAGAACTCTGTGTCCACGGAGAAATCCCCGATTCTGGACACCCGTGTGTCCAGGGGCCGTGGACACAGGCCGAACCACGTGTCCACATGATTTTTCTTGATTCTGGACACGCAGGTGTCTAGAGGCCGTGGACACAGGCGGAGCCATGTGCCCATGCAGCCTTTGCCAGTTTTCGGTCACAGACCAGCTGGCAACATCGCCACGAAGTTCGTCCCCTGTTTCACGCCTGCACACACACACCCGACAGCTGTGGACACATGCCGGGTAACGTGCCCACGGGGGAGATTTCCTGTTTTCCATCGTGAATACCTTGTTCGCCTCACCACCGCTACACCTTAACTAAGTTTTCAGTGATCTTGGTGCCATTGGAACCATTATCTCAAGCTCCATCACATCGAATCATCCAAACCTCAGCCAACATCCGCTCTTGCTGGATTGCTTTATTAGTAAGTTCTTCGCTGAGTTTAATTGTTGTTCCTTCTTTTGGTTTTATCTTTGTTAGAGCAAGTCTTTAACTAGGATGTATTCTAAGCATAGATTTATACTAGCTAAAGCACGCCACAGCATAACATAACCTCATTATTTAGCACACCTTAGTATGCATACCCATGTTAGCACTAAGTAATCTAGTCTAAGGTTAGAATCATATGATTAATAGTTAAATACAAATAGCTAAATAATAGAAAGTAAGTGATTACTTAGATGGCAGCCTATAAGCAGTTTGTCTTGCATTCACCCACCCACATACCACTTGCTAGTTTTAAAAGTCTAACTATATACATTAAACTAGGTAATTGATCATTAATTACCTAAAGTAAAACACTCAGGTGGGTACAAACTAGATAGTTAATGATGATAGTATGCCCATCACCGCACCAAAAGTAATACCATCTACTTAGTGTAAGAGTTCAATTGTATAATATAGTCAAGAAACTAGTCACCAGAAAGCACGTTCAACTCATCAGCACACGTTAGTGCATGTGTCACCTACTCGCACTAGCAGCATAACTAGATAGTTAATAGCTAGATACACGACCACCTACGTGCATGTTAGGAATAAGCATATACTGATTAGAATACTTATGCATCTACCTTGCATTAGAACACACTAGTACACGTACAATCATAGGTCACGTTCACATATTAAAACAATGACACTTCGATATAAGTACAGATCAACCATAAGTGCAAGTGCACGATACGAACGGATAACTCATTCATGAGCCCATTTCTCGGAATCACACACCATGCACTCACGATATAGCTTAATCACTAAGTACCAATTAGAATAAATCTAATTGCCAACAAATAGTAAATAATTCTAAATTATTAAGGCATGCACAAAATGACATAAGCTACACACCGCGTTCTCGCTCGTACTAGCGAGAATGCATGTTAACCCTTCACTGAACTTCACTTTAAGTCAATAGGCACCGCAACATGCATGACTTGCCCTAAGTTTTCCTCGCGGTGTTATCTGATTCTTAGTTGAAGTTCTTTTGATTTTATCGCTCCTTCTTGAGTTTTGTTTCTTTCGCAGTAGCTTTATTAGGATTTTCCTTCGCGTAGATAACGTTGAGTGTAAGGAAGAGTCAAGCCTCAAGCGGAACCAGAAAGTCTACGTATGAAAGAAGCTCGTAGATTGGGCGCGAAGCCAGAGATTGAAGATTGAGATCTTGAAGAAGAAGCCTCCAACCTCAAGCTTGAAGATTAAGGAGTTTGCAGGCAAGCTCTAACCTCATATTGAACCTATAATTTGCTAACGCTCCAATAGTGCCTATTTATTCTGCTATGCATGATATTTTGGTTTGAAACATTGTGTTAGTCATAATCCCACTTGTTCTTAGGTATTTATATTTATGTCAGTAACTTGCTATATAAATATGAATACATTCCTTAAAAACCAATGACGAAGTGTCCTTAATAGCCATAGAGATTCCGTTCCTAGATAGTTTTACGGAACGGATATTACCTTGTACTAGATCTGCTTAGGACCCCATTTACGGTGCTCCGCACCGCCGCACCATATACCATTAATTTGCAAAATGAGTTGAAAGAGTTTGGTGGTGTGAGTTCAAATAATAGGGGGCGGGATTAGAACAACTGGTGCTAGGTGAAGAGGGGATGTTTCTGGCCGTGGGGTGGGGCTCACCTGAGGTGACGGTGATAGGTGTGTAGACTTCGCTGTGGTCCACCTGCCGTGGACGAGACCGCCACCCGTGCCATATAAGGACCGGTTCGTTAGCCCTCGACTTGGTAATTTCCGTGCAACCACAGAACCTGTACATTTTGGGCAGGACTTATGCCCTCTACGTATTCTTTCCACATCGAACCACTGGAGGGTCGGTAGTGAAGACACAAGGGGACAGGAGAAGGGCGTGAGATGACTCGCTGCCTGGCCTTCGACGGTAATTGCCCGCGTCACGGGAGCGTAAGCCCGCGGATATAGCCCCTGGTTTGGTAATACCCGGGGATTGGAGGGGACCAGGAAAAGGCGTGAATGTGGTGGATATTCACGACCCGGCTTCGGGAATGTACCGACGCGTCATCGACGGCCTGGAAAACCCTAAGGGATGGCCCCTGTTTGCACCTTGGGTGGAATCTGTGGAAAACTGCGTAGATGTGCGATAAGCGTTATGCAACTCTAATGATCAGGAGTAGCATAACCTGTGGATACAGTGTACAACCTCTGCAGAGTTAAAAATCCTTTCGGATAGGCCGTTGTCACGGTATTGACATGCTACTGTTCGGGCGCCCTACGATTAGATTTTCTATACTGCCTTGATGTGTGAGTGGGTGTAGCTACCCGTGTTTTGGAAAGTGTCTGGAGGGGATAGTGGAGGCCCTTCCAGTTAAAACTTAGGAATTGACGGGAACGGTTTATACTCCCCCAGTTCCAACATATTAAAATATGGATAATAAATGCTTTCACTCCCTTTTGAAAATCTTCCGTAGTGAACCTTGCATAAAACTGGCTTTTTGGCAACATGGACCTTGCTGCCTCATACTTGCTACAACCAACGTGCATCTATATTTATATCTTTGCTTACTGTTGGAGCTTGCTGAGTACCTTATGTACTCACCCGCCTGCATTTGTGGTTTTAGACAGTGAGGATCATGTAGGTGATGTGCTGGTTTCGTTCTGCTTCCCAAGTCTGCTTGTGGATTTGGGCCCTGGTGTTTCGCTACCTGCTCTGCCTTTAGTTGGTCAACCGGTGTAGGATCGTAGAGATCCTCACGGTGTTACCACTAAAAGTTCTGTCTCAGGTTAGTTTTTTTTTTCGAAGTATGCGTTTGATATACATTCTGTTGTGTCATGCGTATCAGCTACTGATCCAGGGACTGATACGTGTATCACAGTGCATCTCAGAAGCGGGGTGCGCGACACGGCGCGTGGCCGGGTGCGTGTCGAGGCGGACGCAACGCGGCGCCGGCGCTGGCGGGCGCAAGAGGCAGGGAGGAGAGAGCGAGGAAAGAGGAAGCGCTGACGGGTGGGACCCGCGGGTATTTTCTTATTTTTCTCGGAATTCCTGCGATGGCCCTCTGTTTGTCCATCAAAAGATCAAATTTCCGAGCTCCGATGAATTTGAAATTTTGCAGGGCTAAAGAACTTTTCATGATGAACAACTTTCGTTTTAGGATCATCTCCAAATTCTGTTTTGATTTTACTCTACAAAATTCGGAAAACAGGTGGCTGTTTGGAAGGAGTAAATTAATTTAGACGAGGTCAAATAGGATTCAAAGGAGTTGACGGGTATGGAATTCAACGAATTCGATAGGTTTGAAATTCGAAAGTATTGGTTGGATTAAAGATTTTAAGAATTAGAATTCTAGAACGCAAGAAAACAAACGGTAAAGAATAGAAAAATAAAAAGCGGTCAATCACTTGTCACTCTTCCAAATTTTAATATTTTGAAATTTCTAAATTAGCTATGTTTTAATTTAGTGAGGTTTTTGTCCTTTGAGATGGGAAAGACAAGAGAAGATGATAAGGAGAAAGAAAAAATATTAGGGTGATTGTTAGAAAAGTTTTGAATTTCGCATTTTTAAATAAGTCCTATAATTTGAGATGTCACACCAGTGTCGAATTAAAATCGAACCTTGGTGGGCTCGGATGAATGATAGCGCCTTTGCTAACTGAGCTATCGCTCAGTCCTCAATATACTATGTGCTTGTATTGCAAACCAAATTGATATTTATTGTTATTACCAGTTCATATCACTCTGAATCACTGTAGTGGTGAGCTACCTGGATCCACTTGGGTGCCTACCACAACAGTCGAATTTGCAAGTGCCTTGGGAAACCATGCATTTCTGTAGAGATAGTGTTTGACATAAAAGAATCGGCCACATGCCATTATCGATTACTGCCAACAATTATGAACCCAATTATAACTGTTATCGATCACTAATGATTTGCTCCTTTCATCCCAAAATAAATGTATTTTTAGATTTTCAAACATCTAACTTCGATTATTCATCTTATTCAAAAAAATTGTGAAAATATCATTTATTATTGTAAAATGATTCATTATTAGAAATATTTTAAGGATGACTTGTTTGTTTTTGTATTTTTGTAAATTTTTTGAATAAGATGAATGGTCAAACGTTAATTTAAAAAAGTCAAAAATATCATTTATTTTCGGATGGAGGCGTATATTGGCATTGGTTTTCAATGCTGAAACTTGTTTACATAATGAATTAACAGTGGTGCATTATCCCTTACAGATTCTAAGACCAATGATTGCAAACTTGCAATGAGCCATCACGATTGACTTGCAATGAGGGTCAAAACAATATTGGTAGGATTAGTTTTCACTTATGAGCAAAGCTCGACTCGGGTAAGAGTCATATCTGTGTAAGCACTGACCAGGATCAATACAAATGACTGTTGGATCCCGATCTACTTCGGTGCTGAATCCACTGAAAAGAATAATAATCAAAAGAATCTTGCGACTGACTTATAGACCAGCCCTCAATTTACAAATGCACAACTTGCACACAACTATCTCGCTAGTAATTCGAGCTGCATTCCTCCTTGAATTTCTCCTCTACACTTGGATCCCGGCAGTAGTCGTAGATGATGTGCTCCCGCGCCTGCCGCACCGCCGCGGCCGTGTCGTCGGCGCCCCGGTCGAACCACGCCGACTCCCGCGGCTCGGCGCCGCACCACGCCACGCCAGGCGACGGCGTGCATGGCGTGACGCGGAGGTTGCGGTAGTAGGCGTAGAACGGCGCCTGTTTCCAGTCCGTCTTGACGCGGCCGCCCTGCGTCGCCCAGTCGTCGGCATTCCACAGCGTCCCGTGCGCGCGCATGTGCTGCCACGACGGGAACGGCCGGCCGCTCGCCTCCGCGTTCTTGTAGTCCCGGATCGGCAAGCCATCGATGAGGAATCTGCCAATTAAGCGATTATTGGATAGGTTTGTTAAAAGGTGAGGCTCCTGCTGCCGTTGACAATGATAAAAGAGATGGTGACTGATCAAACAAGATAGGCGGTGGATGGTATAGCATGCTTAATTACGTGATGTGCTTGGGGTTCCACTCGATGGAGTAGGTGTGGAAGTCCGCGGAGGCGTCGAACCAGAGCTGGAACTGCTGCACGCGGTGGTCGACACCGTTGACGAAGATGTTCGTGTGCAACGTGTATGGCTCGCCGCTGACGTTCCCGAGGAACTCCATGTCGATCTCGTCGCGGTACTCCCACGGCACGTCGTCCGGTATCAGCTGCATTTCGTTATTCATCCACGCACGCACACACGTCGAGTCAAAAACTGGCAGCGCTCAAGCGATTAAGCAAAGCGTAAAAAGCAGTAAAGGAACTTACGTAGAACGTGGTGACCGTGCCGGCGGAGTCGACGGCGACGAGTTTGATGTCGACGTCGAAGCGGCCGTAGAGGTAGGCGTCCTTTGTGGCGAATCCGGAGCCTCTGGTCTCGTCGAGGCAGAGCGCGAGCGTCTCGCCGCCGCCGCCGTCGCCGTCCCCGTCCATGTAGAAGAAGCTGTGCTCCATGCCCCACGTCAGCTCGACGTCGTCGTACATCAATGACGCCACGGGCCGCGTACCAGTCACCACGGCGGCGATCACAAGCCACGCGACCACGACTTGCAGCCGGCGACATTGCCTGCTAGGAGATCGCGCCGCCGCCATGGCAGCCTCAAGCTACACTACTTGGCTCTGTAGAGTGTACCAACTAATGAAGAAGGCTATAAAAATCTCGATCGACTCCTGATGTTGTTAGTTGCTGTACTTGTTTACTAATCACGATCCCAGTTCTCGTATTTATAACGAACATAGGGATCGAGACGGCGTCTGTGCTAGTACCGCCGCATCACATGGAGACTGGAGGCACGGCATGTTAGGTACATAGGTTCCATGGAATGCCGGGCTGGCTTGCTGGGTTTCGCCTTCGTGGAAGCTAGTGGCGGCTTTGTCACTTCATGATCCCGTTGCGTCGTCGCCATTGACCTCGCCACCAGTCCACCATGCACCTTCCTGCACGCTGCTCCGAAGCAAACGGTGCTGGCGCTTAGCGGCCGGCTGACGAGCTAATGCGCCATGTTCTTGTCGAATAATAGAACTTCTGTGTATCAGCGAGCTGCATGATAGCATGAGTGTACTGGTGAGGTGCCAGTGCCACATGGAGCAAACTAGGCAGCACGTGACGGTTTCTCTGCTGTATGTAAGCAAGATATACTACCAGGTTTAGTAGTTCACTTCTTGCTTGAGCTGGATCTGATAACGCGCCCTAAAATGTACAACACCTGAAACTACCTCGATGACAGTATTCGGTATTCATACTGTCGATGTCCGAAATACGAGTTCGAGATCGGCAGAATTGTAAATAGGGTCGAATGTGCGATTATCGTGAAGCTACACAAAGAGGACTAACACGAGGTGTTTAGACTAGTTTGAGCCTCCCAGAGAATAACAACCCTTCGTCCAGCGAGTGTGTGTACTCTTAGTCTGAAAACAAATGTCTTACCTTGTTGGGCAGGTTACATATTTATTGGAGGGGATAGCCCTCCCATGGTAATGACAATTACCATGTCATAATGCTGGTAACGTTTATCCTAATTACAGGAGCACCGCTATAAAGCATAACGGCTTGGCAATCACCGTGCGCGTCGTGACATCGTGGGATCGTGGTTAGCCGTTCCGCCGGTGACTGTTTGTATCTGGACTAAGGCCCATGAAGCTCATCGATAAATCTTTGGTTTCGGTCCACGCCTGTTCGGGAGGCAAAAATTGAGGCATCGACATAAGCCCTTGAACACGTCTCCAAGTGGCAGCCTGTCTTCGGTCTTCGGTAACTCGAATGGAGTAGATAAAATTGAATCCTACCTCCCCTCTGTTATTGCTACTGTAAACTTGTGGAGGTGTTCAAATGACAAGACTCGACGGCAAGCTTCAATTTTTGTCTTTACTTCTGCCGCCTCGATTCCTGCTTCTAACCAGTCCGCGCATTGCGCCTTTCCACTGCCAGAAAGCAAAGACTTGACATCCCTTGGGATCTCGAAGGATTGTTCTCCGCCTACAAATAGGGATGAAGGGATAGACTTCTTCTTCAAAATAACTTCCTCTCTCCAACACATTTCGAAACTTTGCGCAATAACCACCCAGACATAGCCATGGGCAAGAAACGTTTTGCCAAGAGGCTTCGTTCTTTTTAAGAGTATTGGAGAGGATTCTTCTTCATCAGGGGAGCAAGTGCCTCTAGCCCCTGATGAACAGGGGGAACCAGTGGATCGTGTTTCTTCTCCAAAGGTTACCCACCATTGAGTAGATCTATGGGGCCCCTCCTGGTGGGTTTTCTGAACTGATGGAGGAAGATGATCAAGATGTCATGGATCTAGAAGCTGATTTAGAAACTTTTGGAGATGCTGAGTTTGCTCGACGTCTTCATGTTGAGTTGAATAAAGGTCTCTGGAGGGTACCAGGTCCTGAAGAGGTGGTAGTGTTGAGTGACTCTGAAGGAGAGGACGACGATGGAGAGGACAAGGGCGCTGACAAGCCTCCTCCAGTTCTCCCTCAGTTAGGACATATGCCTCAATGTCCTCAGGAAAAGGAGAAGAGGAAGAAGCGGCTGGCCAGGAGAACGCTAGTCCCTCAGAATCTTCTCCTCCTCCCGGTGACCAGAAGGGGTCAACGTCCAAGAATGAAGGGGATGATAGCTCAGCTTAGGTTTAGATCTTTTTTTCCCCTTAACTGGAGTTCTTGGACAAAACTGTAATCGTGATAGTGTTATTGTGAAAAAAATCTTGTATCGTCTTCTATGAAGCTTCCTTCATTCCAAAATGTGTAATGTTGAAAAACTTGGATACGTTCCGTGATACTGTCTTTGAGGATTCTGAATGTAAACTTATTCGGGCTTACTTTCTTTAGCGCATTAATGAAACTATGGTTTGCCGAACATATTGTACTCAAAATCAGTCTCTTCGGGCGTTTAATGACTTGGTAACTGAATCCCTTATGTGCGTTAAGCACTTCGAGCGTGAAAGAGTACAAACGACCGCACCCATTTAGCGTGTTTAAGCACATTGGGTGTTTACGGCACGTTGTAACCGAATCCCTTGCGAGCGTTGAGCTCATCGGGCGTCAAAAAAGAAAGTGCCACTGAACCCTATTTAATGCGTTGAGCATATCGGTGTTTGGGCACTGAGCCCCTTGCGTGCATTAAGCACATCAGGCATTTTTGTTACTCCTCCTTGGGCCGATAGTTGTTCGGGCCATCGAGGTTCCTTCCTTGAGAAGTTTTGTCGTTTAAAATTCCAGTAATTGGCACTGTGTTGCCTTTATTAGGCCTAGAGTCGAGAGGAAGTTTCCTCACTCTCTTAGCTCCATTCCCCATTCTTGCTTTCACAATCCAAGCACCGCCATTTGAGGGATACTCTCCACTCCCCCAGATCATCTTCCAGGTTATGTCCTCACCCAAGCATTCAGAATCTGCCAGTTCATCCATGTCTCTTCCTCTGGCCCGCAAAGCAATCACCACCAAAAATGAAGAGGATAAGACGAAGAACTGGAAAACAACTACCATGACTCAAAAGAGACTGAAGAGCCTTTACGAGCGATGTATTATCCCTGAATTTGTTGAATCTGAGATTCCAAAAGTTAAGTATGTTGCTGAGCCATCTGATGGGCAATTAACAGTTTTTGAAGTACATATTCTCTGCGGATTTTGTGTTCCTGCATCACCATTCTTAGTATCTGTCTGTCAAGCTTATAAGATAGAGTTGGTTCATCTCAAGCCTAGTGCTATAGCTTCTTTAAGAATATTTGTGATGCTTTGTGAATGCTGGCTAGAAATTGAACCAGACCTTGCTCTCTGGAAATCTTTGTATACAGCCTCCTATTATAGGAAACAAGTGATGGTATTTTCAGTAGGCTTTACCTTAAGAAGTGAGGAGAAATATATTAATCTGTTCCTCAGGAAGAGGTGGAAAGGAACTGACTGTAGGTGATTCCTCATAGAGATTCTTAACAAATCGGCAATTAAAGAGAAATACCTATTGCCGTTCATCACTCCAGATGTGAATGCTCCCCCAAACCAGTCCAACAGAATAAAGGCACTCCTTGCTGAAATTTTGGAGCTCAAATGCAAAGGTCTAAATGAAAAGATCATTGTTGATGAGTTTGTGCGAAGACTATTGAATCCACTCGCAACAAGACATCCATTAGCCTTTGATTATACTGGTCTTCTAGATCTGGCAAGATCTTCTCCTAGTAACCTTCAACCACTTGAATAATTTATCAATAATTTCAGTGACTAAACATTCTATTGTATTGAATATCTGCAGAGATTTCAGAAGATGAAGTGGAAACCCGCCTTAAAGAGATCTTAAGGGATCACAATGTCACCAAGCTTCCACCATCTTTTTCTGCTGCAAATCCTCCTCTGGAGGTACCAATTGATTCTCATTATGATGTATTACCTGCCTTTTCTTGTTCTGACATTGTTCTTGATCATGATGATGATGAGGATGACAACAACAGAAATGCTGATGTTGTGGTGTTTCTAATCAAGGTCAATCTGAGACTTTGCTCGGACTACTTGAAGAGGCTGCAGAGCTTCCAACTTTTGAGGCATCATTGGGTGTTGAACCTGAGATGGAAACCAGATAACAACAAGTGCTTACTCCCGAAGAGAATATATCAGTGAGGGCACTAGAGATGCAGGCCGCAAGTGCCTCCGTAAGCTACTCATCTGCTGCTCTCAAGGAAGTTGCTCCAGCTGGTTCTCATACTCCTGAAGTGACTACTCTAAGGTCCAGTAGTCCAACACCTGTCCAACTCATAGCTCCATCATCTTCACATCTAGCACAATCTGGGACTACCAAGCGTTCTCGTGAACCTGAGGCAAGAAAGTTTTATCTTCAAGGGTATTTAGTCCCTCTCAAACAAGTTTTTGCTTCTATTTATAAAGGACACCATTTTGTCAGGAGGGAGAACATAGCCCAAAGCCGATCATCAAACGGCTAAAAGTGAAGAAAGCACTCCACATGAGCTATAGTCTTCATCTTAGTCTTCCCTTGATGAATTTGATCTGACATAATGTTTGCCTATTTAGGATTTCCAAGGTGGCCACTGATAGTACTTCCCTGAAGACAGATGTTACCGATGTCCAACAGGCTGATCAACAGGAGGTTTTTTATCTGTTTGGGAAGCTGTGCTAAATATGTCTGAAACCTTGCAAAAACAAGATGCCACCTTGCAGAACAAAGTTGTGGAATCCTATAATGCTGCGGGTTCTTTAATTAATGCTGCTGAAAATAAAGCCAAAGTCCGGGCAGCTGACTGTATCAAATTACAAGGACAGATCACCAGTCTGAAGGAAGTGGCAAAGAGTATGTCTCTATATCTGAAGAACAAAATCGTTTTTTTCCTTTAGATTAAGCCTTAACTGACATATATGTATATGTGAGACCCCCTTTCAGAAAGGAGCGCCTATGTGCCATCTGTACCATTCCTTGGATCCGTAGCTGGTACGCACATCTAGAATAAAATGGTATTTATTACTCGTACTTTATTACAACACACTACATAACCTACGAGGTTCGGCAAACAAGACTAAAGTACAAGCATGAGTCGGCACAGCGACTCTAGACAAACCACACCTAGTCTATACACACACCACAGGCAACTTGACGGCGGACGAGACTTCTACTCTTCGTAGTCAGCATCTTCTTCGCCATCCTCGTCTTCTGAGCAAAAGTAGCAACAACGGAAGGAGTGAGTACAAAGGTACTCAGTAAGTCCCAACAAGAAGTAGGTAAGGGGTTTCGCCGTAGCGAATCAAGGAAAGCTTGGGGGTAAAGTCTTGCGGAAAGCATGTTTTCATGCCGGCTCCCTATTAGAAGAGAATTTAAAGAAGAGAGAAAAGCATTTGCTATATTTTAGTAGAGTGGACCTGGGAAAAGTTTTCACTCCTCTCCGCAGTTCCTAAGTTTTATATTGGGCGTAAGCACTCTCGTGCCGGCCCTAGGCACACAACGACGCAATTCCAAAACACGGGTTGCTACACCCACTCACGCATCAAAGGCAATGAATAAAGTCTAACTGTAGGACGCCCGAACAGTAGCATGTCAATACCGTGACAACGGCATATCCGGAAGGATTTGTAACTCTGTAGAGGTTGTACACTGTATCCACAGGTTATGCTACTCCTGATCGTTAGAGTTGCATAACGCCTATCCCACATCTACGCAGTTTTCCACAGATTTCACCCAAGGTGCAAACAAAGGCCATCCCTCAGGGTTTTCCAGGCCGTCGATGACGCGTTGGTACATTCCCGGAGCCGGGTCGTGAATATCCACCTCATTCACGCCTTTTCC
The DNA here is from genome assembly GCA_001602275.1 of Zoysia japonica. Taxonomy (NCBI): domain Eukaryota; kingdom Viridiplantae; phylum Streptophyta; class Magnoliopsida; order Poales; family Poaceae; genus Zoysia; species Zoysia japonica. The sequence goes on along the minus strand of BCLF01000110.1, from coordinate 15,271 downwards.
TGGTCCCCTCCAATTCTGAGTATTACCTAACCAGGGGCTATATCCGTGGGCTTACGCTCCCATGACGCGGGCAATTACCGTCGAATGCCAGGCAGCGAGTCATCTCGCGCCCTTCTCCTGTTCCCTTGTGTCTTCACTACCGACGCCCCAGTAGTTCGATGTGGAAAGAATACGTAGAGAGAATAAGTCCTGCCCAAAAAGCACAGGTTCTCGGCGACACAGGGGCGGTGTGCGCGGCGTGTTCTCGGCGACACAGGGCGGGGAATGGCATGCAGCTTCACCCACAGCTTCCTTGAGACTGTGAACACGTGGTGACGCGCACGGTTTTGCCGGAGATCGTGGCACGACGTCCGGCGACGTGGGAGCTGCAGCGCGCGGCGGGAGGGTCCAGGGTGTGGCTAGCCAGCGCGGCTCTTTCCTCCTTAGCTTGCTCTGGCAGCTCCCTAGGTGGCTAATGGTGCTACATACGGAAGGAATTGGAAAGCCATTATCGAGATTGGGAGTTCACCGGTGATGGCGTACGGTGGTCGGAGTTTGGGGAGGCGACGAAATTAGCGGCGGTAGAGAGGAAATCTGATGGGGAAGAGGGGGCTCTGACTCTCTCGGAGGTGGGGCGGAGCGTGGAAGACGCGCGGGTGCGGAAAAGAAGGGTTTTCTTTTAGACGGGCAGCGCTCGGCGGTGTGGTTCCGCACAGGCGCGGTGGGCGGCAGGTTTTGGCGGCTTCGGAGCAATTGGCGGCTTCGTGTCCACGGCCCGGTTGTCTAGCTTCGTCGGGAGATCAGCGCACGGCCACCTCGGCACGTTGGCAGGTCAGCAAGCGGCGGGCGGTGGCCGGCTTCAATGGCGTCGCGACAAGGCCGCCGCTCAACCGAACGTCAACGACGTTGCTTTTCCCCCGGCTCCGGCGCGATGGCAGAGGTTGACGGCGACGTGCAGCGCCGTCACTGCCTTCCTCTGGTGCGACTCCCTAGCGCTGCCAGGTGGGCTGGCCTGCCCTGCCGGCCAACGCACACGCGGCGAGCGGTGACAAGGAAGACGACAGGGGAGGAGCGCAGCTGGGCCAGAGGGAGGGAAAGTGGGATGCAGGCCGGGTCAGAGGAGAGAAAAAGGAGAGGAAGTGGGCCGGCCAGGGAAAGGAATTTTCGGCCCACTAGCAAATTTCGGATTTCCCTCCTTTTTCGTGTTCTATGTGAATTATAAATTGAATTTAGTGCTAAAGATTTTTGGGAAAAACCAAACTTCAAATAAAATCTCGAGGCGAAAGGAAAAAAAATCAAACACCGGTCAAACTCCAAGTTTTAAGTTTTCGAAATTTTTGAATTTTATTAAGCTATTTCTAGCTTTAGTTCTTTTTAAAGGAAAATTTTAGAATTGGCCCAAACTAGATTTGTCAAAGCAAGAAAGATTTTTTTTTTAAACTAAACTTGAGGTTTGGGATGTGACAGTATAGGACTGGCAAAGGAGGCTGGCGAAAGAGACAAGGAAATCCAGAACATGTCACAAGAATTAGAGAGTGCCAGATCAAAAATTACAGATAAAGGCAAGCAACTTCAAGACATGACCATTGAATTGGAAGCCATCAAGTCCAAGCTGGAAGCTACTGAAGCTGAAAACAGCAAATTACGGAAGTCTTCCTCTTCTAAAGATATGGTCACTGGTGCTTCATATATGTTCGCTTATACTAAAAGCCATTATCCTGATTTGGACATTTCTTTGATCGGTTCTAGATTTTATTGCTCCTCGCGAGAACAATGTCATAAACTTGTTGAAGATGTAGTTGGTGTTGCTAAGGCTTTTGTAGATGACCTTAGTTTTATAGATCCACCTTCAGATGAGAACTGATATACTATGATCGATTAATCAACTTGAATTGATCAATCAATTATGAGTATGATATATGTAGCCCTTTGCTTTCTGTACGCAATGTATAAGTGCATGTAGAAAGGAACTTAGAACGACATCTGTAACTAAAATCGCCATATCAAGAGGTAGGCAGTTTGTGCCCATGATGGGTTGGTGTGATTAAGCTCGTAGCTATATAAAATAGCTGTTTCGAGAAAATCACTGCTAGAAATGGCCGTAGGTGCCTATCAGAGTCGTATCTTGTGTTACCGTCCGGCGACCAAGATAGAGTGCTTGAATGGAGAAAGAAAGGAGTGCTTTATTGAACCATACGGAGTGGCTAAAGCTTCTTCATGCGATAAAGACAATTTCTTGAAAATGAACAATCATTCTTTATTCAACAATTCACAAAATGTACATTATACATAGAACTTACGTAACTGGTCAGCATTCTAAGTGTTCGGTAACAAACCGCCATTGATATAAGCCTGTACGTAAGCCCCATGAGAAACTTGATCTACTATAATGTAAGGCCCTTCCATAGGAGAAGAAAACTTGTGCTTATCTATTGTGTTGATGTCCTTCTTGAGGACTAAATACCTGATCTCTAAAACACAATGCACAACCTTCTTGTTGTAATATTTACGAAGCATGGCCTGATACTTCTACACTTTTGATACTGCTAGCCTTCTAGATTCTTCCAGCAAGGTTAAATCCAGATCTCTTGCTTCAGCTTGATTATCTTCTTGAAAATGTGACACCCGATGAGAGCCCAAATAGATCTTCGGAGGTAGTACTGCATCAACCTCATACACCAGATTAAATGGTGTATCTCTAGTTGCTCGGCTCGAGTTTGTAAGCAAGGACCACAGCACTGCTAGCAACTCTTGGACCCAGTTTCTTCCTCTAGCTTCAAGTTTTTCTCACATTCGCTTCTTCATTCCTTGAATGATCAAACCGTTGGCTCTTTCAACTTGGCCATTGGCCTGTGGGTGAGCTACTGAAGAGACTGAATGTTGTATCTCGAAGTCAGCACAGCATCGCTGAAACTTATTTCCCTTGAATTGGGTCCCATTATCTGTGATTATCTGCTTTGGAACTCCAAAACGCACAACAATTCCCTTCAAAAACTTGGCACTAGCTTCTTGTGTGATGTTTACCAATGGCTCATCTTCTATCCACTTGGTGAAGGTATCGATGGCCACAATAATGTGCTTGTATCCCTTTTGTCCCTTGGGCAAAGTACCAATGATGTCGATTTCCCAAATAGCGAAAGCCAAGACAAAGGGATTTTATGGAGATCACTTGCATGCTTTGTTTTTTGATGCTGAAAGAATTGGCAATGACTGCATTTGCGTACTAAATCAGTGGCATCTTGATTTGCTATCGGCCAGGAAAACCCATGGCGGAATGCTTTTCCAACCAAAGTTCTGGCAGAATTGTGAGAACCACAAACTCCTTGTATATCGCTAAGCAGTCGTTGCCGGATCATTGTCTGCAATTAGATCACCTTCAATGAACACTTTGATCGGGTATCTCCAATCTTCGGGCTCTTCAAGATCGAGCAAGCCCCAACGGGCATCTTACTTAACACAGATGGCTGTAATATTTCTTCAATAATAACATCATCGGGCACTGCTGATCAGAAAGATGCCAGCCAAGCGAGATGATCTGCACCTTGATTAACCAATCGGGGAATATATCGGATTTCAAATCCGCCAAAGAGCTTTTCATAGCTCGAACAGCTTCTAAATATGCAGCCATCTTCTCATCTTTGCATTCATATTGTTTATGGGCCTGCCGAGCCACTAACTGAGAGTCGCCTCGAATCAGCAATCTTTTGATGCCAATAGACTTAGCAATGCGCAGGCCATTAATCAAACCTTTATATTCTGCAATATTGTTTGTGGCTTTGAACTTCAACTGGATGGCATATTTCAAAGGCTCCCCTTCGGGAGGTTTCAGCACAACTCCAGCCCCGACCCCTTTCAGGGTAAACGAGCCATCAAAATACATCACCCAGTGATCGGGCAATGCTTCTTCATCTTGGCGACCAGAAGGGGTCCATTCAACAATAAAATTGACTAAAGCTTGAATCTTGATGGCTCTCTGAGGTATGAACTCTATATGAAACTGCCCAATGAGATATGCGTCTACTAGCATCTCGACTGTATAAAATGTGAGGGACTACCTTGATCGAATGTGCCAAGAAGTAGTGCTTCAGCTTTCGGGACATCATTAATACTGCATACAGCAGCTTCAGAGCTTGAGGGTTCCTAGTTTGAGCGTCCTTCAGGATTTGACTAACAAAATAAACTAGTGACTGAACTGAACTTCATTGATCATTGACCCGATCTACTATCAGAACAGTACTGACCACCAAATCTGAAACCGCTACATAAAGCAACAACTTTTCTTCGGGATTTGGTGGCACCAGAATAGGTATCATCTTAACATATTGCTTTAGCTCTTGGAAAGCCGCTTCTGCTTGGCTATCCCATTGGAATCCATCTTGCTTACATAAAAGCTTGTAGAATGGCCTACCTCTTTCTCTCGAATGGGATATGAATCTACTGAGGGCAGCCATCATTCCAGCCAGCTTATGGATTTTCTTCTGAGTTCGGGGTGGTTGCAATTGTTCTATAGCTTCCAACTTCTTTGGGTTTGCATCAATGTCTCTCTCAGAAACCATGTATCCCAACAGCTTGCCGGAAGATACTCCGAAGACACACTTCTTTGGGTTCAACTTTCAAAGATTATCGAATGTCTCGGTGAGGTCCTTAAGCAGATCCCCCGCTGTTTGAACTTCACAATGATGTCATCGATATATGCTTCGACATTTCTACCAATTTGGTGTTCAAAAACGATATGAACACACTTTTGATACATAGCCCCGACGTTTTTCAGTCCAAACGGCATCTTCACATAACAATAAACTCCAAAAGGAGTGATGAACGCCGTCTTTTCCTCATCTTCAACTCTCATATTGATTTGATGATAGCCAGAGTAAGCATAAGGAAAACTCAATAATTTACTGGTGGACGTTGAGTCCACGATCTGATCAATTCAATGTAGAGGATACTCATCTTTAGGACATGCTTTATTCAAAGATATATAGTCAATACACATTCGCCACAAATTATCGGGCTTTTTCACTAATATAGGATTTGCTAGTCAAGTAGGATAATCTACCGTTCTAATAAACCTGGTTTTTAATAGCCTAGTGATTTCTTCACGAATGGCGTCGCACCTGTCTGGAGTGTACCTCCTCTCTTTCTATTTGACCAGCTTAAGAACTGGGTCAACCCTCAACTTGTGCTCGATCACCTCCCTGGGGATCCTGGGCATATCCGAAGATGTCCACGCAAGGACATCGGCATTTGCTCGAAAGAAAGTGATGAGCCCGAGTTCCTATTTAGGGGATAAGGAACCCTCAATGACAACTTGCTTCGCTGGTTTATTTGGATCCAGCGGAACATTCTTATTTGGTGCTGGTGGCAGCATGATGTCTTCTTCTAGAGCTGGAACTTCGGAGCCGGCACTTCGGAAACTTTGACAGTGTGTTTTGGTACAGAAAGTACCACAGCACCGTCTGTATGGGCTTGCTTTGAGGTACTAGCCTCCAGACTCCTTGATTGAAGTGACCCGCACGGGTTAGCAAGCTGATGTCACACTTAACAGCCTCCTTGAGATCAGAGACGATTGTTACGACACCCAAGGGCCCTGGCATCTTCATCGTGGCGTAGGCCGAATAGACGGCGGCCATAAACTGCAGGAGCAATGGCTTTCCGAGGATGCAGTTGTACGCCGAATCAAAATCTGCCACCTCAAAAGTGAGGACCTCTCGGCGCTTGTTGTCTCTGTGACTGCAAGCGACGGTCAGATCAATCTGTCCCTTTTGATGAAACCCTTGGAATTATTCCGTGGAATCTTTCATCCATGGGTTGCAGTGCTGCCAAAGGCAAACTCATTTCCTCATAAGTACGTTTCATGAGGAGGTTTAAAGCCGTATCTATATCGATGAGGGTCTTGGCAACATTGCTGCGGTGGATGAGTATCTTCATGACGAATGGCAGGTTCCTGGTTGATAGCTCCGTCTTCGGGTGATCTTCACTTCAGTGCCGAACGTGACCGGGACTTCATGCCCGCATCTTCTTACTAACGAGAACAGTGTTGAGCAACTCCCGCTCGTACTTCTTGTACTGAGTTTTCGATGGAACCACAGTACTTCTACCGAAGATCATGTTAACTTCGGGGAATTCTTCTTCATCTTCTTCCTCAACCCTCCAACGGCCCCTAGCCGGAGCCTCAGGTCGAGGTGTTGCCAATGGGTCTGAAACATCCCTTTTCTTCTTGTAACATTTCATGCTTTCAAACCTTCCAAAAAGGAGAAAGTTCAAAACTTTTAAAAACAAATGCTATGAAATAAGGGGAAACCAAAATTTTGGAATGGAATTACTCCAAGGTTGGCCAAATCCTTACTCCAACCCAAAACTCTGAACATTTAACGAGTACCTATCTTCCAAATCCTGTAGTTTCAAATCCAGTGCAAAATTCAACAGGATTCTAAAACAAAAGTTGTTCATCTATATCTGTGCTACCAATCTGCAAAGTTTCACATTGTTAGGAGTTCGGGAGGTAATTCTTCCAAGGCTTCTAAGTTGGTTACTTGATCTGCCTTCAATAGACTTTTCTTAGTCATCTTATCGGATAACCAACTTCAAAATTCAATATCTTTCAACTCCTCGTGAAACTGCCTGTACATGTCGGTAGGATGGTAGAAGACCTTGTCAAGAACATTTCTACCATGTTTCGTTCACATCGGAGCTCGATAGATATTTCTTTAAGACCTCCGAAGTTAGTTAACTAATCTACTTTAAGCAGATTTTTCCAAGTTTGCTTATCATTTACCCTTTTTCGAATTTCATATCTTTCATCCTACTTTGCAAGAACCTGTGCATGTTGTTTATCTTGTAGACCACATGTTGAAGAACGGTTCTACCAAATATCAACTTATTTCGAGATTGTTTGCTTGTTCCTTTCCTATGCGCAAAGCACCTAAGCATTAATCTGCACTGGATCATTTCCTGTCACGCGGGCCCCACCCATCAGACTCACTGTTGGGTCTTCTTCCTTCTCCTGGCGCCAGCGCGCCCCCTTCCGTGGCGGGCATTCAAGTGGCCACGCCACCCTTGCTAGAGGCTGAGGGACACGCGCCCCTCTCCGTGTCCATGACCTCCTCCGTGTCAGCCGCATTCCCCGACCTCTCCCTCACTGTCACTCACCATCTCTCCCGCCGAACACCACCACCCCGTGCGCCTTCATCCGGCCATGTCCCGGCCTCCGACCCTCGACGAGGAGCTGCGCACTCCCTTGCTCGAGCCTCTCAGAGCTGCTGTTTGCCTCCTCCCCGACTAATCTCACCAGATTTTGATTTTTCCCCAAATCCCAAGCTTCACCGAGCCACCGCCGTTCCTCCACTAAATCTGAGTTCCGGTGCGTTTTCCTCCGATTGATCTCAGATCTAGCTCCTCCATCACTTGGCGTCCCCTCTGCGCAAGTTTTGGGCGTGAAATAATGGTCTTTTTACAGTGGATTTGGAGCTCACCACCGCCGGCGCTGTCGGGACCTCGACCTCCAACGCCGACGGCCCTGCTCCGGCCACTCCCGAGGCCGACCTCCACTGCGTCGCCCTTCTACTCGATGCAGAGAAGCTTTGGTGAAGGAAGCTTCGGCCCTCGTCCTCAGAACCGAGCTCCCGCCGCCGCCGAAGTCTCGCCGCCGGCGTTGCTCCGACAGGTAAACCGGCCGACGACCCCCTCACCGAGTACCCCGTCTCTGGTAGATCATTTTGGTGCTGGAAAATCTGAGTTTCGCTTTCAGGAACGCGGATTCGGGCGAGCCGCCGCCGGTCACCGGCGAGCGCGCCATGGCCATGCCTGGCGCCGGCCATTCCGGTCGCCAGCGCGTCACGAGCACCTGGGCCAGGCCGCGCGCCGAGCGCAGGCCCTCCGAGGCCACGCCTCGTGGGCCGGCATTGCGCGGCCCAGGTTCGGGCCAGGCTGAAATGGCCGGACCGCTCGTGGGCCAGGCTGGGTGAGCACGGCCCATTAGGCTGAATTGTTACCCATTTTACATAATCAATTATTAAATTGTCCAGAAAGCAGTTTAATCTTCCAAAAATGATAGAAAATGATTCCTAGCTCCAAAAACTGAAAGTAAAATATCATTGGAATCCTTGAAACCTGTAGAATATTTTAGAGCTATCAAAGTTGCATTTTCTGCATTAGCATTATTTCTATTAATTAAATAAAGTACATTGTACATACATGCATATCATCATTGTCATCATGTGAAAATTTTATATTTAGCTTCTACAGATTAAGATCTTTCATCCTAGACGTATTTAGAATTTATGTGCCTGTAGATTATTTTAAATGATTATTTACTCTTAGCTATAGATTAATTCATTATAAATTCATAGTTTAATAATAAATTGTAAAACTTGTCCAGAAATTAGTTTATAGCCCTACTAATATGATGAGCAACTAAAATTGTAGTCTATGCCTTCAAGAACCATATTAAAGAATTTTAGAAGTAATTTCCCATTATGACATATTTAGTATAGTATAGAAATTCATTCTTTTAGGTAAAAATCAGAAACTTGCCATATAATTACAGATAGCGTGTTAATTTAATAAACTCAATCCGCATGAAAGTATTCACATAACCATCCCTATCATATGCCTTCATGAGCATACCTTAGCATTTTATTAGGTGCATAACTAATCGCACTAGCATATCATTTCATGCACCTAGAAAACGACATGGAAGACCAGCAACTTGCCCTAGTTGCTTCGAAGACGTCTGTCGCTGAAGATCTCCCGCTTATTTGTGCTAACTCTCAGCAAATCGAAGGCAAGCCCCGTGCATTAACCCTATTTTAAATCCTTTTATTTTATCACTATGTATTGTATAGTTAATGTACTATGTATTAAGTTGTAAGAGTTGTTTGGAACCCTAGGATGCATGATAGTGCCACTTACCCTAATGAGTGTATATTGGTATAGGTAACTTGATGTAGAGCTAGGCTATGAATTCTAATAAACGGTAGAAGTTGAGTGAATGAGAAACCTCACTCGCGAGCTATAGGTCTTATTTTATCTCACACTTGAATAAACCTGAGATCGAGCGAGGATAGTGTATAGGAGGGTTTGAGAAGGCTAGGACTTCGCGGTGGTAGCCCCGTCTGTGTGGTTAAGGACCGATTCGAGTGTGGCTCTGTTGAACAAGTTTGAACAGTACCGAAGGCATACTGGGGACGTGGGGCCCAGGAAACTGATGTAGCTCGATACCGTAGTGGATGGACGTAACCCTACCTCTCTTTCGGCGGGGAGTAGAGAAAAGGCTTGGATCTAACCATAGATGCATCCGCCGTGGTAATCGCATGGAGGATCATGTGCTTGGGAGAGGTGCGCGTCGGACCGGCCCTATAGTATTGTTGTGAAAGGTAGCCACATGCAGCATTTGGGAAGCGCGTACATGTCGTGTACTTTAGATTTTTCTTAGCTGGTGTAAATCGATTATAATCGCTGCCCCTCACAGTAACGAGTACCACTTGTTCACTGTGTCATGTAGTAACAACTGGACTAATAACATTAAGAATTTGAATTGTTTGCTTAGTTATAGGCATTTGCTTGACAACCATGCTTGCTATAGCTTATAGGGCAAATTAAATTTACACTCCATGAACTTAGCTTACCGCTAAAAGTTGAAAGTAAAGATCCTTTGATAGTGCTATGTTTTATACTAATGGCCATCCCTGTGAGTCAGCCTCTCATGCTTAGGAGTCGGCTGTAGTTGGCCATTTTGACGGGTAAGTCTTGCTGAGTAATTAGTACTCACGGTTTGTTGTTTCCCTTTTTGTTGTGGTGTAGCTCTTCCTGCAGGTAGCTAGTGTAGCTGTTGCGACAAGGGAGTGTGGGAAGGTGAACCCCTGGCTAATTGATCCTGTGAGCCGGTTCCCTCCTCACCGAACTCCAATCGCGAGGAGTGAAGCATATCTTAGGGCAAGATATGTTTCATGATTAGGAAACCGTCGTATCGGTGCTGTATCGCTTCTGCTATATTTTAAAACTCTGTTTTAAACTTATCTCTCCTAAGACCACTTGAACTTTATTGTAAGACTTTAATCGGTTCCTCTATTTCATATTATCACTCGTGTTGTCCTATTTAGGTATTGTTTCTCAATATCACCCGAGATCGATCCTAGGCGAGCCGCCCGTGGTTTTTGGAGTGGTTCTGCCACACTTCTGCTCAATATAATAAGTGCACTCAGTGAAGTTTTGAAACTTGGATCGATGAATCGGGCATCACTTCTGTGCATCTTCGGGCTTGTCGAAGGGTCGCTTCTTTCTTTCGGGACAATCACCACCTTCCTTTTTGGCGATGTTGAGCTCCCGATCATCAGACTTTTTACGAGAGCTTTTAGTCTTGGTTTCTCCTGTAATTCGGGCTCGGGCTTCTGATGCTTTGATGTAGGTTTCGGCGATTGACAAGCGGTGGTCCACTATTTGTAGTTCCTCAATGGCTAGCCACTCTGCGGTGTAAACATCAGATACACCTTCTCTGAAGGCAATAATGACTTCTAGATCTTCAATATGAGGAATAGAATTTCTTGTCTGACTGTACCTCTTCACATAATCTCGAAGACTCTCATCGGGCTCTTGCTTGATGGTCCGAAAGGTTTTTGTTGTCGAGGGCTTTTCAAAGGTCCCCTAGAAATTTTCGATGAAAGTTGCGTAGAGTTGATCTCAAGTACAGAAGGTGGACTCAAGAAAATTAACCAGCCATGATCGGGCTGGCCTTGACAGAGCAGTAGGCAAATAGTTAGCCTTGACTCTATCATCTCCCCCAGCGGCTTCTATCACCGTGGAGTAGACTTGGAGAAACTCCTCTGGGTTTGATGACCCATCATATTTCTCGATTGATGCTGGTTTGAACTTCTCATGCCATAGGACTTGTTGTTGACTCGAGGCAAAAGCCTTGAATGAGCTCCGGCTTGACCGAGCCCGATGAGGGGCAAACTCAGCTGCCTCTCTGTGATGCCTATTGGTATCTATATTATTGCGCGCATCATGCATGTGTGGATGTTCACCAGAATGACCCCTCTGATTTCGTTGCCTGTCGAGGCTGTGCCGTAAATCTTTGACAAAGAGACGGTGTCCCTGCCGGGGAGATGCGGCCGAAGCAGAGAGTGCTCTTCAGGAGGATGGCACTCCACGAGAATCGTCATAGCGTGAAGCCTTAGGCTGATTTTGGCCTGACGACGTAACATGGCCTATACGACCAACAATCTCAAATCCTTGTTGGACCAATGGCGCCAGGGATGAACCATCAGCTGCTAAATGCTTTATGCATTCCATGATTGTTTGGAGACGAGTAGCTTCAAAGTCGGTTTGTAGATTTCTTACCAGATGACCCGGCAAGTTGGTCCAATGAACACTGAAACCAATGGTGGGAAGATTACTTGACGGCCCAACCGAAGGTGCTGGATTATTCCTCTCAGCCACATTGATCTATCGCAACTCGATGTTACGATTCCACTTTGAATACTGCATTCTTGAGGGATTATCCTCATAGGAGCCGAAGTCGTCGTCGGTGCAGTCATTGTCGCTGTCGCTCCTGGAGTTATAGCATTCCAACTTTAGTCCAGAGAATTTGCCATTGGCAAGGTTAAGAATCACCTTGGACTGGGTTAGTAGCCGCTCTAGTTGATCCTTGGAAGGACCAACACGTGATCGGAACACTCGGAATCTCAGTCATAGTAGGCATCTCAAACGAGATTTGAGAGAAAGCCTCTAGGAACTCCGGCCGATGTGCCAAAGAACCCTCCTCATCGGCAACAAAAACTAATGTTCCGAAATGGAATGTGCAGCCAACCTGAAAAATGAGGTTGCTTGAGAAAGCCATGGATGAAATTTGAACTAACTTCACCTCACACTCTCCTTCCTGGTGCGCCTCTGTCGATGTCCGAAATACGAGTTTGAAATCGACAGATATTGTAAACAGGGTCAAATGTGCGAGTATCGTGAAGCTAATCATAAAAAGGACTAACACGAGGTGTTTAGACTAGTTCGGGCCTCCCGGAGGATAACAACTCTATATCCAGTTAGTGCGTGTACTCTTAGTCTGAAAACAAATATCTTACCATGTTGGGCAGGTTACATATTTATAGGAGGGAATAGCCCCACAGGAGTGCGGTTATTAAGCATAACAGCCTATTAATTGGTGTTAACTTCTGGCAATCACCGTACGCGTCGTGACGTCATGGGATCGTGGGTAGCCGTTCCGTCGGTGACTGTTTGTGCCTATGAAGCTCATCGGTAAATCTTGATTTCAGACCACGCCTGTTCGGAAGGCGAAAATTGAGGCATCGACACATACCATCCTTCGTTTGATAAACATTTTCAGTCGACGGTCAGGTTCCAGACCACCGGGATAAGGTAGCTGTTGAAGTTTACCTTTTAGGGTAAGACAATTTGACGAGGTCGAGGTGAGGAGGACGAGGTAGCTGTTATATACAACACTGTTTGACACAGTTAGAACTTATTAAAAAAAATTAACTTATTTGAACAACTGGTAAAAAAATACTGAAAAATAAATTGTTTTAGTTCATTTTTAAAAGCTACTGAACTAATAAACAGTGAAATAAGGTTTGCTGTTTGGTATAGCTTCTGTTTATTTTTCTGTAAATAAGTTAGAAATAAGTTGCGCCAAACAGAGTCTACAGTGAGAATGCAACCAGAAAGGGAAATAGGGAGCAGAGTTTACCTTACCGACCGGTATGGTGAAACCGATAGAAAATCGCTTCAAATTTAAAATTTTAAATTAAATACTACAGTAAACTAGATTTGTGAACAGGTGTTTTCGGTTTGACTGTTTTGAATTTTAAAAAATTGAAACTGAACTGTTTATCATCTTATTGTCCGATCTTCAATTTTTTTGAATCTTTTTAATTGAAAGTTGACCTACCGGTCCGGTCTCACTGAAACCACAAAAAGCACCCTGTTTTTGAACGGTTTCGAGAACCCTACTTGGGAACTACGCTGCGCGTACCAAAAGAAGAAAAAGAGACATTGAATCTTCAAATGATTCTGACTTACTGGTGGTGGTATCCCAGTTAAATCTCTTTAATTTCCTACTGTACCTGCACATTTGCTTGCTCGTAATAGATTTATCTGCCTGAAATCCCGAAGCCATGGAGCATATTGTGTGCCAGCTTAGCGCTGACCTAAGCTCAAACGTGGACCGGTTGTGCATGTTCGCTTGTGCAGACAGACGAGAGCGCGGAGGTACTGAGGAGTGAGGGCGGCGGCGCCGATCACAGCTCGGCCAGCGATCGGCCACGAGGTAACATGCCTTCACGTGCTTGCCATGCCGCACTGCTTCGCTGGTCCTCCATCTCCATGCACGTGATCCCTCCAACCACGAAGGGCAGACGGGCTTCAATTCGTCCTGGGTTGGGCCGAGCCGGGCTTGGCCCTTGCACGGGGTGCCCAAAACTGGAGTATGAGGGAGCTTTAGTCTTTAGGGGCCGTAATACGTTATTGTGGTTCCAGTCCATTCAGGGGCCTGTTGCACTCCGGCTTGGTTATTTCCAAGCTTTCCTCCGACCGCCCTCCCGCCTGGGCTGATTTTCCCGACTAGGCCCAGTGGGTCGAGTTTCTCTTCGTTTGAACCATTTTTGTTTTCTGTGCTTACACTCTCACCCAGCTGCGCTTTCACTCTCATGTAGGAATTGGGCCAAAAACGAAATGGGTCAAATGGGCTGCTGTGAATTTTTTTTGACTTTTCCAAAACTTCCTTTTCTTTTCCCGGAACGCAACGGTATATATCGCATACGGTTTTGTGAAAGGCTTTTCCTAAGATGGTTTGGTTGTTCTGGTTTCTTGCATAAACAAGATTAGCGGTATCGCATATGGATTTAAAATAGGTTAAACTTATAGATATTTAAATATTTATTTTTGTCTTAAAGTATTGCTACTATGTCACACTGACGGTTGTTTAATTAGATGAAAGCATGAGCCTCCTGGTATCTGATATGATAGAATAAAATCCTCAACTTGACGAGTGTGATGGCACCTCTCCGGAGTCCGATTCAAAGGCCCTAAAACTAGTGGAGATTATAGAATAAGCAAGATATTGTTTGTTGCTATTGTTATTCACATGGAGTGCAACTAGGTCAAAGATTGGAGGCAACCTTTAACTTTAACTTTATTTCCCGCTATGATAGACAGAGAAAGAAGGGGCCGGATAAACTTTAGCTTTAGTCGACCACTTGACCCTACGGCCGTTGGTAAATGGTATCCTAGTCAGCCTGCAACTTGTTTGTGGTAGTAATTAAGACATGCTGCTCAAGATCTAAACCTGGAGGTAATACAGATTATGGAAAATGGACCAGTCAGTCTTAATTCAATCACAATTTGGAGTAGCTATACGAGGAAAATGACGCCACCCCGTTGATCGGTAAGCTCTTGACGGCTTGTTGGCCTGGCTGAACGTATTAGCGCGGTTGAGTGATTGACTGGTTCAGCATTATTTTGTATGGACCGTTAAGGCAATGTTTCATTTCGAAGGGACCGTTCTGGCGAATGGCCACAAGAAGAAAGTGCCAAAGACTCCATTTCAGATCAAGGGAAAGATCGCAGCTAGCCTACCAGAAGGGTTTGATCACTGTGCCACAGGTTTAGAAAGTAGACTTAGAAAATGACAAGATCAGACATTTTGACAATCCAGTTTGGATTTTCTTGAGAGGAAGATGGACTCCTTCAGACCCTTGGGTTGGGTAGCCAGGACCAGGTAGTCAGAGAGCAGAAAAGAAACAAAACTACACTCGCAGGATGAACCAATTAAGTATAGACGGAGTAGAAAGATTGACCACTTCAGAAATTGTAGCCACACATTTTGTATGCATTCACGGACAAATTGTATAGTAGTTCGTTACATCTAGAATATATGGAGACAACGGAAATTGTTTATGCATCCTGGCCGCTCAGCTCTTGTTCCTCTTTAGGTCCCCATTAGAATGTTAGAATTTCACAGAAATTACGCAAGAATTTCATAGTAATCAATTTAATTTCACAAAGAAAATGTAGGAAACAGGAAATTTTCCCATGTTTCAAAGGGGCCCTTAATTTTAATGCTCAAAACCCTGTTATGGTGATCTCTCAGGGGTGATCAAGTATTATTTTGAGGTGCATAGAAGAAAACACAATTTAAATATTCCAGTAAAGTATATTGACAAAATAGGTATACAAAATCATAAATTATATACAGAAATGATTTTTAAAAAAATTATGTTTTCATTCATGTATTGTTATTTGTTGAATTATATCAATGCATATTTGAAATAATATATAATTATTT
>BCLF01000109.1:862453-899638 GCA_001602275.1 Zoysia japonica | reverse complement strand
CTCCTACGAGGACTCCCCCGCACGCCCAAGCCCCGACGGGATTCCGAGCCGCCACGCCTGCCTTGCGAGCCGACGCCGTCCGCCTGTGTCGCTAGGCGCCGCCGCCGTCGCGCCGCCCTCCTCTGATGTCAGCGCTGCACGGCTCTTCTCCAACACACCTGAGCACATAGATGGCTCCGCCTTGCTGCCCATCTGCTCCTTCGACGGAACCACGAGCCGCCTCGCTGCCTCCAGTGGCCAAGCACCGTGCGTCGGTGCCGTGCGTCGCCCTTCGTCGGTGCCGGCACTGCAGAGTGCCTCCTCGACCTGATTGAACCCCCGAGGTAGCTCACCGCGCCGCCCTCCTGCACCTCTTCCCTTTCCCCAGGTCCGACGAGGCCCCCTTGGCCGGCCGGCCGGCGTGGTCCACGACAAGGCCTGTGGACCTGCCCTGGCTGTGGCGCACGGGACTCTGCATAGAGGCCATGCCCTTCCCCTTTGGAAAGAAAATTGCAGAAAAGCCCTCATGTTTCTTTGATATCAATGTTTAACTCAAGTCCCTACTGGTCCTTCAATTATTCCAGATTAGTCCCTACCATTTTACACGGAGGACCCTGAACTTTTCAATGTCCAACGAGCGGCCCAGCCGCATGGTAAAGCCTTTTGCAGAAAGCCCCTTGATCTCCTGTTTATTGGCACATTAGTCCTATTCATATATACATCAAGACCACTGTTCATTTATGTAATTGCAGAAACACCCTTGTGCACACCCGCACTCCTGAGGATTGGACCCGGTAGTCAGCACATGTCCCTGACACGGTAGCCGGCTGATCCATTCATATGTGTCCTGGAGCTCGGACACGGTCACCTTCCAGTGACCCCAAATCAAGCTTGGACATGGTCACAATCTCGTGACCCCGAGCCGGGTCACCACTGGACCTGGAGCTCGTGTCCACGAACTTGGACACGGTCACGCTTCCGTGACCCCCAGTCGGGTCACTACCGGACTCGGAGCACGTGTCTATGGACACGTCATAGTTCTCTCGTGTCCACAGACATGATCACAGCCCACGTGTCCACGGACGCGGTCACAGTCCACATGTCCACGTGTCCGCGGACACGGCCACGATCCACGTGTCCACATGTCCATGGACACTGTGACACCCCCCAAATTTTAGAACTAATTTAAAAATGTGAAATTCAAAAAAAAAATTCTAATTATCACCCTAACAATTTCCTTTTCACTTCTCATCCTTTTCTTTTCTTTCCTAATTCAAAAGGTGAAAACCTCACTAAATTAAAACCTAGCTAATTTATAAATTTCAAAATATTAAAATTTGGAAGTGTGACAAGTGAATGACCCCGTTTGCCTTCTTTTATTTCCGTTCGTTTCCAGCGTTTTTATTTCCAATTCCCTAAAGCCTAAATCTAACCAATTATCCTGAAAGTTCGACTTTCAAGCAAAATAGACTGCCGTTGGAAAATAATCCGTTCTTTCAGCAGATACCCTCCTTAATGATTAACCATTTTCAAAATTCCATAACTACCTGTTCTCTTTGAAAAATATTATGCGTAAAATCTATGTTGTAAAGCACCTGTAACAGATCCATCACACCAAATTTCGATCCAATTCAAATTTATTTGTTCCTTCGCTTAAGTGGTAAATCGGACTGAACTACCTGCTATGTAGACCCTGTTTGTCAGCCTCCTTCCTCCCCTCTCATCTCTCGCCACCTATCATGGATGCCAAGACGATCGACGCCACGCGCCCCGCCACACGCAGCACATGCACAAGCGCTGCTCGCCTAGTTGCCGCGTGCCCCGCCAGATACCTCACGCTTGTGTTGAAATCAAGATCGGATTTTGCTCTGTTCCCCTTTAGCCGCCCTGCACGCCGAGCTGGCCACCGCCGCAATGCTGCTCCTCCAGCGAGCCGCCTTCCTCTCAGCGCCTCGCACGCCGGTTCTGAAGCGAGCTTCTCCACCGCTCCTTGGTTGCCTCAAGCAGTCTGCGCCACACCGGTGCCCTGCAGTCGTGCGCCGACACCGCATTCCAGCCCTCTCCGTCGCCGGTCTCGGTGCTTCACAGGCACGCCGAGGCTTACGGCCGAAATCCACCATCTCCGGCGGGCCGCCCTCCTTCCGGTGTCGGGCGAGCCATCTACACGACCTCTGCAGCTCCCCCATTTTCCAAGCCTCACCAATTTGGAAGAAAGATGGCAGGAGCGGAGCCCACGCCATGCGCCGCCGGGGCGCGCTGTTCACCTCCGTGGATGGCCCTCGACGGCTCCTCCGGCTTGCCTGCGCCCATGTGTAGCTCCACCACGCCGCCCGCCCGCATCTCCGACGGGATTCCGAGCCGCCACGCCTGCCCTGCGAGCTAGCACCGCGTGTCGCCGTCAAGCGCTGCCTCTACTCGCCGCCAGCACACCCTGGTCCCTCTCCGGCATGCCCGGCCCATGAGGAGGCTCAATGGGTCACCCTGCTGCTTCCTCGCCAAGTCCCGGAGCTCCACCGGCCATCGTTGCTAACTAGGCGTCGTGCGACATTGCCATGCGCCGCCCCTTGGTTGTTGCCGGCGCAGCTCCACACCTCCCCGGCTCCTCTGACCCTGCGGCCGGGTTCACGGCGTCGTCCTCCCTCTCCTCCGCCAAGTCCGCAGCTTCCCCAGCAGGTCTGCTGCCCCGCCACTGCCATGGTTCACAGCGAGCTTCGTGGACCGGTCATTAGCCACGGTCCAGGGAACCATGGGCATGGTCCACGGTTCTCCGTTAGAAGCAGCCCACTCAGGTGAAAATTCCTTTTTCAAAAGAGCCCTTCAAATTTATTCATTTAATGCTATGGCCAGTAACCTTGTAGAAACACCCCTAGGCTTTTGTTTTAACCACAGTCTATCCAGACCTTTTACACCCAGACTCCTATGTTTCTGATAATTGCATAAAGGCCCTTGCTAATCAATTGCTAATCTCGGAACAATTACAGATTAGCCTCTAATTATTTTAGATGACTACAGTTAAGTTCTTTTTCCACTAAATATCCGTACCTTACTACCCGTAACCTCGATTTGGTTAATTCTTGCACTAATGCGCTCATTGCGATGCGAGCTACTCTTCAACAGCACCCATAAATTCCAAATTCATCATGAATCCTCATATTATCTCAAAATACATGACCTTCCGACAAATACCATCAACCATTCAATAAATCTATACCGGTCTGTTCCAATCCAGAGCCCACCTTATCAGTGTCTCTTTCGATTTTGATCTATTAATTGTTTATTTAATTGTTACCATTTTCCGTGGCAGTTATTATTCGTTCTTAATATTGCGTTTTATCGTTTGTTAATTAGGCATAAAATCGTACTATATTAGGGCGCAATATATTCTTAGCATATATTAGAGTACGAGCAACCTGTTAGATATAGTAATTTAGTGCACGTGTAGAATTTATTAATTAGTCACTAATCATTAGAAAGCAAACACATATTACGAAATAAATTAATTAACCTCTAACCACCATAGGTTTCATCATATTATAATTAAATAAAATATTAGATAGCACACATTTGCAGGTCACCCTACCTTAAGCAAGCACTAAAACCCATGACATGTAGTAGCCTTAGAGAGCATGATTTTCTAGCATCATTAGCATTTATCAGAGCACACGCCGATGCTGCTCCATGCAATCTAATTAAAGTTAGAATTGTAATATTAATAGCTAAATACTAGTGTTACTACAAAAATATTAGAAAGCAAGTAAATATTTATCTTACTTTATATACAACAGTACATGTGCCACACATTAGCTTTAGTAGTTTATTTATAAGGATAAGATTTAGTAGCTATTTGCTAGTTGCTGGTAACACATGCTTTTTATTCTACATTAGTATAGAGTAATACCTGCACCTCGCAATAATTTTAGTAGTATACAAATATAAATTGGATTAGGTAAATAATCATGAACCACTTAGGATGACCCACATGTATTTGCAAATTTGATAATAGCAACCCGTCCCTAGGTTTTCAAGAAAAACCCTAAATTATTGTATAAATAACAACCCGTCCAAAATTCTACACTTAGACCCCAAAACTTTTCTGTGATTTTTTAATAAATTCGGACTAGCCCCTAGTAATTTTTTGAATTATAATGTGGTCCCTAGAGCCACCATACACACTCAAATCGCCATATCTTTCCAACCATAAATCTGTTTTCAACGATTTTTGTACCGTTGGAATCATTGTATCAAGCTCCACTTCATCAAGTCATCCAAACCCCATGTACTCTTCAACCATGCTGATTTTATTATTGCCAAGTTTTATCGAAGCTTAAACTTGTTTTCTTTTATTAGCTTTTATTGGTTTTTAATACTAGTATTTTAGTGTAATCTATTTTAGCCATAGCTTCATACTAGTTAGTGTGCACCTCATCCTACTAGCATGATTTAGTGCCATTAATGGTATGCATTAGCGCACATGCCCTCTTAGCTCTATGAGAATTAGATAAAAGTAAAAACTATATAATTAATAGTAAAATACTATATCACCTATATATATAAATATTAGAAAATAGGTAAACATACTCATATAAGCATTTTACCATGCAAGCAGCTGCCTTAGCACCGAAATTATGCAGTAGTTTTAGTAACTTAATTATAAA
Organism: Zoysia japonica; assembly: GCA_001602275.1. Classification (NCBI taxonomy): domain Eukaryota; kingdom Viridiplantae; phylum Streptophyta; class Magnoliopsida; order Poales; family Poaceae; genus Zoysia; species Zoysia japonica. The sequence continues at coordinate 895,004 of BCLF01000109.1, read as the reverse complement.
GGTAAAATCAAGTAATTAATCAGTAAATACTAGCTCTCGTAATATCACATACAAAAGGATAATTAAAAGATTATTAAAGGGCACACTGGCGCATCTCGTCCCAGACTAGCATACAGGAGCACACATGTCACTTGACGTCTTTAATTTTGTAATTAATATACGTACACTTACTAGCATTAGTTTAGTAAATTGAGCATGAAGACTACGACAAGTAATTGAATTCTAGTCACTTAAGATGACTTGCATATGCCTGGAAATTAAATATTTAGTCAAGACACACTATTCCTCATCCCCATATTAACTTGTTGTTCATTGTGTATTAGTGAATAAATTAGTACATGTATCACTTGTTAGCTTTGGTATTTTAATTGTTTAAATTAAACTAGGATTAACTGCACATTAGGACGTAAGTAAATATTAGGAAGCACCCATACACACCTTACCTTGCATACACGTGCATTAGTGCCTAAGTCACACATTAGATTGACAATTTAATTATAAAGATAAGCCTAAGTAAATAATTGCTAAATCGCTAGTAATTTTATGCTTATAGGGAATTTAATAAATAATTAGTAACCTAACCTGCGCCTCACCATTTTGCAATCCGCTAGATCATGCATGCACCAGTAGACCTCTTTAACAGTACACTCGCAAAAATAAAAGCAAGTAGTTAGTCGTTTATCATTGGGAAGCCACTGCATGCTAGCATTTAGTAATTATTAGAAAGCAACAACATTCAATAGAAATAAAGTATTTAACTACTAATCATAGTATAAAGTAAATATTAGTGGCACACATATGCATCTTATCTAGCATTCACATGCACTAGTATATATGCCACGCATTAGTTTTAGTAATTGATCAATAGAGATAAAATATGGTTTTTATCACATACTATTATATTTAAGCATATCATGAATAGAACACATCTCATTAAGCTCTCAACATACGTTAGCGCGGGAAAAACCTACTAAATGTAGTAATCTAATTATAAATGTAGAATCCAGTGAATTGTCATATATCACTAGGAAGCAGCCACAAATTAGGAAATAAAGTAAATGATCTTTAATCACGAAAGGTTTCGTGCATATTACATTTAAATAAAGTATTTAGTAGCACATAAAGGCATCTTACCTTGCATCTACACACTCACTACATCCCTCAAACACTAAGTTATAATTAATTAAAATAAAGCTAAACTACCAACCTATAGTAATTAATTCTAAGTTAAGATTAGACAATCCACCATGTTATGCACGCACTCTCATAGTTGGTTTTTCCTCATCAAGTTTAATCGGTTCTTCTTCGGAGTTTATTGGATTTTATCGATTCTTCTTGAGCTCTGCTTCTTTTACGGTAATTTTATTAAACGTACTCTATCGTGTAGACAACGCTGAGTTCAAGGAAGACTCAGGCTCCAAGAGAAGATAGAAGAATGGACGTACAACGAAAAGCTCGAAGACTCCAACATCAAGCTGCAGTTCAAGACTCAGATTTCGAAGATTATCGAGAAGACAAGCTTCGAAGATTAAGAATTTGCAGGCAAGCTCTAACCCCTTGATCATATTAATCCTAAGTTTTGCTTGCGCACTCATATGACCTAAATGCTTGCATATTTATTTTAATCTATGTTAAAACATTGTGTAGTTAAATATCCAACCTGTTATTAAGTATTTATATTAATGTTAGTTATTTGCTTTCATTAAATATGAATACTACCTTGTTACTCGTTGATGACACCCTTTGTTAGCCATAGGACTTCCTTCGTTAAAACCCTTTAACAAGCGAAAAGTTGTTTTGATATTAGATTGCTTAAGAACCCTTATGCGATGCAGCGCATCACCACACCATACACCAATCAACTTATAAAATGTGTTAAAATGAGTTTAGTGGTGTGTGTCAAATAAAGTGGGTTTGGGTGATAGTGTACCTGGTGCTAAGTGATGGGAAGAGATATTGTTTTTGTTCGTGGGGCGGGCTCCTAGTGCTGTGTTGTGATGGGTGTTAGGCTTCGGACTGGTCCACCTGTCGTGGACAAGCATCGCCCCTGCCATATAAGGACTGGTTCATTGGACCTCAACGCAGTGATTTCATGCAACCACAGAACCTGTTTGGGCGGGACTCACTCCACCCCTTTGGTTATCCACAATGACCTCTAAAGGCAGTCGAGAGACACAAGTCGCAGTAGCAAATGTGAGATACTCACGGTTCGGTCATCGATTACAGCAATAGCCCGCGCCATGGGATCGTATTGCCCACAGTTATAGCCCTCTGGTTTCTATAATTCCTCGTCTATGTGTGGGGTCCAGGGAGTAGATGTGGATGTCCTAAACCTATGATCTGGTTACGGGAACGTGCTATCGCGTCCTCAGTGGCTTGGAAAACCTCAAGAGATGACTCCTATTTGTATCTTGAGGTGAACTTTGTGGATACCTTAGTGTGCGTTGAATTGAACGTTATGCGAATCTATTGATCAAAAGGAGCATAGCCTGTGGATACAGTGTACAACCTCTGCAGAGTGTATAATCCATCCGAAATGGCTGTTGTCACGGTATTGACACACTACAGCTTGAACTCACAATGATTAGTCTCATATTATCCTTGTTGGAGTGAGTGGGTGTAGGCGCCCGTGTTTTGGAAAATGTAGGCTGTGTGCCAGAGGATGGTACAGTTGCGTGCCAGTTCCCGACTAAAACTTAGATACTGGCGGGATTGATGAACATCTACCCCAGGACTAACCTGCTAAAATATAGACAACAAATATCTTGTGATCTTTTTTTCAAAGCTTCTGTAGTGAAACTTGCATAAAACTGGCCTTTTGCAAAAGATGACCCTTTTAACCTAATCTTTGCTACAGCTAAATGAGCATCTGTATATACCCCTGCTTAGTGTTAGAGTTTGCTAAGTACCTTATAAACTCACAGTTTACAGTTGTGGTTTTAGACAGAGAAGATTCGTAGAAGACGACGACGTGCTGGGTTTTTGTTCTGCTTCTCATGTTTGCTTGTGGCTTTGGGCCATGTTTTCCGCTGTTTGCTTCACCTCTAGCTGGTCAACTGGTTGTGGATTGTTTTAATCCTCACCGAGTTGCCGCTAAAGGTCCGGTATCAGGTATATCTTTTTATTCGAAGTATGCTTTTGATATACATTTTGATGTGTTAGTGCGTATCAGCTACTGATCTAGAGACTGATACGTGGTGCATAGTGTATCCCAGAAATGAGCTACAACACCATGCGACGGTAAGGGCCCCAAATTTTCTAAGTACCTTAAGGTGATGTTTGGGTTACAGGATATCACCTTTGGGTTAGGGATAAAGAATTAAAAAACGATCTGAACAATTTATTCATCCACTTCATTACATCCTAACCATTCATTCATTTCCCAATCTCAAATCCACTTCCTATTTCCAGAAATCCAAACACCGCCTAAGTATATATTTGTTTTTATAAACTTTTATTTTAATAGTTTAATTTAATTAATCTTGTGTATAGTCTATAATAAACACAAATTGGTCTAGAAATTATTCCAACTTACAAGACGTGTCTTCCACAAATTAATCAGATTACAAATCGAATTCGATATAATGAATGTAAACTGCTCTAGTTTTTCATTGTTCTAAGCGCGTCTTCCACAAATAGGCTTAGAAAATATGAATTGAAAACTCAAAAGAATAAAATAAAGCAAAGAATCAAAAAAGTTGGCATTACAAGTTTATAGCCCCATTTATTGTTTCGTACAGAGCCTCCAAATTCATCGGGACGCCCCTGCATGCATTAGCACCGGTTTATACGATATGAGGTTTCTCCAACGCTGCGGTTGATCCACTTCACCTGTCGATGTTTCATGCTACAAGAAACGCACCTCTCGCTCATTCAGTAATTACCATGCAGCGAGGTAGGCAGTGTGCATCGGCTTTTGAAACCCATGCAGACTTTAGGACACTGCCCTGTGGCTCAGATACTCTTTGTTGAGCTAGTGCCGTTTGTCCCGGATCCACAGCCGTGACGTGCCTGGTGCATCTGGGTGCCCTTGAGCAGCGGCAGCTTACATGGATTGATCCCTCCTTGCACTACAATTGTTGTGACATCTGTGAGTAGTGATGCAAGTTTTCTACATTTTGGATCAGTGGGTCAGTCCAATTTTTTTTAAATGAACTAACTCACCCCCCCCCCCCCCTTCACATTACATTGTTAGTAGCTTAAAATGAATTAGAAGTTTGACACACAAATATATATTAGGTACTCTTTTGCATCCCTGTATGTGAGCATCACTCGCTCTCGCAACGGCATTTGACTCCACGTCAGCCCATGCAATACAAATGCGCGGCCCTTGCCAACACATATAGCTAATGCCCTGGACACAGTGGAACAGGACTTTATCGTGCCTTTGATGGAAAAAGTAGCGGAGGAACCAGGGAGCTTTCATACTCTCTGCCTCCTTGCAGGGTTAATGGTTTAGATGGTCCGAATAGAGTCCCCTATGCATCCCACTCTCCAGGCTCCGGCAACATGTCTTTGCCAGTTGCCATGTAGACATATATTGGCATTTTTCCCACCTTGTTGGTGCCGCTTAGCCAGACTACTATACTTAGATTTCTCATAGTCAATGGCCAGTGCATGTGCATATAGGAACCGTACTTATTGTTTTAGGTGTTGGCACGGGAATTAAAGATGATGAAAAAAGTGAGATGCGCTGAAAATGAAGATGAGAGAGATAGAGATAGAGATATATTAAAAATAGAGAAAGGCGTATTAAAAAGCGAGAATGACAAGTAAAAAAAAATTTGTGAACTATAAGATGATAAGTAATTGAGAACGGAAAGAGTACTTATTTATAAGTTGTAGTAGGAGTTAATGAGTTAGCATCAGGAAATTAATACCACCATCATATATTTTACCTATTCGTCGCCCTATAGAATCAATGCTAGTGGACTTAAAATAGCAGGTGGAGGCCACGACACATGAAAAAATTGGTTCACGACACATTAGAAAATAGGTAACAATATTACCTGACGAGATTTCTTTTTGTAATCAAATATTCACAAAACAATGTCGCTGACCTAGTGAGTAGTGACCCAACGGTATCCACTTCTTCAATATAGATAGTATATAGTATAGTTCACGACATTATACAGAACAAAATCACTCACATCAATCTTCCTTTTATTTCGGATGGCTCACCAAGACAACATGATTAGACTTGCAAGGACACCAAACGCGATGGTCGTATGAATCTTTGGCATGCAACATTCTTTTTATTCCAATAAGATGTGGATCACAAGCGAAAAGTTTCAAATAGAGTTAAATGCACCCAGGGTCCTTAAACTTTTTCAATATTCCCGTTTGGGTCCATATACTTTCAAAGCGATTATCCTGGTCTCCGATCTATTGAAGTAATGAAACAATGGTCCATACGACTTTTACTTGGCTATCAGCACCTACATGACCTGCTAGATCAATGATGATACAGAATCTCGGGAACTTTTACTGAATAAAATGAATTATACAACCACATGTTGATCTCAAGAATTCAAACCATGTACTAATTTAGCTTAAAACCTGAAATCATGTAAAGTGCAAAACATTATTAAAAAATTGGCCTTTTGATGGTATGAAAATTTGCTCATGTGCAGCTATGGTGTGGTAAGTTATGTTATCGCTGATAGCTGAACTAAAGACATTTGGACCTTTACACCACATAGATAGATCGTGGACCTAGCTGATCATTTTTCATAGTGTACAGACCCAAGTGACAATAAAAGAAACGTTGAAGGACCCTAAGTGCATTTCACTCTTTCAAATATTTGTAACTGGAGGTATGTAGTACTTGTTATTCAGTTCCAAGCCGTAGTATACAGAACCAAAGCCTTAAAAGGAGGCAGGGCCATGAAGTGAATTTTTGGACGACCATGTTACGGTTGGATCTGTCATGTTTAGGCAAAAAGAAAAGTATGGACTATGTATATGGGTTTGCATAGATGATCCAACCATTTCATTCAACAAACATGTTCAAAAATTTTTATCGGTTTGGGAGTCAGTGGGAACCAAATCCAGTCATCTTTATTCTTATTAGTTAGAGCTAATCTTCAATTTTGGTTACACCAAGGCTGTGAATTCTGAATCTAGAGGTTATACTGCTCGATTTATCAAGCTTAGTTAACTGAGAGTCGACTACAAAGAATATAAAATAATTTATAGGAGACTCATATTCTGAACATTCTATGATATAATTGATCTACCTTTGCATATAAGACCGATTTTCTTTCAGGAATTTCAAATTGGTTCCGCCGAATGCTGTGAATGGACAACATATAGTGGCCTAATTAATTTCATAAATATGCGTTTAGCTTGTTCCAATGCATACCACAACTAGTAAAATGGAGTATGGACATAATGTATTTCCATGCAACAACCCGCTGCATCCACTCCTCATCACTTCGGTCTTCGAAAGGAAAAAAAAGTGGGCACGTTTCTGTTCCAGCCGGTGGCGAGACTATTGGGAGCTTTGCATTTCTTCAATTTCTCTTTAAGAAAGATGTAATATTTGTTTTTCTCATGAGGTCCATTAAATGTCAAGCGTTTCTTTTTTGCATCCTTTTTTAAAGCGAATCACAAGAGTTTTCATTCAATTACGGTAGAGTTGCTGTCCTTGGTTCTGCCCCTATTTTAGCCAGTCCGGAGTAACTTTTTGCATGGTTAGCACGAGCATGCACGTCGCAGCGGTCAGTGTGGAGCTTGAGACTAACGTACAATTGGTGAAAGTTCTAATCTCTATCCTTCTGAGGAGACAACCTTGGTGAAACCTAGATCACTGTGCTTGCAACTTTAGCCTGTTCCTTATGCATCCCACTCCTAGTAATATTACCATGCAACGACTGCTGTTTCAACCTACTCATCAACTCCTAATCATTTAGATTTCTAAGCTTCAACAGAAGCCAGTAATCAGAAGCAATAGTACTATTACTATTTGCACTAAAAATTTAGAATTCGTCAATTCCTCCTTGTGTAAATATATTATAGCATCAAGGCAGCTACTTTCAGAACTTTTAACTATATACTCCCTCCAGTCTCATAATTCTTGACGTTTTGAAAACATTAAATTGGTTAAGTCTTAAAATGTGAAAACTATATAAATAGATTTGTCTCAAAACATTCTTTCATAAAAATATACATATGCCACTTTTAAATAAAAGCTTATTGAAAAAATGGAAGTTAAAGCTGTATTTTAAAGGCCATGTCTTTTTCCAAAACGTCAATAATTATGAGACTGGAGGGAGTATATATAAGGATCCTCGGACCTGCCTTTCTGATCTTTTTTGGTGTCTTTACTTTACTGCCTGATAGAGGTATCCAGTTGAGGTCACAACGCACAAAAACATTGGTCTGGCCCTGAACAGTGCTGCCTGACGAGATTCTTTTGTAATTAAACGCTCACAAAACAATGTCCGTGAGTGATGGATGTGTTATGTTCAGGGAAAAAGAAAGACTGGAGCCTAACATGGATGCGTGGACTATATATTTGGGTTCACATAGATCATCCAACATGTCATTCAACAAACATGTTCAACATTTGTTATTGGCTTGGGAGGCAGTGGGAACCAAATCCTTTCCTCCATGTTCCTGTTAATTAGTCCCAGTCTTCAATTTTGATACCACCATGGCTGAGTTCTCTGAATGTAGAGATTATACTGCTCATGTTGTCAAGCACAGAGAAGACTGAGTCAGCATCAGATAGAGTATATTACATATGGGACTCCGGACTCCCCCTTCTGAGCATTTTTATAATAGCTTTGATCGTTGCGTATAAATCTGTTTGTTTATCAAATAATTTTGGATTGTTCCACAGAATGCTCTGGATGAAAATATACAGTGGTTTAAATTTCATATTAGCTATGATCCATCTTGGTGCTCTAGTGTAGCACCCGAAAGACCATAATACCTAGTACGAGTATGCCACTAAAACTATCCAACCAAACGGAGAACTGGCCTGGCTGAGCCATGACGAAGCTTTGAGCAATGGAGTGGTAGCGGCTTGGCAAGGTTTCGACGCCAGCCAATAGTGGCGTGCAAGGCATGGACATGCACAGCCTCTGCTGTTCCGCTGCAAATACCATCTTAACAGGGGACGATTTTTTTTAAAAGCTAAAGGAAGTAGAATTGTCTCAAAAATTAAGGTAAAGTAAAATGGCTATGTCAATTACATTTCTTCCTTTTTTTGGATGTTAATTATGGTGCCCTCTTTTTTTTAAAATTTACAGCACCCTTGCCCATGTTTTACGTACCTAAGTAATTGCACCATTGCGCATGGATGGAAAATGTTGAGGTAGGCCGTCAGAGTACTGTAACGGTGCAGTGATTTTGCCAAAACAGGGAACTGTGCCAACGTGAATAAATGAGAGCAAAATCAAGTAAGAGGACAATACCACACCTCCTGAGGGGAAAAAATGGAACAATCCTTAATCTCTAATAAGAGAAAAAACATGCACGAGCTTTGATGACCGTGAATTGCAGATAGAAATAATGAGCATTTTTATTTTGCAGTGACACATTAAATAGTTTGCATGAGTAGAACTATATAGAGCCATGTGTTGAAAGGTGGAAGGGATAATAATTAATAAAGTGAGCTCAGACACTACCATCTTGTTTGTTGGTTTGTCCGTGATCAAGCAAGAAGAAAGGGGTCAGTTTAAGATACCATGGGTTCACCATTGAGATGATATGTTGGCAACTGTTTCTTCAGAACTGTTTCTTCAGAAGTTCAGAACTTGCAATGGGGTTGGGAGACACTGGGAACCAAAAGTGGAGTGCTAGCTTTCCTATCTCCAATGAGATTCCATTCCGTGGTCCATATTTGCCCTGGTCAACCTGGCCAATTCCCCTAACAGGTGCTATTGCAAGGGTGGTAGTTCGATTCAAACAAACCTATTTTACAATGTTATACCCTGTAAGGAAGATTTTAGTGATAGCTTTGGCCTTCTTCAGGAACTTATAGTGCATTGGAACTCTGCTATACTGAGCGAATTCGAGTTTTTGTCAAGCCCAGCTACTGTGTTCTTGTTCAGACGGTGTTTCAATTTGCACTTGTCGATCTATTCTTGTGCATGGCTTCACCATTTTTTCTCTTACAGGGATATTAACTGGCATCGACGTTGCGGCTTTCAGAAAGTTTTCTAGCTACTCGTTGCCTGTCGGCAGTTCCTCCTATGTCCTATCTCTACCCCTTGCAGAGCGACGTCGATGTCTTGCTCATGATTTTCATTGTGGAATTTTGTCTCGCTGTGTACTCATAGACTCTTGCTGTTTCACTCTCTGTTTTGCTTGTTCATCTTTTCATTAGTTTTCTTCCATAGAGCTGATTTCTTGGTTTTTCTTTTGAAACTTTGTTCTGAGTTTTCTTGCACTATGGAAATTGTAAATATCTATGCATCCTCTTACTTAATCACATAATGACTGGCGTTCAGGATGGAAACTAAGCGTAGCTCAATTCGCAGGACTTCTTATGGTAGAACCAGTCACTCAACATATTTGTATACCCCCTTCGGTTTTAAAATATTAACACCATTGATTTCTAACATTAACTTTGAACTTTTGTCCTATTCAAAAAATTTGTTTAAATGTGTAAAATTATTAGTCATGTTTCAAATACACTAATGATAAAGAAAATTATAATAAAATATATTATATTTATGGCTGGTTAGAAATATGCCATTACAATTTTTTAAGTTTAGAAATATGTCATCAATATGTCACTTACAAGAGGGCCTTGCAATAGAATGATACAAAGGCCCGAATGGCGTATCTCAAATTTCAAAAAATTATAATGGCATGTATCAGATTGATCCTATATTGTTATCATACTTTTTTGAATAAGACAATAGTCAAAGTTAACGATATTAATATTTTAAAACCAAAGTGAATATTCAATTACGGTTAACTGTTCTTATCATGGTTTAGTGTTTCCATCTAACAGTTAGCACAAAGACATGTCCCTCCAATGAAGTGGAGATCATAAGGTTGGGTCATGAAAACGTTACGTAATTAAGCATGGTGGGATGAACTTGAAACTTGGTACACACGGGTAGGGAGAACCCGGATACTGCATCGGTAGTCACGCAGCAACCGATCCCCTTTGCCTCCCAACCCACGGACGACAGCATGCATGGATGCGATCAAGTGGGTGAAATTTGGCTTCGCTCCCTAGCCCGGCTCACAAGAAACCTCTTGTCCTCGATATGGTTCTTATAACATTGCAATAATACTACTCGTGAACATGAATCAGTGCTGGCTCTCACTCCTTCACATTATATTGTAGTAGGTTAAAATGAATTAGATGTTTGACCCACAAATATCTATTAGGGACCCACTTGCATCGCTATCTGTGAGAATAGCTCCATCTCACAACAGCAGTTGACTCCAGATCAACACATACAATACAAATTCATGGCTTTCGCCAACACAGATACCTAATGCCCTGGACGCAGTGGAGCAAGACTTTGTAGTGCCTTTGATGGAAAAAGTAGCGGAGGAACCAGGGAGCTTTCCTACTCTCTGCCTCGTTGCAGTGTTAATGGTTTAGATGGTCCTAACAGAGTTCCCTATGCATCCCACTCTCCAGGCTCTGGCAACATGTCTTTGCCAGTTGCCATGTAGACATATTGGCATTTTTCCCACCTTGTTGGTGCTGCTTAGCCAGACTACTATACTTAGATATCTCATAGTCAATGGCCAGTGCATGTGCATATATGAACTACTTATTTATAAGCTGTAGTAGGAGTTACTGAGTTAGCATCAGGAAATTAATACCACCATCATATATTTTTTACCTACTCGTCGCCCTGTAGAATCAATGCTAGTGGACTTAAATAGCAGGTGGAGGCCACGACACATGAAAACATTGGTCCGGCTCTGAACAATATTACCTGACGAGATTTCTTTTTGTAATCAAACATTCACAAAACAATGTCGCTGACCTAGTGAGTAGTGACCCAACGGTATCCACTTCTTCAATATAGATAGTATATAGTATAGTTCACGACATTATACAGAACAAAATCACTCATATCTATCTTTTTTTTTTATTTCTGATGGCTCACCAAGACAGCATGATTAGACTTGCAAGGACACAAAACGCGATGGTCGTATGAATCTTTGGCATGCAACGTTCTTTCTATTGCAACAAGATGTGGATCACAAGCGAAAAGTTTCAAATAGAGTTAAATGCACCTAGGGTCCTTAAACTTTTTCAATATTCCCGTTCGGGTCCATATACTTCCAAAGCGATTATCCTGGTCTCCGATCTATTGAAGTAATGAAATAATGGTCCATACGACTTTTACTTGGCTGTCTACATGACCTTCTAGATCAATGATGATACAGAATCTCGGGAACTTTTACTGAATAAAATGAATTATACAGCCACATGTTGATCTCAAGAATTCAAACCATGTGTTAGTTTATCTTAAAACCTGAAATCATGTAAAGTGCAAAACATTACAAAAAAATTGGCCTTTTGATGGTATGAAAATTTGCTCATATCCACGTCAGTTATGGTATGGTAAGCTATGTTATCGCTGATAGCTGAACTAAAGACATTTGTACCTTTACACCACATAGATAGCGCTTCTTTTTTGCCTCCTTTTTTTAGGCGAATCACAAGAGTTTTCATTCAATCACGGTAGGGTTGCTGACCTTGGTTCTGCCCTCTTTTAGCCAGTCCGGAGTTACTTTTTGCATGGTTAGCATGAGCATGCACGTCGCTTGAGTCAATGTGGAGCTCGAGACTAGCGTACAATTGGTGAAAGCTCTAATCGCTATCCTTCTGAGGAGACAACCTTGGTGAACCCTAGATCACTGTGCTTGCAACTTTAGCCTGTTCCCTATGCATCCCACTCTTAGTAATATTACCATGCAACGACTGCTGTTTCAACCTACTCATCAACTCCTAGTCATTTAGATTTCTAAGCTTCAACAGTAGCCAGTAATCAGAAGCAATAGTACTATTACTATTTGCACTAAAAAGTTAGGATTCGTGGATTTCTCCTTGTGTAAATACTCCCTCTGTTCCGTTTTATAAGTTGTTCTAAAGCTGGGCACAAGAATTAAAAAAAATAAAAAAAAGTGGGATGTTATGAAAACGAGAAGAAGAGAGATAGAGTGAAAATGTATTGGGAAAAGAAAAAGGTGTCTCGGAAAGTGAGAATGACTTATAATTTGAAAAAATTTGAGGAATCCAGAATGACTTATAATTTAGGACGGTGGGAGTATATTACAGCAGCAAGCAGTAGAGGCCACGACGCACAAAAACTTTGGTCTGGCCCTGAACAGTGCTGCCTGACAAGATTCTTTTGTAATTAAACGCTCACAAAACAATGTCCGTGAGTCATGGATCTATTATGTTCAGGGGAAAAAAAGAAAGGCTGGAGCCTAACACGGATGCATGGACTATATATTTTGGTTCACATAGTGATCCAACATGTCATTCAACAAACATGTTCAGTTTTTGTTATTGGCTTGGGAGGCAGTGGGAACCAAATCATTTCCTCTTTGTTCCTGTTAGTTACTCCCAGTCTTCAATTTTGATTCCACTATGGCTGCACTCTCTGAATGTAGAGATTATACTGCTCATGTTGTCAAGCACAGAGAAGAGGGAGTCAGCGTCAAATAGAGTATACTATTACATATGGGACTCGGGATTCCCCCTTCTGAGCATTTTATAATAGCTTTGATCGTTGCGTATAAATCTGATTGTTTATCAAATAATTTTGAATTGTTCCACAAAATGCTCTGGATGAACAATAAACAGTGGTTTAAATTTCATATTAGCTATGATCCATCTTGGTGCTCAAGTGTAGTATCCGAAGGACCACAATACCTAGTACGAGTATGCCACTAAAACTACCCAACCAAATGGAGAACTGGCCTGGCTGAGCCATGGCAAACCTTTGAGCGATGGGGTGGTAGCGGTTTGGCAAGGTTTCGACGCCAGCCAATAGTGGCGTGCAAGGCATGGACATGCACAGCCTCTGCTGTTCCGCTGTAAATACCATCTTAACAGGGGACGATTTTTTTTAAAAGCTAAAGGAAATAGAATTGTCTCAAAAATTAAGGTAAAGTAAAATGTCTATGCCAATTACATTTCTTCCTTTTTTTTGGATGTTAATTATGGTGCCCTCTTTTTTTTCAAATTTACAGCACCCTTGCCCATGTTTTTACGTACCTAAGTAATTGCACCATTGCGCATGGATGGAAAATGTTGAGGTAGGCCGTCAGAGTAGTGTATCGGTGCAGTGATTTTGCCAAAAGAGGGAACTGTACACCAACGTGAATAAATGAGAGCAAAATCAAGTAAGAGCACCAGATCACACCTCTTGAGGGGAAAAAATGAAATGATCCTTAATCTCTAATAAGAGAAACAACATGCACGAGCTTTGATGACTGTGAAGTGCAGATAGAAATAATGAGCATTTTTATTTTGCAGTACCTCGTTAAATAGTTTGCATGAGTAGACCTATATAAGCCATATGTTGAAAGGTGGAAGGGATAACAAAGAGAGCTCACACACTACCATCTTGTTTCTTGGTTGGTCCGTGATCAAACAAGAAGGGGTCAGGTTAAGATATAATACCATGGGTTCACCAATGAGCTGATATGTTGGCAACTGTTTCTTCAGAACTTTTTTTTTTGTGAGAATAAACTGTTTCTTCAGAAGTTCAAAACTAGCAATGGGGTTGGGAGACACTGGGAACCAAAAGTGGACTGCCAGCTTTCCTATCTTCTGTGAGATTCCATTCCCTGGTCCATATTTTCAGTGGTTAACTCGGTCAATTCCCCTTACATGTGCCGTTGCAAGGGTGGTGGTTTGATTCAAACAAACCTAATTTACAACGCGATACCCTGTAAGGATGTTTTTGGTGATTGCTTTGGCCTTCTTTGGAACTTACAGTGCATTGAAAATCTGCAACTGAGCAATTGCGAGCTTCTGCCAAGCCCAACTATTGTGTTCTGTTCAGACGGCATTTTAATTTGAACTTGTGATCTATTCTTATGCGTGGCCTCACCATTTTTTCTCTTACAGGGACATTACACTGCTGTAAACAAACAAAAAGCTTGTAAAACATCTTGATTGAGGCGTGTTTTTTATACTTTGAAAGCTAAGCACCTGTTCGCTCTTCCATGCATTTTCTTGGCTCGAAAACTTGAATCTGACTAATTTGGAAATTCCTTTCTTTTTTTACCGTACTGCACGACGCAGATCAGGCGTTGACAGAATGGCCTGATTTACCTGGCCCGGTACCACATCATCGACGTGGAACTGTCGTCGAAGTTGCAGTTTTCAAAAAGTTTTCTAGCTACTCATTGATTGTCAGAAGTGCCACCTATCTCTACCCTTTGCAAAGCGACGTCCATGTGTTTCCCACGATTTTAGTTGTGGAATTTTGTCTCGCTGCATACTCATAGACTCTTGCCGTTTCACTCTTTTAATGGAATGAACCTTAATTTTTTTATAATGGAATAAAATTCCAGCCTTTTGCTATAAATTGCATACAGTCAATCGTGGCGTTATTACAAGAATATACCAGGTAGGTGTGAAAGAACTAGCAAAAAATAAAAAAAAAATATTACTGATCTTATTGGCTTGCCACAGCTATCCTACTATGTGATGACCATCCTTGGTTGTTGAAGATATCCAGAGCTACCATCTTGTGGCATACATTCACCATCTCCTCTCTGTATGTTTCATTTTGCAGAACTCTCCAAAAGTGGAACCAACATGTCCCACGAAAAATTATCTGTATCACTGATAACATAGTTTTTTTTGTTAAAAATAATATCATTTTGACTTAACCATATATTTGTATAGTCCCTCCGGTTTTAAAATATTAACACCGTTGACTTCTAACATTAACTTCGATCATTCACCTTATTAAAAAAATTGTTCAAATGTGTAAAATTTTAGTAATGTTTCAAATACACTATTGCAATTTGTCATAAAATATATTATATTTATCATACTTTTTTTAATAAAATGAATAGTCAGATTTGATGTTAAAAGATAACGGTATCAATATTTTAAAATTCGAGAGAGTATTTAATTATGATAAACTGTTCAATCACGGTTCAGTGTTTCCGTCCAACGAAGAGGGGATCATAAGGTTGGGTCATCAAAACGTTAGGTACTATTAACTTGAAGGAATGAACTTGAAACTTATACACGCGGGTGGGGAGAAACCGGATACAGGGAAAAAGTCTGTAAATGAAATGGATGGCAAATGATGCACGGTGAAGTTAAGCATTCTGCCATGGCGCTGGTGCGTCTGTAGTCATGCAGCAACCGATTCCCATTGCCTCCCGACCCACATACGACAGCATGCATGGATGCGATGGAGTGGGTGAAATTTGGCTTCGCTCCCTAGCCCGGATCGCAAGAAACCTCTTGTCCTCGATATGGTTCTTATAAAATTGTAATAATACTACTCGTAAGCATAAATCAATGCTGGTTCTCGCTCTTCCAATGGTGGCTGAAGCATAATGCTACATATATGGCCGGCCAGACCCTCTTGTCTGAGCTGCTGTCCACTCTCGCTCTTCCAAACTCTCGCTGTCGTCGACGATGCAACCGCAGCAAACCCAAGTCCACTGCATCTGAGGGTCCATTAGATTCCGTATGCATCCCATTCCAGGCATATGAATGTCATGCATGTCTTGGCTGCTATATATGTAAAGTTCTAGAACACTGCCATTACAAACTCCTCCACTAGTCTTTTGGATTTCTAAGCAATGAAGGGCTCCTTTGGAATGCAGGAATTTTACAGGAATCTCACAGAAATTTCACAGAAATCAGTTTAATTTCACAGAAAAAACGCAGGGAACGGGAAAAATTCCTGCGTTCCGAAGGAGGCTGAAATCGACGGGATTTAGGTTATGTGCTGACCGGTGGCCAGACTACAAGCGTCTGCAGTTTCTGATTGTGGAAGATCTATTTATTGGCAAGAGAGATAGAAACGATGTTGCTTAATTGGGCTTTCAGGCCTTGTACCTGTAGTTAGGTGGTTCTATTGACTATTTGTTTGAAGGCTAGTTAATACTATTGCCTGGCTGCCCTGGTCTATTTATGGGACCTAAGAAACTATTGTTTCACGTTTGCCGCTGCAGGGCAAACATACAAGAATAGAGGTATAAATGTGCCGTCCATTTCAAAATGCAGGGAAAATGTACCAAGTTAAAGAAAAATGAGGACAATCGTATGACTAAGATAGAAGCAGTCATCTCATATCTTATGACCCTATCACGGGCAATGCATCTGTTTCTCATGAGTTTATGCTCTACTGTCACATGTCCCATCTCTATATATCCAATTATGATCCATCCATTATACATATTGTTGTTGTTCCTAGTGAATTTATTCCACAACTGTTCCTTAAATTTTGTTTAACGCGGACGGCCAATGGTTTCTAGAGTAAAGCTGGTGATTTAGAAGTGGTAGAAGGGCTCAGCTTACGGATCCTTTCACAAACTAAATTTATCCTCATTACAGTTTAAGCCAAAAATAAATAGAAATTCAATTTGATCATAATCCGGCCCCATTCACAGTTAATTTTTTTTCAGTTTACTAACAGCCTACACATATTGAGTTAAGGACCGGTACAACATGAGACCAACGAGAACTAGATGGTGGAGGCACGTGATAATATTACACAAAATGAAACTACAAATAGTGACATGCATTAAACCTAATTAGTGACAAATAGTGTGGGTCACCAAAGATAATTCACTGATGACTTAATTGGCGAAGTGCAGAGGTGACATGTCTGCCGGTAACAGGTGCTATGAGATAAGCCTCCAAAAACACAACCGCACAATGAAACAAGACAAACTGAAGCCTGTATAGAAATCAATTCAAAATTTGTTGGTTCAAGATAGATTTTGTGTGCGACACACCCCACTCATTCGATCATGAACCGTTGCTGAGTAAAGAGAGATCGATGTCAACCTAAAATGCAGAAAGAAATAAAAGCTTAATTTAAGAAAAGGAAAGCCATCCATCCGGAGTTCCAACCTGATGTATCAGTAGCATTGATGGGTGAGATGTGCGAGTAGAATTTTGAAGGGCAATGGTTCTCAAAGCATTTATGTAGGTGACCGACCATATTCATTCAGTTATGTTCTACAAAACCAAATAATTAGAAGGTAGGAGCAGCATGGGGAAGATTGAACTGACCAACATATGTGTAATGACTTTCCAAAGGCAGGAAAGGAATGGAGGGAACATCCGTATCTGTCAAAACTTATGAGAATGTTATCTGGAACTGTTTTGTTAGAATGAGCGGTGTTGGGAAGGGAACCATACCTTCGTGGATCTGGTTAGCATGGGTTTACTTATTCGCTGCAATCACAATTCCCTGCTCTATCAAAGAATGTTATGTTAGTACTCAATTTATTACACAACTATTCCTTGAAACTTGGCTAAAGCAGTATGATACTAATTGGATAATCACTATGAAGATTGGATTCTTTGTACGGAGCAAGTGGAGCAGATTTTCAGATGCAGAAGGTGCAAGAGTGGCGATTCACCGCTGCTGCAACATCTGCTGTGCATCCCTTAGTTTGTGGCTCCTGATGATAAAGACCTAGCAGACCAGAGGATGCTCTGAATCATAGTGATGCAGTACAAATTTGATAACCTGTGTTATTTTGAATATTTGATTCAAAAATTTTCACAATCAGCTCTGAAAAACTGAGGTGTTCAAACATTTGATTTTGTTCAAACGTTGTGATTAGCACATCTGATCAATATAGAGAGCGGCATTTGCTTTTTTTGGCCCTCTTTTGAAGGCTAATAGCCAATTTAACCTTGTTTTTTTAACTTTGCTTATTTGACCCTACTTTTGTCCTCCAAATAGCCAATTTGACCCCCCATTTGCCAAAAAAGAAGGGTCAAATAAGTTTTGCGTCAAATTGGCTATTCGCAGTCAAAAAACAGGGTCAAATAAGCAAAGTTGAAAAACAATGTCAAGTTGGTTATTAGGCTTCAAAGCAGGGTTACACAAGCAATTATCAATACCATGTCATTTTCGAGCACTAGGTTGCTTATTATATATTACTTGTCAGAGCTTTTCTGTTACTGCCATCATAGATTCAGATGTAGGAAAGTGGTGGTGATTTTTATGGGTTTTCATCCACGAAAAAAATAATTATTTTTTCCTCCCCAAACTTATCAAGAGCATGATTCTACGTGAAGTGCTACTTTGATGCCAGAAGAAAACTTATTTTGCATATGGGAAATTCAGAAACAAGGTTACTTTTGACATCAATTTGAATGGTACTTACATGTTGACATAGTACTACACAGCATGTACCCTTAAAACTAAACTGCCAAACAACTATAGAAGTGATGTAACTAGAATCCGTTACATCTATAGCATTGATGGAAGAGATACGAAAACTTTATAAGAAATATGGCCTTATATAAATGGGGAGCAACGTGATTTTGCCTAGACAAGGAATGGGTCATGTTTTTTTTAAGAATATGGGCCATGGTTGTCACATAAAGTAGAGCAAGGCTACCATGTTGCTAACTGAGACAAAGGAAAAAAAAAAGGATCAAATAAGGCAAAAGTTATGTCTTCCACTAAGGGCTTAGTATCGAATAAAGGTTGACCGAGATTTCCCGTAGGCTTGAGAGGTGTCAAAAATCAACTCGACTCTGTGTGATTTTTTTGGTAAGTGTCTTTACTGTTTGCACTAAAAATTATAATATGTAAAATTATTAATCATGTTTCAAATGCACTAATGAAAAAACAAATTACAATAAAATATATTATATTTATCATACTTTTTTAATAAGATGAATAGTCAAAGTTGATGTTAAAAATCAACGGTGTTAATATTTTAAAACCAGAGAGAGTATTTAATTATGATTAACTCTTCTGTCATGGTTTAGTATTTCCCTTTACCATGGCGCTGATGCATCTGTAGCCACGCAACAACCGATTCCCATTGCCTCCCAAACCATGGACGATAGCATGCATGGATGTGATGGAGTAGGTGAAATTCTCGCTCCCTAGCCCAGCTCACAAGGAAGCCTCTTTGTCCTCGATATGGTTCTTGTAACTCATGAGCATGCATCAGTGCTGGCTCTGGCTCTTCCAATGGTGGCTGAAGCATAATGCTACATATATGGCCGGCCAGACCCTCTTGTCTGAGCTGCTGTCCACTCTTGCTCTTCCAAACCCTTGCTATCGTCGACGATGCAACTGCAGTGAACCCAAGTCCGCTCCATCTGAGGGTCCATCAGGTTCCGTATGCATCCCATTCCAAGCATACGAATAGCATGCATGTCTCTCCATATATGCAAAGTTCCATAACACCATCATTGCAAACTCCTCCGCTAGTGTTTTGGGTTTCTAAGATTAGAAATCGATAGGATTTAGGTCATTTGCTGGCTGGTGGCCAGACTATAAGCATCTGAAGTTTCTCATTGTGGAAGAGCTATTTATTGGCAAGCGAGATAGAAACAAGGTTGCTTAATTGGGCTTTCAGGCCTTGTACCTGTAGTTTGGTGGTGCTATTTGGTTGAAGGCTAGGGCAGACTATTGCCTGGCTGTCCTGGTTAATGTATAAGGGCCCTAGAAACTATTGTTGCATGTTTGCCTCTGCAGGGCAGACATACAAGTATAGAGGTAAATGTGCCGTTCATTTCAAAATGCAGGGAAAACCTGCCAAGTTAAAGAAAAACGAGGACGAACGTATGATTAAGATCAAAATGGAAACATAGAAGCAGTAATCTGATATTGTTATGACATTGTTACGGGTAATGAGGCCGGCAATTGGAATTAAGACCATACCTTCGTGCATCTGTTTATCATGAATTTACGCTCTCTGCTCTCACATTTCCCTTCTCTATAACTCCAATTATGATCCATCCATTATTGATATTGTACGTTGTTGTTCCTAGTGAATTAATTCCACAACTCTTCCTTGAAATTTGTTTAATGCATACGGCTAATGGTTTCTAGAGTAAAGCTGGTTTTTTAGAAGTGGTAAAAGGGCTCGGGGCACAGATCCTTTCACAAACTAAATTAATCCTTATTATAGTTTAAGCCGAAAATAAATAGAAATTCAATTTGATCCTAATCCGGTCCAGCCTATACACAGCAAGTTTCTTTTTTTCAGTCCATTAATAGCCTATACATTGATTTTTGCAAAGCCTTATGCAAAAGGGTCAGTACAACATGAGACCCAGAAGTACTAGATGGTGGAGGCACATGATAATATTACAGAGTGAAACTACAAATAGTGGCATGCATTAAAACTAATTAGTGACACATATAGCACGGGTCGCCAAATATAATTTACTGATGACTTAATTAGCGAAGTGCAGGTGACATGTCTGCTAGTAACAGGTATTAGAAGACAATCCTCCACAACCACAACCGCACAATGAAACAAGACAAACGAGAAGCCTATACATAAATCAATTCAAAAGATCTCGTTTCAAGATAGATTTTGTATGCGACATACTCCACTTTCTCAGTTCATGAACAGTTGCTGAGTAAAGAGAGATCAATGTCAACCTAAAATACAGAAAGGAAGAAAAGCTTAATTTAAGAAAAGGAAAGCCATCCATCCGGAATTCCAACCTGATGTATCGGTAGCATTGATGGGCAAGATATGCGAGTTAAAATTTGAAGAAGTGCAATGTTTCTGAAAGCATTTGTGTAGGTGATCGACATATTCATTCAGTAACACATTCTACCAAACCACCTCATTAGAAGGTAGCATGGGGAAGATTGAACTGACCAATATATATGTATTGACTTTCCAAAGGCAGGAAAGGAATGGAGGAAACATCCGTATCTGCCAAAACTTTATGAGAATGTTATCTGGGACTGTTCTGTCAGAATGAGCGGTGTTGGGAAGGAAACCGTAGCTCGATTGATCTTGTTACCATGAGTTTACTTATTCGATGCAATCACAATTCCCTGCTGTATCAAATAATGTACCATCCATTCTTGATATTATGTTAGTACTCAATTTATTCCACAACTATTCCTTGAAACTTGGCTAAAGCAGTATGATACTAATTGGATACTCACTATGAAGATTGGATTCTTTGTCTGGAGCAAGTGGAGCAGATTTTCAGACGCACAAGGTGCAAGATTAGCCATTCACCGCTGCTGCAATGTCTGCTGTGCATCCGTTAGTTCGTGGCTCTTGGTGATAAAGACCAGGCAGACCAGAGGATGCTCTGAATCACAATGATGCAGTACAAATTTGATAACCTGTGCAATTTTGAATATTTGATTAAAAAATTGTCGCAATCAGCTCTGAAAAACTGAGGTGTTCAAACATTTGATTTTGTTCATGCATTGTGATTAGCACATTTGATAAATAGAGTACGATGTCGTTTCGAGAACTAGGTTGCTTATTATATATTAGTTGTTAGAGCATTTCTGTTACTACCAAATACACGATAGATTTATCAGTGATCATAGATTCAGATGTAGAAACCACAAAGTAGTGGTGATCTTTATGGGTTTTCACCCAAGAAAAAAATAATTATTTTTTCTACCCAAACTCTATCAAGAGCAAGACTCTAGGTGAAATGCTACATTTGATGCCAGAAGAAAACTTATTTTTCATATGTGAAATTTAGAAACAAGAAAGATTAGCTTTTGGCAGCAATTTGAATGGTAATTACATGTTGACATCGTACTACACAGTAGGTAACCATAAAACTAAACTACCAAACAACAACAGAAGTGATGTAACTCAACCCAAGTGAGAATCCGTTGTATCTATAGCATTGATGGAAGAGAGACAGAAAACTTTATAGGAAACAAATATGACCTTATATAAATGGGGAGCAATGTGATTTTGCCCAGACAAGGAATGAGCCATGGTTGTCACATAGCGTAGAGCAAGGCTACCATGTTGCTAATTGAGCCAAAGGAAAAAAGATCAAATAAGGTAAAAATTATGTTTTCCACTAAGGGCTTAGTATCTAATTAAGAAGGTTGACCGGGATTTCCCGTGGGCTTGAGAGATGTCAAGAATTAATTCGACTCTATCCTGAACTTCAAAGGTTCATCTCGAACCTAGATCACCCCAAATTGATATTTCTGATAATTCAGAGTTAAATGTAGCTATTAATTTTACTCAAAACTTTAAATTTGGTTGTCCTTTCCAGTATTATGTAACTGATGCAGCACTAACATAACATCGAATGCCCTGTATTGTGAATGATCCATGTATCCTCCGATCAGGTGACAAGCATCCTGCCCTAGGTGAAGTGAATTTCCCGTATATATGTTCTGAATATATGAAAATAAATTTTTAGTTTGTCACTGCCATATTTCTTTCATCAATTATTTTTCACGTATTTAATTTGTTGCGTAGGAAGTGATCAAGATATTAGTCACCTAAGAACTAAACGTTTCATCTTCAACTAGAAAAATGTTTCAACTTCATAAAAGTTTCACATATATAGTTTTATTTGTTCAAGAAATTGGACTGACAGATACATACAAAAACCAGCGAAACTAAGTACCTAAAGGCGAAATTATGAGGGAAAAATAAATTGTTAAATATCATAGTGGTGTAGTGCAGAGTGCCATTATTCACTAATTTTTAACAAGAAGAACGTTTATGGAATGAAGCACTCAAAATGAAAACGAAGCTTCCACACTTCCATCACCTCTCCACCAGTGAGCCGCAAAATCTAAAGAAAGATTGCACATCACATCATTAGAACTATGAGACAAAGCAATCCATTGGATGTAGTCAGGCATCCATGTCACCAACGATTGCCTTGAAAATGTCATCAGAATGTGTTGCGCACATGAGAAAATCATTGGAAGAAATATAGAAAACAGCCAATCTGGACAGACCAGAGATAAGACAATGGGGATAGGAACACAAGACCAATTCAATGAGACTGATTCAATAACAATAACAAGCGGAGAAAATCGCTGGAAAAAGATGTGAGAGGATGCAAACGCAGAACACACTGGAGGTGCCTTTTACCTAACAACTTGCTGTTGCAGGACAGCATACTATCCACTTGTCAAATGTCAGTATCCTTTTGACTACAAGAGACAAATAATTGTGGGCTACTGACTAAGCTACTATGAATGTTCTCAGACTTTTAGGATTCATGCTAACTTAGCAACCTAACACCTGTTACACATTAATTGAATAGTATTCAAAATTAAGAAAATAAATTCAGAAATCGCACCAGAAATTCATATCTGGTCATGTCTAACTAGGCTACACGGTATCATTCTGCTAAACGATTCCAAAAAAAAAAGGTATGTGACCCATCCTCTACATCTACCAGCATGGACAATCACTGAACTATAATCTAGAGATTAAGGATGTAAGATTCATACCGTCAACAATGGTGCTGAGTCCAACTAACATTTCGCTGTCTTCTGCTAAATACCTCCATGATGCTAGCTGATTCCTCAACTAGTCCAGCACTTTTGATATAACCATTTCAGAGGGAGGACCATATCCTTGGTGTTTTTCACACTGTCACCTTAACCGTAACTGATACCTGATCTTGTACTTTTGCTCTTTGCCTTGTCATTTGACATCAACAATTTATCATGCAGTTTGCCTGTACATACTCCTAGTAACATTAGTGTCGAATGCTCAAGTTCTATAAAATCAAACAATGGCCTCAGATAATGATTTTCATTTTTCAATCACTCAGTTGAGTTAGGCAACATCCACACAGAACAGTCTTTCACTAGAAACTTGCCTGCTCAATGCTTCTTCAAGTTGTCAGCAAGGTTGCCCATAAATTGAATAATAGCAAGTCAGTCTATAGTTTTAGAGACAGTTTGGTTAATGTTGTAGCCTTATCAGACCAAAAAGAAGCCAAGTTTTTTTGCACAACCTTCACCACCAGCCACAATACTTGAGACAAAAAAAAGGGCAACCCTGTGTCTCCCACTTGCGCAGGGTCCTAAAAATGGTCCAACCACTTTGGTTTTTTTGTATGCAGCATTGCAGCCTTTACCTGTATCTCTATAAGAGGTTGTTTACAGTACTCAAGCCCATGACCTCATGGTCACAAGGCAACAACTGTAACGCTGCACCAAGGCTCCCGTTCAATACTTGAGACAAAGATAAAATGAAAATGAAGAGCAAAAATATAACTTCCATAGGTTTTTACTAGGATTTCTTTATGGCTGCTAAATCAAATTCTTGCAAGGACATTGTAACCCTAGAAACCTATTATAGGTTCTCACACTCAGTTCATAATAGCGAACCAAAGTTGGCAACCCAATGAATCTTCCGCAAGGTTGGTAACATCCTGAACAAATAGCCAACCAGGCTGGCACTACATTATATATATAGATGCCAAGTTGTTCATAGTCATCACCGTGGACAGCAGAGCAATATTGGAGGGACATAGAAGTTAAAAAGAAAACAACTTAACAAAAGGACCATTGACTGCAAATATGTATCAGCAATCGATTGTCATGTATTGATAAACAATGACAGCTGTTGTAGTTTATCCTTTCATTTATAAATCCAATTACTGAATTCTTAAACAACTCCTACAACCAATCCCTGTCACACTAATCCCAGTTAACCAAAATCAACATGGTAAGCCCCATTCGGACTTTCCAAAACAATCTGTATTGTAGGGTCTAAAGCTACCCTACTCTAAGCCTTAGCTTCTACTTCCTTCAACCCATGACTCTCCCTTACCAGCAACGCAAGCCCGTCTTTTACCTCACCTTTCTTTTCCTTTGCCACCTTAGCAGCCTTCTCCGCCTCTTGCTTCCGGTACTGCCAAGCCTCAGCAGGAGGCGTCGTGATCACCCTGACCTCTGCACCACCTCCATTGATCTCAAGCACCTCAGGCAACCCATTACCACACCCCTTCGACAGCCCAACATCCACTCTCACAGCCTGTGCACCACATACCGCATTGATCCCCTCGGTCTGAATTGTGTGCCCCATCACCATTCTCTTGGCTCCCGGTATCATCCCAAGCACCCCCTCCAGCCTTTGGCAGTCACAATTGTAGCCATCAGAGAACCTCCTGAGCCAGACCACAGCGTCACGGCCGCGTACGTATTCTGGCGCCCTGGCATTGACACCGCTGCCACCTCGGATCCACTCACTGACCTCTGCATTTATCCGCTCGAGGCCGTACTGAACGTTGGCCTCAAGGAGCCCCCCATGGACAAAAACCGAATCACCGACCACCAGTACTGTAGGGAGGTCGGCCAGGAACCGCTTTGCGATGGGACCATCTGGACGGAGTGCGGCAAGGCGGGACCGCATCCCGTCCCAGAACTCCGGCTTTACGCCAGGGAACACCCGGGGCACGCCGAGGAAGGGGTTCCTGGGCTGAGGTTCGAGGCCCCCGCAGCGGCGCTTGATGGCGAGCCCGGCGCGGTACCATCCAGCCCAGGCGGAGAACTCCTGGAATCCCTGCGGGGTGGCGAAGCGGAAGTCGCCGTAGACGTTCATGACCTCGTGGTTACCGAGGATGGGGAGCAGCGCGCCGCCGCGGGCCTCCGCGGAGAGGGCGAGGCGGCGGAGGAGGTAGAGGAGGCGGAGCTCGTCGCCGCCGCGGTCCAGGATGTCGCCAAGCTGGACCGCCAGGGTGGGCCCCGCGGCCCACGACGTCGAGGCCGAGGCTTCGTCCGCGGCCCTGGCCCCGGAAGAGCGAGGCGGGATGATACCGGCGAGGCGCAGCGCGGAGAGAGATTTCGGGAGGTCACCGTGGAGGTCCCCGATGGCGACGAGACGGGAAGGGGAGGGGAGGAAGGTGGTTGGCGGAGAAGGGGCAGGTGGAGGGGGCACGGAGGAGGTGGAGGCGGGGGCCGGGAAGAAGATGCCGGAGACGGAGAAATCGACGAAGGCGTCGGCGAAGGCGGAGACGACGGCGGGGAGGTCGTCGCAGGTGGGGACGGAGGAGGACACCGGCGCCGCCGCCATGTCGGTTAGTTGGGCTGCGTAATCCAGGCGGCTTCTCGTGATGACTGGTCTCGGGGTGGGCTCCGGAGTCTGGAGATCTGTTGCGGCCCGACTAACTGAATTTATATAGCCGGCAGGTGATCATTAGCTCGCAACTATAGTCAATAGAATACTCAATTTTTTCGGTCCTATTAAAGAAAAATAATTATTCGTGTTTTAAATACTTTTAATGATAAAACAAAATATATAATATTTATTATTTTTTTTAAAAAAAATGAACAAATATGATGCCAGAAGTAAATATCATCAACATTTTAAAACAGAAGAGAGTAGAATTATTATCCTAATAAAAAAAGATTTTAAAAAATGCAAGGCAACCTGCATAGATAAAAATTTGTTGGTATAATATCATGCTATATTCCTACAGTTATTCTACTATCTATAGTTTGATATAAAATTATTTAATATTTTAAAACCTAATTAACAATATATTAGTTACTACTTTGGACCTTTATTTTTTACTCCCCTACAGCATTCGAACTCTTTTGGTAATATTTGTTTCACAAGATCACCCCCCCCTCCCCCACCCCCCACCCCCCGGCGTTCTAGTGCACCGTAGCAACTTTTGAGAACTGACAGAATGCTTTACATCAACAATTTGACATACTCCCTCCGGTCACACAATAAAAATCATTTTCGACAATATATTGATCAAATATTAAAAATATAAATTGTAAATAACTTTTAATTTGTTAAGTTTAGACATGTGAAAATTATATGATTAGATTTGTTTTAAAAAATACTTTCATAAAAATATATATATGTTATTTTTTTATAAATATTTTTATAGAAAATAGGAGTCAAAAGTTATGTTTTAAAGACCGTGTCATTGTTCAAAACGATTTTTATTGTGTGACCGGAGAAAGTATAGGATTAGATGATTTCAAAACACTAACACAACAATTTTAGTTGATGTAGCGCACTTAAAATATTAAAGTAATGTATTATAATGTTGATTTTCTAAAATAATATTTTAAAAATTTCAAATCATTTTTTTATAATTTTGAAACATTAGTTCACTTTTTCTTTAAATGTAATGCTCAAAATATTGAATTTTCTAAACTGTAAGACAAGTGTGTTCATATTTGATATCATTTTACGATTTTACCGTACTAACTGGAGAAAGCAATACATTTCAAACGATTCGAGAGCACAGTTGTGGCTTGAGAGAAAAACCATTCAAAGTTTAAATCCATACTAATCCCGCGCCAGGGGCGTCACTATCTTGGTGAGCCCGGAAATCTCCTCAGCGCAGCCTAATGCTCCAAAGCCCGAATATCAAAGTGCGGTACTAGCTCCAAAGCCTGCTTGATCCTAACTTTTTGTCTTCTACACTGTAAGTCTGTAATTGGAAAATACTTCATATAATTAACAGCTAGCATACAATCATAGAATCAAATGAAATATTTAGCACAGAATCTACAAAAAAAGAGATTTATAGGTGGACCTCGATGGACCATGGGCCTACATCTCAATTCAGGTGATTGATAATTCCCAATCGCATGTACGAGTCAGACGTGTGTTGGCATAAATAGATTTTGTAGTGGACAAAATTATATGATACCGGTGCTATGTGGTACTTGGTCTCAACATTAGTTTCTATGTTAGAAAGTATAGCTAATTTTAGCACTGATAGTTAATGTTGAGACTGGTGCTAGTAGCATCGGTGCCATATTTTTTTTCTTTTTGTAGTAGTGACTAACATAATTCTTTTTTTTTTAATTCAGAGAAGAGCATCTCGCTTTTTCATTCTTAAAGACATACAAGGAGAAGTCTCATATTAGGTTAGAAACATAGCAGCGAGCGAAGGGAAGAGAACAACACCCACTCTAGGCATGGATGAGTTGCAAACATAAATAGCTAGAATAAACAACATAGCATAAGATACAACACATACCGACTACACTTGAAAATTGCTAGAATAATCCACCACAAAGTAAAGCCACCTTAGAGATCTCCATTTCGTCTAGAGAGCCATCTAAGATCCAGACAATGGCTCTTCAACGCCCTTTAAATGGAGGAAGCCTAAAAAAAAAAGAATCTCAACCTTTGAGAGAAAAGCGAAGAGATCCAAGAGAAGGATCATGATCTCTCAACTCAACATATGATGAAGTTATACAATCAAAGAGTGAACAATGCAGAGTCACCGAGTGGACTATACCGACTAGAGTTTAGTGTTGACAGTGACGATCGAAAAGGTGACACAGCAAGGATGGCAACAGAATGAAGCTTTCACCGAACCAAGTTAGCCCAAACCGTAACTTCAAAGCAATGCCTCCAATGCCTCCAGTGTGGACGCAACATCAAGAATATTACCATTGCCCGATTTAGCAACAAGATAAATCTGAACTTTCACCCAGAGTTATGGGATTAGTGATGCAAAGGTGTCTCCACAACACCTCAAGAGGAATGACGCTCTAGGCGTTATCATTGTAAGGCTTTCGCCTGGTGCCCAAAGACGCTAACGGACTGTGAGAGGCTCAGGGGTAGTGTGCGACTCCATATCGTACCTTGGGTGGTTGGATCTAACCAACAAGGCTCCTATTTGGTCAAGCACATCCGCATCGAAAGGCAGTTGCTGAAGCCGGTTTGCACCATCGGTTAGCCGCTGCTACCGATCTTGCCTCTAGACATAGAGGGGAGCTCGAGATGACGGGAGACATCAGATCTGCCCTTAGGACAGTCGGATCCAGCCAGCAAGCGGCCGCCATGACCGCACCAATGTCTCCACGGTCACGGCGCGATGACTGGACACATTCACCACACAACCGCAGGTGAGTCGACCACCACCTAGCAGAGCTCCATCTCCACGAGCAACCGCACCGCCGCTGCCTCTGGTGTCGAGTTCCTCCGAGGAACCATGACGGCATCACAAGTGTCTCGACCATGCACGACAGCAGTGCCGCGTTTAGGAGATGAGCAGCTTCAGAAGCTCGAGCTCGAGCCCGGGGTCTGCCCCTTCAGGGCCCCACTCTTAGATGGCGAGGGACACCAAATCCACCCCCAGGATGGTCGGTCGGCTTCAGGTGGGAGTGGACTGCAGTGGCGCTCACCCCCGAGTCGCCCGACGCAAGCGAGTGAGGCGTTTCGAAAGTCTTCCGCGTTTGAATATTTTCTTCCTCAATTGTACAACTTATTCATCTGTCACAGTAGCAGATGTAATAATTTGCATGTCCATTAAGGTTTTCATCACAAAACATATCAATACATGTGTCACTATTGTTGGTGTGAACACAGTGATCACCATGCAATTTGCCGATCTATGACGGGCTAAATTCGTCATGGAATGCATAAAAACCGTCATAAAACTCAATTTATGACGAAAAAATATTTTATCATATACCTCGTGTCATAGATTAAAGCGGGTGACATTTTAGGTATTTTCATCATGGATTGTATAAATCTATGACATTTCTTGCTCGTCACAGATGAGCCCAAACCCAACAAGCCCTAGACCTTAGTGACGAATTAAATCGTCATGGAGGAGCCCAAATCTAGCTAAAGCCCATACTTTAGTGATGAATTTAATTGTGCAAAATGTAATCTTCACAATCAATTTATTCTCTTTTTGTCATTAATCAAAGCTCATAAAAAACTCATAGAATTGCATTCATAACACAAGAGATTGAACCCAATATATAAAGACATTATTCTCATTACAGCCAAAGATTCTGAGTTAGTATTACAACAAATACAATAACTTTGGTTTTGATCTAGTAGATCACTACAACTCACAGTAACACAACAGAACATTTCAATGAATCCGATAGCAACATTACATGTTTGAATTGCCACATTCTGTTACTAAGGTCCTTGCATCTCAAAAAGAATCCTTCTGTCACTAGGTATTTTCACCCAAAAAACCTGCACCTAAGAAAACTCAAATCTAAAAATTCAAGAGCACAGCAGTGTATACACTTTGTACAGTGAACTTTCTGAAATAATCAAACATGACGGCAAGGAGGAAAAGTAATTCACAGTTAAGAAAATGGCATGTCTCCTCACAGACATAGCATTTATGAGTTTACTACAAAAGAAAAGGTCAAATAGTGAACTACTTACCCTACAAGTTAACCACTGAACACAGCAGATTCCCTCAGCTTCCATTTGCCTAAAATCAACTCATCCACGTAAATTTCTTGCAGTTTAGCAATATCCTAGCAATCCCTTCACAAACAAGTTAACAATCCCTTATAGTATTATAACAGAAAAGAACTACTGTCCTGTCACCATGCACGCCTTACTTGGGGCTTTGTTGTCATACAAATTTGTTCTTGACAATCCCTTAAATTTGATCTTGACAATGGTGAGCCATCATTTTTGACTAATGAAGAGTGCAAATGAGACTTTGATTGGATGTCTCAAGAACACACTGGAGGGTGCACTCCCTAGTGTGCAGCGGCTCTAAATGGAGGGCATGCCCCTCATTGTGTGAGATTAGAGGTATGAACCTCCATAAAAACCTTTCCCTAAAGAGAGCCCAATCACTCATGCCTGCTGCAGCACTAGGAAGGGTGCTCTCTAGCCCTAGGCGGCAAAGAAAGAAGGAGAAGAAGCTCACAAGGATCAAGAATTAGGCAAGAGGGGATGAGAGCACGAGAACAAAGGTATGTGTTCTAATTCATCTCCTAACGTGGTGGCTCAAAGATTAGGCTTAGTCAATCCTACAAACCTAACAATGGCACCAGAGCCATCTAAGCCTCTAACTTGAGCCCCTGGTTTTGCTCAAGTTCATCTAGGCTTCTCTAAACCATAAAAAGCATCAAAAGCTTCTTGTGATTAAGATCATGTTTGCTGACAAAATTCATGCTCATAGTTCCTATTTAGCCCTCAACTATGATAAAATACTCATGGTCATGCACAATTTCTAAAAATTGAAGTCCCAGTAAATAATTTACTTATAAATTCATTATGCAATTAAAATTGAAAGCATCAAGATTACGTTCTTTGATTAAGATTCATGCCTTAAGTCATTGAACAGCCTGATGTTATGACAATTGCTCACAGTTATGAACAAGTTTTTAATGGTCAAGCCCTATCTGTGAGCAAAAGAGTACTAAGGTTTCGGTTTACTGGTCCTAAAGGATCAAGAAGGGGAATTACATCCATTTAAGTCCAAACATAAAGAATTCCTCAAATTTCTCTCCAACCCTAACCCTAACCCTAGCTACAGTAGAATCACTAAATTTCCATAAAGTTAAGAATCCTAACACCAAAGTGATAAGGCTGCGGGCCTACCTAAGGAGCTAGTCGCGGCATCGTTGCCTTGTTTGGCGGTGGCCCTTGACTGCTCCTCGGCGACCCTGCCGCACCAGCCCGCGCGCGGTCCATGGTGCATGGCGTCGGATGCCGAAACTCCCATGCCGCTGCCACCACAGTCGCCATCGCGCGGCATCGGGCGAAGCAGCCGAGCACTCGTCGTCGCGGCCGGCCGAGGGTCTTCTGCAGCCGTGTCGCTCGGTGGGGCTCTCGGCGGCCTAAGGGCGCCGGCCGAGAGCCGCTAGACGGAGCCGCATGACGGCCGCCACCGCGAGCGTGCACCGGCGAGAGGGCCTCACCGGCGCCGCCGTCTCTCTCTATCTCTCTCTCTCTCTCTCTCTGTGTCTCAGCCTGTCGCCGCTGCAGGAGAAGAAATGACGGAGGAAGGAAAACTGGGGCTAGGGTTTTGGAGGTCGACCGGCGCGCTACTTTGTTCAGCGCTCGATGGATGAGCACCGTTGGATCATGCTCCAACGGCTTCTGGAGGTCGACAGGTTTAATGGGCCAAGCAGACGCGGGAAGCCGCTTTCTCGGCCGAGGCCCAGGTTAATGGGCTCGGGGCCCAGGCAGGTGAGGTGTTGCACAAATGGGCTGAAAGTTCGCCAGGCTGGTATGAGTTGGTTAAGGCCCATTATAAATAGTGACATCTTTCCTTTTTTCGGGGATTTTTGAATTGGACCAAATTGTAATGGGCTTTTGGGCTAAAATAAATTTGAAATATTGGGCCTTTTCATAGAAATATTAAATAATTTTAAAACATTACAATTTGAATTGATTCAAATCTAATTTGAATTATTTTAGACCAAATTCTAAAATGAGGCCAAATTTGGGTAGAATTTTATTCTCCCTTTTATTTGAGGATAGATTAATATAAATTTTGATGAAATTTAACCAAATTTTGGTTATAATTTTATGATAAGATTAAATTTAGTCAATTTTAGCTAAATTATTGGAATTCTATTCCCTTCCCAAATATTGGCTTTAGAATGAGTATGATTTTGGGCTTATGAAATACTTTTCCCCTAATAATCACATAAATAATTCTATTCCCCATATGGATAATGGTTAGAATGATTACTATGTGAATTTTTTCCTTAAAAGATTGTTTATGATTAAGTTAAGCTCAATTATGATTAAGAGAATTTAAGTTGTAATGTGGAATTACCCAAAAGGGATTAATCATGATTTAACTATTTTTATAATGATTAATCATGGTTAAGATATTGGTCAAAGTTTATTCCCTTTTTATGGTTATTCATAATTGAAGATTTTTAGTATTATATCCATT
>BCLF01000109.1:837798-853940 GCA_001602275.1 Zoysia japonica | reverse complement strand
ATTGACAATCTGTACCATGTTGTGAAAGATAGAATCCAGGATCATGCATTAAGACTTTATGTATATGCACGAATGTAAAGTTAGCGGATCCGCTTGTAAAAAGCTTACCATCCAATGTATTTAAAGATTGTATTGCCAGCTCACATTGCTAGAGAAGCCTTTGATCCTAGAATAAAGGGTATTTAAAGCATCCTCTCCCCATATAATAAAAGGATTCACTTCAAGATGGAACATAAACTATGGTCAATTAGTTCTATTGTACTTAATTGACTACTGTAATTTATTGATTTGGTGTACCATCTATTGATGAAGTGAATTCATATGTTATGACTAAACTTTAAGGAATAAAATTTTGGAGCTCCAAAGTTAAAGAAGTTTATTTGATATGAAGTGGTATACTATAGTAACTGGGTTTAATGTTATGGTTAATTCATCATTGTGATCCTTTTATATTGGTATATCATTTTGTTGAAAAATGAACTTAAGCATGATGATCAAGGAGGAGAATGTTGGTGTGAACACGGTGATCACCAAGCAATTAATGACGAAGTGTCAAATTTGATCTTGACAAAGGATTAATGGTGAGCCATCATTTTTTGACTAATGAAGAGCGCAAATGAGAATTTGATTGGAAGTCTCAAGAACACACGGAAGGGTGCACCCCCTAGTGTGCAGCGGCTATAAAAGGAGGGCATGCCCCTCATTGTGTGAGATGAGAGGAATGAACATCCATCAAAATCATGCCCTAAAGAGAGCCCAATCACTCATGCCGGCTGTAGCACTAGGAAGGGTGCTCTCTAGCCCTAAGCGGCAAAGAAAAAAGGAGAAAAAGCTCACGGAGATCAAGAATTAGGCAAGAGGGGATTAGAGCACAAGAACAAAGGTATGTGTTCTAATTCATCTCCTACTGTGGTGGCTCAAAGATTAGGCTGAACCTAACAGCTATCAGGTTCGTATGAGCCGGTGTATAGTAGACCTCGGTGATTTTAAAGGGAGTCTTCTAGGACATATCTTGGGCTGAAATTTCTCGGTGGATCCACTTTGATACTTATAACCTACTTAGAGAAAGTACATTGCTCATTCACTGTCCTGTTCATATAAGGCGGCACTTAGGGTTGAAAGAAGAAAATTTCTCATCCCAACTGACTTTCGTTTATCATATTTCCTGTATCCTTTTCGAATCTACAAAATTATAAGGAAACAGACGGAAATGGGAAAGAGAAGACGAAAACAGGAATGAAAATATTATAGTGTTTTTCATCATTTTTATAGAATACCTTTTTATTTAAATTTTTTTCGTATTTTTTATTTTTCTCTGTGTGAAATTCCGTCAGCCCTATATACCTCAGCTCCTCCACAGGCAGCGCAGCCCTACTGTGCCTTCTCTCTCCATTTCATTTACTGCATGAGCTCATTGATGGGTAGCTAGGTGGTGCAGCCTAACGGATGGCTAGGTAAGCAGTCAATATCCTTTTCATTTTTCTCTGTCTTCTTTATTTTTACTGTGCCTCCGAACATTTTATCTACCTCCGCTAGGTGATGGCCGAGATGATTTTTTTTTCTCGTGCCTGCTACCTGCCCATGAAATCCAATATTTATAGCAAACTCTTTTTCTTAATATTCTTAAAAAATAGACATGAAGTATATATTTTTATATTGGTCAATGTTTCCATCTGACTGCCGGTTACCGACTTTTTCCAATATATTCTCGTTCGGATTTATTTCTGGAAGTTCAAATCTGTTTGTTTTTGTTTTTGGCACTGACTTTCTCATTTCTATTTTCATTCAGTGCTACAAATATAAAAATTAAAATGGTTAAACTGTTTTTTTCAACCATTTCCGTCCGTCTTAAGACCTAAGGGCACTTGATGAAGCAGGAGGTGCCACAGTTGGTGCGTCAGGTGACCTTGCACTCTGGCTTCGGTGCCAACATGGAATACTGACGGGTGGAAATCCAAGGTCACGTGCAGCATCCACAGCTTTTAGGCCTGTTTGGACCGCAAGAATTTCATAGGAATTATTGACGCTCGACCTGTAGATCAGAATCGGTAGATATTGTAATTAGGATTGAGAGCGTGGATGATGTGAGTCTAATCTCAAGAATGTTAACGTAGCAAGTTAGACTGATTCGGACCTCTCGTAGGATAATAGCCCTATGTCTAATATGATTGTGTGTATTTCTCTTGTAGCGTGTATTATGCGTGTCTTTGTCTGATAAATGCTCCTTTATAGACATTAACTACCTAGTTCTTAATCCTGCATTGAATATTGCGTCGTGGGATCATGGTGACCGCTTCTGCGGTGGCCCACCTTAGTCTTTGGGAGATTTGGTGGCGGTCCAATATCTGCTCGGGAGGCGAAAATTGTGGTATCGACGTAAGCCTCTGAACACGCCTCCTAGCTTGAGACATTACTGATGTCTTGACTTCAGGAGATCCTGGACTCGGGTGAAGCGGATAAGGTCAAGCTGTACTATCCATCGTAGCCACAGGCTTGGGGAGGTGTTAATATGAAAAGACCTGATGGAGACTTCCATTTTTGTCTTTATATGAAAATACTTGACAGAGGTTTCAATTTTTGTCTTTACTTCTATCGGCTAGACTTCTACTCCAGGATGGTCAGAGCTGGTAATCCATGCAGTGGGATTTTCCACTGTCACGTAGTAAATGGATTCGGCGACCCATGGGGTCTCGAAGGGTCGTTCTCCCGGCTATAAATTGGGAGGATTCCTTCGATCAGCACTTCGCCTTCTCTGTAAACTTTCAAACTTCTTAGTGACCACTTGGTCGTGAGCACCAAGCGTCCTGCGAAGTGCCCTCGCCCACGAAATGTGAGTGCTGGAGAGAGTTCTTCTTCATCTGAAGGCCGGGCGCCTTCGGCTCCTCCTACCACAAGTGATTAGACGGTCCATGGTTCTCCAAGCAGGTTAGCCACTGTGGAGGAAATCTATGGCGTTCCTCCCGGTGGGTTTCCTAAACTGTTGGAGGCGGAGGACCTTGACGTCATGGATCTTGAAGCAGATCCCGATACTTCGGGTGATGCCGAAATGGCTAGGCGTCTCCACGTTGAGTTGAACAAAGGCATTCAGAGGGCTCCAACATTCGATGAGGTGGTGTTTTTGAGTGACTCTGAAGGTGAAGGGGAGGAAGGGCAGAGGAAGCGCAGGCTCCCGAGGCTCCCCAGTCAGGACGTTGTTTCCTCGAGTGCCACACATGAGGATGGCGAGGCTGGTGGAGCTGAAGGGAGCACCGCTTCCGCACCTCTTTAGCCTAACCCTTGCGTCCGGAGGGATGCCATTGTCGGCGCTGATGAGGGAGGAAATTGGCCCTCCAAAAGCCTGAAGACGGAATGATGCTTTAGGGGTAGGCATTGACCAACCTTGGAGTGTCTATAACATGATCTGTGCTCTCCCGCGCTTCATTTCACTATTCTTATTTTTAACTGTAGATTTTGTGTCAGCAGGACAGACCTAGTAGTGTTTATGTATAGGACCTTATCCTGCTGCTTGCAAAGCTTCCTTCAATCCAAAATGTGGTTGCCTTTATCTTGAAATGTCTTTGGAGACCAGTTTGATATGTGTACTGTGGAGTCTTAACTGATTGTTGTTCACAATCTGCTTCTTTGGGATGAATTTCCTTGATTTTCAAGTAAGAACGACTCTTCGGGAGTTAATCTCAACAAGCGTATCTTGATTTTAAATAATGCAAGTGTTGAGGTGGTCATTCCTTCGCGCATTGAGCACTGCAGACATTGGACCAGTTCGGCTCATGGCTTATCCCTTCGGCCTTTGATCCCTTCAGGCATTCTTGAGTTCGGGATTTTCAATTATATCGTTCCGTATAGCCCCTTGCGTATGTTTGACACTTTGGGCGTTTTGGATCGGTTGGATGGAATTCGGGAGTCCTAGACTTGTGAGGCCGAGCCCCTTGTCGGCGCTAAGCATTTCGGGTGTTTCGGATTTATACTTATTTTGCTTTTCGCCGGTTATCCCTGTGTGCGGGTGCACAGCACTTCAGGCGTACCAGGTTCTTCCTTTGAAAAGCTTGCCAAATCAAATTTGACTTACCAAAAAGATAAATAAGGAAATGCCACTGTTACTTGCCTTGTTGAAGGATATGGAAACCTTTCCCAATTGCCTCCTGTGACAGGAGATCAAATTACCCCAGGAAAGTAATCCTTGACCTTCGTGTATTTAAACCAATAGGGTCAAGATGATTGTCTCGAGATCTTAAATCATCATTAGGCTCAAAAAATATTGAAACTGGAGGTGCAGCCAACATGGATGTTTACCGAGTGCTAAGTGCAATCCTTCGGGCACTCGGGAAATAACTTTTTGCCGAGAGCTACGCGAAAAACACTCGACAAAATAAAAGCACTCGACAAACTTTCTTGTTTGCCGAGTGTTTTTTTTTTTCACTCGGCAAAGTGTTTTTGGTTTTGCACTCGGCAAACTTGCATGTTTGTCTAGTGTTTTTTTCTGCACTCAGCAAACAATCTTTGCCAAGTGTTTTTGGTTTTACACTCGACAAACAAGAAACACCCGATTTTCAAAGCATATTTTGAAGTAGCAAATTAATTCAAATAAAAAAGTTTTTAACTACAAAGTTGTATAACTTTTCAAGATCTACAACTTTTATTTTGGTCATTTTTTCATTCGACAAAGCGATAGTAACGTTGTTCGCAAAATCTACATCTTTTATATAGTTTCATGAAACTAGAAGAAAAATATATATAATTTTTGAACAATGTTACTACCACTATGTGGGATGAACAAATTACCAAAATAAAAGTTGTAGATCTTGAAAAAGTTATACAACTTTGTAGTTAAACACTTTTAATTTGAATTAATTTTTTGCTTCAAAATATGCTTTAAAAAATTGAGTCTTGTTGGCCGAGTGTAAAACCAAAAACAGTCGGCAAAGATTTTGTTTGCCCGAGTGCAAAAAATAACACTGCAAAAAAAAAACACTCGGCAAAGACTTTATTTGAAATTTGAATTTTTCAAACGACCTCGGATGGAGAAACAGCCAAAATGAAAGTTGTAGATCTCAAAAAATTATGAAACTTTGTAGTTGACAACTTTTTGATTTGAAATCATCTTGTTATCGAAAACTACGTTTGAATTTCTTAAATTTGAAATTCAAATTTTGTAAACGACCTCGGATGGAGAAACTACCAAAATGAAAGTTGTAGATCTCGAAATGTTATGAAACTTTGTAGTTGATAACTTTTTGATTTGAATTCGTTTAGGGACTCAAACAAGCAATTTACACTCAGTTTAGTATAATATGTGTGGAACCAAAATAGAATATAAACACAAGTGACAGTGTGCTGCAGTGGTGCTTTGCAAAAAATGCTCGACCGACCAATGCGAAAAATGTGGTAACCGGCCGGTGGGGGCCTCTCCCGATTAAAATTTTTTTTGCTTTTTTTCGGGTTTTTTCCGGTTTAAATTTTGCCGAGTGCTTTGTTTTGTCGAGTGTCGATACAGCACTCGGCAAAGGGTTTGCCGAGTGCACGACAAAAAGCACTCGGCAAACAGCTGTTTGCAGTCACAAACTAAGTTGAGTGAGCTTTGCCGAGAGTGACACTCGGCAAACATTTTACTGAGTGTTTTATATACTTTGCCGAGTGCCTCTGGTAGTAGGCAAACATTCGGTTTCCGGTAGTGCACTCCGAGTGAACGGTTGAATGAACTGGTGGCTTGAGATATTATTCCGGAGTCCCTCTTATTTTGAAGGTCAAGAAAACTCCTGCTCTGAAATCCTTTTAAATGATTGTTTTCGAGGCCCATTTTTTCTGTGGCTTTGGTCTTCCACCATCTGCCTTTTTAGAGTCTTTCTGCCAGTTTTATCAAGTGGGAATGTACATCTGAAGCCAAATGCCATGGCTTCATTGAGTATCTTTGTCATGCTATGTGAGTGTTGGCTCGGAATTGAGCCAGACTTGGACCTCTAGAGTTATTTTCATGCGATCTGCAGGTACTCGAAACAAATGATGGTACACTCTCAGGTTTAACGTGAGGAACCCAGATAGGTCAGAGCTGGAAGTTGTATGACGGCAAATGGTTCTTGGTGCTGATCATCGGGCATCCCTGTCTTAGGACCACTGGTCCAATGTCTGAGATCTTGGAGAATTTGAAGTCCCCTCTCGAAATGACACCCTACCTTCGCAAACTGGTGGTAGTGATATTTGATCTGCGCCAGAAAGGACTTCGAGCGGAGATGATCGTAGAAGAGTTCTGCAGGCGCCGTTTGACTCCCCCCTAGCGAAGAGGCAGTTCTGGGCCTTTGAGTACTCCGGGTTGACTGATCGAGATAGGACTTCTCCCGAAGGTAAAATTTGATTCGAGAATAATTTATCCTTTTTTATGCTCTTCATGATGTGTTGATCTTGTTTCAGATGTTTCTGAAGGAATTGCTAAACGACTTCATGAGATATTGGGTGGCAAAATGGTGGAGAAACATAAAGGTTTGCCGGCACCATAAAATTTCTCCAACCCTCCGCCTGAGGTAATTTCGTTCCATGTTTTGATCTAATAAGCCTCATTGCACATGGCTGATTGCCTTGATCAGGGTGGTTTTGAGGATTCTGAAGAAGACCCATCCAAGATGCCTGCTCGGACAGATGGAGGAGCGTCAGTCACCGGCTCATCGGTAGATAAGGCCTACTGAACCTATAGTTCTCCAGTTGACTGTGCTGCCTATGTCCCAGAACCCTACTCTTCCGCTTCGCTCGGACTGTCGCGCCCGCTAACTCATCAGTTTGAGGTTGCCAAGCAGTACCATTTTGATAGCACCAACGAGGTATGTCCTCCAGTCCTAGGAACCTGATTGCATGCTTATATCCGGACCGATCATAATGAATCACTTCATATATACTTTATAGGTTATCACTGCTTTCACTTCAGGAAAAGATTCCACTGAGACGCATGCAGCTAAACACAGCTGAAGCCTGCTCCTCTGAGGTATAAAATCTGCTGACCAATCATGTGTTAAGCGATAGCTGACCACTTCTCGATATGCAGGACGTCTGAAACCTGGGTTAACCCCGTCTCGCTGGAAACTGTGATTGATAGCAACATCAGGATGGAGGAAAATCCAGTGGTTGAAGGCACTGAACATCAGATTGCATTAGAGGGCTTGCTATCTTGGTTGAAGAGTCTAGAACATCATGCCATAAGCTTCTTGATTATGCTCAGGGAACGGATACATTCCACCCATACTTCGGTAGATGCACTGATTGAGGCTGCTGTTGATAAAGCAACCAAATCGCTTAAAAGCCTTCTTTCCGAAAGAGAAGCTGAATGAAGAAATCCAAAGAAATAGTTTCTTGTAAGTATTGGTCCTATTGGGTGTTTTTCTTGCGAAGCTCAATGGTAGCTTATGTGATATTGTATGCAGGACTGGCCAGAGAAGCAGACGCAGCTCAGAAACATGAATAGAAGATGAAGTCCCACGTTGATATTCTTCAAGCGGAGCTAAATGATGCCAAAGCTGAATTCAGCAAACTTAAAGATGTGTTTCCTGACAGTGCTGGTACTGACACATGCTGGCTCTGTTTAAGAGTCATTATCCAGATCTGAATACCTTGGTGGTTAACAAAGGATTCAATTGTCCCTCTGACGCAGCTTGTGAAGACCTAGTAAACGAAGTTTCGGACATAGCTAGCTCTTCTGTCGGGAACTTGAACCTTTTTGTTAGCATTTCACAAGCTTTGATATGGATAATTTTGTTAGTGTTTTGCCTAGTACGCCAAACACATTGCGTACTAATAAAGGATTCTAAGTTACTTAGTCTTCATGGTAACTGATTGTTATAAGCCATTTGGCAGTTGAACTGAGCTATAAACTGCTATCGTGTGTATGATATGTAGCCCCTTGCTTTCTGTACGCTATGTGATGCATGTGTGTGTAGAAAAGAACTTAAAATAAAATAAGCACTAGGTAGGTATGTTAAGCACTTCGACTTTGTAGAAGGCGTCGTCACTTAAGATCACTAGACCAAGAGGCAGACATTTGGTGCTCATGTCAGGTTGATATGATTAGGCTCGTAGCTATATTAAACAGCTGTTAGGAGTAAATCAAGTCCGAAGCGGCTGCTGGGGCCGTCCAGGATCGTACCTTTTTGAACCGTTCTGCAGCTAAGATAGAGAGTGTGAATCGAAAAGGAGCACTTCATGTGACCATTCAGGATGGCTAAAGCTTCCTTGTGATAAACAATGATACGGATATTTCTGAAGAGAAATACTGATACTTTATTAAAATTGATAGCTTACATGCTACGCGTAGAATTTGCGTAGCTGCATTTCAAGTGTTTGGCAACAAACCACCGTTGACCTCAGCTAGCACATAAGCCTCAGGAAGTGCCTGGTCGACTATTATGAATGGCCCTTCCCACGAAGAAGAAAACTTATGCTTTTCAATCTTCTTGATATCCTTCTTGAGGACTAAGTCCCCAATCTCTAGAATGCAGGGCACCTCCTTCTTGCTATAATGTTTTCAAAGCGAAGCTTGATATTCGTGTGCAGCCAACCTCCTTGACTCTTCCAACACGACAAGGTACAAATCTCTTGCTTTGGCTTGATCGGCTTCATTAAAGTTAAGCATTCAATGGCTTCGTTAAAGTTAAGCATCCATGGGACCCCAAATGTATTTCAGGAGGCAAAATGGCATATGCACCATACACCAAATGAAAAGGTGTATCCCTAGTCACCCGACATGGGTTAGTACGCAACAACCAGAGTACAGTTTTCAATTCCTGACTCAAATTTCTTCCTCTGGCTTCGAGCTTTTCTCTCATTCATATCTTCATTCCTTGAATGATTAATCTATTAGCTCTTTCAGCTTGCCCGTTAGTTTCGGGCTGAGCTACCGAGTCTATAGAATGCTCTATCCTGAACGCAGCACATCACAACTAGAATTTGTTGCTCTTGAACTGAGTGCCATTATTAATAATAATATGCTTGGGAACACCAAATCGCATGACCAGTCCTTTCAGAAATTTCACAGCTGCTTCTTGAGTGATATTGACTACTGGCTCAGCTTCCGTCCACTGGTGAAAGTGTCAATTGTTACAAAGATATGCTTATGTACTCCCGTTGCCTTCGGGAGTTTACCAATGATATCAGTCCCTCTAATGGCGAATGGCCAAGACAAAGAGATGGTACGCAAAGCCCCATCATGCTTGGCAAATTGATGCTGGAAGAACTGACAATGGCTGCATGTGCGAACTAACTCAAAGGCGTCTTGATTTGCAGTGGGCCAGTAAAAACCATATCAAAAAGCTTTCTCGACCAATGTTCTTGCTGATGAATGAGATCCACAAACTCCTTCATGGATATTACTGAGTAGCCGAAGACCTTCTGCGCGTGAGATGCAACGCATCAGAATACCATTTCTTCCCCTCTTAAATAGTACACCATCAATGATGGTATAACTTTTAGAAATACGAGCAATATGCTCGGTTGTAACATTACCATCTGGGATTGGATGGCCTTCAATAAACTTCTAGATTGGGAGCATCCAGTCTTCTTCGGGAATTTCCTCCCCTGACTTCAGAAGTTTTGTCTGACATCTTCACGGAGATAGATGGTTGTAATAATTCTTCGACGATTACATCATCTAGAATAGTAGATCTAGATGACGCCAGCCATACTAGATGATCGACATCTTTATTATTTATCCAGATGAGGAATATATCAAATTTCAAATTCGTCAAAGAATTTCTCCATAGAGCACACAACTTCCAGATAGGCAGCTATCTTCTCATGACAGCAATTATATTCCTTATCAACTTGTCAGGCCACCAATTGAGAGTTGATTTGAATCAGCAACCTCTTGATGCCCATAGACTTTGTGATACGCAGTCTATTGATCAATCTTTCATATTCCACCACATTGTTAGTGGCTCTGAACTTCAACTGGATGACATACTTCATGGGCTCCCCTTTGGAAGGTTTTAGTACGACGCCAACCCCAGCCTCTTTCAGGATGAACCAGCCGTCAAAGTACATAACCCAATGATCAGGTAATGATTCTTCATGGGGATCAGATGAGATCCATTCAACAATAAAATCAGCCAACACCTGACTTTTGATGGCTTTACGAGGTAAGAACTTCAGAAATTGACTCAATTCCACTACTCGATGAGCTATGCACCCTGTAGCATCTCTATTATATAAAACGCATGAGAGGGGGTGATCACAGACTACCTTGATAGGATACGCCAAGAAGTAGTGCTTCAGCTTTTGAGACATCATCACGATCGCGTACATGAGCTTCTGTGCTTGTGGGTACCCTGTCTAGGCATCTTTCAAAATTTTGCTAATGAAATAGACTGATGATTGTACCGAAGTCCCTTGGTCGATTGGTTGGTCAGCCGTCAGAACAGTACTGACTGCCGAATTCGAAGCTATCGCATATAGTAGCAGTTCTTCTTTGGGCTTTAGCGGTAACAGGGTGGGCACCTCCTTGAGGTATTATTTCAGCTCTTGAAAAGCTATCTCTGCTTGACTATCCCACTGAAAACCATCTTGCTTAAGCAAAAGCTTGTAGAATGGCATCCCTTGTTCTCTAGATCGGAATATGAATCGGCAAAGTGATGTGATCATCCCGGCTAGCTTTTGGATTTCTTTTTGGGTTCGGGGTGGTTGAAGTTGTTCTATAGCCTCCACTTTCTTCGGGTTCGTGTCAGTTCCCTTTTTGGAAACCATGTAACCCAGCAATTTGCTGGAGGACACCTCGAAGACACGCTTCTTTGGATTGAGCTTCATTCGCTACTTCCAGAGGTTGTCGAAGATTCCCCCCACTGTTTGGGCTTCACGACAATGTCATTGATGTAAGATTCGATATTTCTCCTAATCTGGTGCTCAAAGATGATATGAAAACACTTCTTGAGGCCGAGTGACATCTTCACATAGCAATATACTCTGAAGGGAGTGATGAATATTTTTTTTCTCTTCATCTTCAACCTGCATGTTGATTTGGTGGTAACCCAAATAGGCATCGAAAAAACTCAGCAACTTGCTAGTAGAGGTCAAACCGACATTCTGATCAATTCGAGGCAGAGGATACTCATCTTTAGGACATGCTTTATTGAGTGAAGTATAATCTACGCACATCTGCTAAGAACCATCAGACTTTTTAACTAATATAAGATTTGCTAGCCACGTAGGATAATCTACCGTTCTGATGAACTCGGCTTGTAAAAGCCTAGTGATATCCTCATGAACAACATCGTGCCTGTCCGGAGTGTAGCATCGTTCTCTTTGCTTGACCAGCTTGAGGGCTGGATCAACCCTCAACTTTTGCTCAATCACCTCCCTGGGGATCCAGGCATATCCGAAGGCATCCATGCGAAGACATCGGTGTTTGCCCGAAGAAAGGCGATAAGTGCGAGTTTCTATTTCAGAGATAAGGTACCTCCGATTGTTAGATGCTTGGTGGATTACTGGGATCTAGCAGAACAGCCTTGTTGGGTGCTAGGGGCACCATT
Source organism: Zoysia japonica (assembly GCA_001602275.1). Classification (NCBI taxonomy): domain Eukaryota; kingdom Viridiplantae; phylum Streptophyta; class Magnoliopsida; order Poales; family Poaceae; genus Zoysia; species Zoysia japonica. The sequence goes on along the minus strand of BCLF01000109.1, from coordinate 842,445 downwards.
GTTTCTTTTTCGGTACCTTGAACTTCGGGAGCCAGCACTTCAAAAACTCTAGCAGTAGGTTTTGGTATGCTGAATACTGCACCACTATCTATGCGTGGCTGTTTGGAGGAATTAGCTCCCAAAGCCCCTTGCTCGAAGTTGCCAGCCTAGTTTAGAGAGTTGATGTCAGATTGACCGACTCCTTGAGATCAGAGACGATCGTAACGACCCCCAACAGTCCTGGCATCTTCATTGTGGCGTATGCTAAGTGAACAATAGCCATAAATTTCAGGAGAAAAGGCCTTCTGAGGATGCAATTGTACGCCAAGTCAAAGTCCGCCACCTCGAAGGTGAGAATTTCACAGCGCTTGTTGTCTCCATGACCACAGGCAATGGTCAAGTTGATCTTTTCTAGGGTGGGGAGAAGACCCCGAGGATCACTCCGTGGAACATTTCCTCCACTGGCTGTAAAGCTGACAACGGCAACCATTTCCTCGTAAGTACATTTCATGAGGAGATTTAAGGCCGCACCTGTGTCAATGAGGGTCTTAGCGATGTTGCTGTGGTGGATTGGGATCTTGACAATGAATGGCAGATTCCTGATTGACAGCTCCGTCTTTGGGTGATCTTCAAATCTGAAGATGATCAGAAAAGCATGTCACTGCATCTTCTCACTGATAGGAACGGCGTTGAGCATCTCCCATTTATACTTCTTGTACTAGCTAGGATATAGACAAAACCGCCGTTCTTCCCTGAAGATCATGTTTACTTTGGAAAAATCTTCTTTGGGATCTTCTTCTGCCCATTGACGCCCTTTGGGAGGGGCTTCAGGAAGAGGAACAACTGGAGCTTCCGAAGTATCTATTTTCTTTTGACACAAGTAGAGTGTGCACTCGGTGAGTTCGTGGTGCTTTGAGCGATGCACTTCACACCATTTCTTTGTATCATCTGCCCTCAAAAAAGGCTTCTTCTTCTTTTCAGGGCGATCGCCGCCTTCACGGCCAGCGGCATTGACCCTCTGATCATCATTCTTCTTGCAGGAATTCTTGAAGTTCATTTCTCTATTAGTCGCCCCTGCGCCTCCGATGCCTTAATGTAGGTTTCAGCGATAGATAAGAGATGGCCGACTGTCTTAGGCTCTTCGATGGTGAGATGTTCTGCAGTGTAGACATCAGAGACACCTTCGCTGAAAGCGATGATGACTTTCAGATCTTCAATGTGAGGAATTGCATTCCTTGTCACACTGAACCGCTCGGCGTATTCTCATAGACTTTCATCGGGCTTCTGCTTGATAGTGTGGAGGGTTTCAGCAGTAGAGGACCTTTTGAAGGTCCCTAGAATTTCCCAATAAAATTTGTGTACAACTGGTCCCAAGTCCGAAAGGAGGACTCGAGAAGGTCGACCAACTACAACCGAGCTGATCCTGATAAAGCGGTTGGCAGATAATTTTCCTTCACTTGGTCGTCTCCTCAAACAGCCTCGTTGACCGTGGAGTAGACCTGTAGAAACTCTTCTGGGTTGGTGGATCCATCGTACTTCTCGATGGACCCAGGATTGAACTTTTGGGCCACCGAACTTAACGTAGACTTGGAGCTAGAGTCTTGAACGAACACAATTGGTGTGAGCCCGATGATTGGTGACATCAATCACCTCTTTGACGTCGGTTGGCGTAATGTCGCCACACACATCATGCACGCGAGGATGAGCACTGGTGTTATCCCTCTGATTCTGTTGCCTGTCAAAGCTATGTCGTAAATCTCCGGTAAAGAGATGGTGTCCCTGCCGAGGAGATGTGACCAAAGCAAAAGGAGCTCTTTGGGAGGTAGGCCCTCCTCAGAATCATCTCGATGAGAAGCCTTGGTTGATTTACACTCGATAAAGTGTGTGACCTATTCGACCAGTGATCTCTAGTCCTTGCTTAACCAAAGATGCTAGTGGCGAACCATTGACAGCTAGTTGTTGCACGCACTTAAGGATGTTCTGGAGTCATGTAGCCTCAATGTTAGTTTGCATATTTTTTACCGGAGACCAGGCAGACTGGTCCTTTCTGCTGCTCCAGAGCCGATGGTGGGAAAATGACTCGACGACCCAGCGGATTTTGCGGGCTTCTGCTTTCCCTCTGTGCTGATCCGGCGCAATTTGATGTTGTGGTTCCACTCCGGGTACCCCATGATCAAGGGATACTCTTCGTGAAGTCGTCGTCGGTGCACTCATTATCAATGTCGCTGTCAGAGTTGTACCACTCCAGCCCCAGTCCAAAAAATTTGCCATTGACAAGATTGAGAATTACCTTAGACTGGGGTGGCAGGGTTCCGCCACCTAGCCTTGGGTTAACCCAACACCTGATCGGGATCCCAGTGGAACACTCAGTACCTCAATTGTTGTCGGCTTCTCAAAAGAGATTTGTGAAAAGCTTCAAGTAACTCTGTCCGATGGATCAAAGAACCATCTTGATCTGCAATGAAAACTAGCAATCCTAAATGGAACGTAGTACCCGTCGGGAAGATGAAATTTCTTGCTGAAAACGCCATGGGTGGAATTTGGACTAAATTCAACTCAACGCCCCCTACTAGGCGCGCCTCTGTCAATGCTCGACCTACGGATTGGGATCGGTAGATATTGTGATTAGTATCGAGAGCACGGATGGCATGAATCTAATCTCAAGAAAGTTGACACGAGGAGTTAGAATGGTTCAGGACTCCCGTAGAATAATAGCTCAACGTCCAATATGAGTGTGCGTATTGCTCTTGTGGTGTGTATTTTGCATGTCTTTGTCTGGTAGAAAGGATTACATATTTGTAGGAGGCGATTGTGCTCTGAGGTAATTACAGTTAATGGCGTTATAACACTTGGTAACGTCTACCCCTAATTACATGGCCGCGCATGTTGGAGGTAATGGCTCCTTTGTAGACAATAACCGTCTGGCTCTTAATCCCGCGTTGAATTCTGCGTAGTGAGATTGTGGGTGACCATTCCTGCGGATGCTGTCGCAAAGTAGTCTTCGGGAGATTTGGTGGCGGCCCAATATATGTTCGAGAAGCAAAAATTAGGGTATCAACAGAAATAAAAAATAAACAAGAATAGAAAAATTTCCCATGCTCCAGAGGAGATCTTAGTAATTTTCTTCCCTGCCCTACATCCATTGCCGTTGATTGATTAAACACCCATCCGAGGCAGCAGCACCTGTGCGAACTGTCCTCATAGAATTGACAAATTGCAATGGTGTATATCTAACCAGCACAATTTTTTAGCGGTGCTCTTGTAGTTGCGGTTGTGGAACCTCCTCGGGGGCAGGGTTCACAAAACCGCTCAAAACCAGCTGGTTTTCACGGTTTTCAGTGAAATCGATCCGAACCGGTTTTATAAACTGACCGGTTTTTTTTTTTAAATTTAAAAAAAATTGAAAAATTGAAAAAATTCAGAATATCGAAAACCGGTCGGCTAACCGGTAAAATCGGTGGGTTTCAAATTTTAAAATCTGTTACTGTAGCTTACCGGTGAAACCGACTGGTTTACTGTAGCAAACCGTTCAAATTTTGAATTTTCGATTTAGAGCGATTTTTGACCGATTTTTCTGGTTTTCGCAGTTTTTGTTAAACCGATCTCGACCGGTGGTGTACTTGGCGCCGAGCAGTGCTACATCTACATACAGAGTCTAAGAAATTCTAGCGTCCTGTAAGTGAAGGTTTACCGCAAGGAGAGAGGAGGTCGGGGAAAGGAGGAGGGGAAACCTTTAGTTCGTAGGAGTTTCTTAAGATCCGTTGATAGGTCTAGCATTTTCCCTAGGCGCCGGTTGGCAGCTTCTTGGGAATAATCGATTCTTACGTCCTGTTTGTTTCAGCTTTTTAGTCTGATTTTTTAATAAAAAACTAAAACAAATAAAGTTTTGAAAAGTTGGCTTTTGAAAGGCAGAAAAGCTGACTTTTGAGAAAATGAACTAAAAACTGAAAAGCTCACCCAGAGCTTTTTTTTCCTGACTTTTAGTGTACAAAGAAGCCAAAAATATATTGTAAAAGCCAACAGTCATTGCTTCACCAGCTAGTTTTTCAACTAGCTACCAGCCAGCTTTTCTAAAAGCTCAAAAGTTCTAGCTCAAACAAAAAGATTGGTGGCTAGTTGAAAAGTTGGCTAGTGTAGTAGTGACTGTTGGTTTTTATAATATATTCTGGCTTCTCTGCACACTAAAAGCCAAAAAAATAGCTCTGGATGAGCTTTTCAGCTTTTAACTTATTTTTTCAAAAGCCAGCTTCGTGTTCTAAAAGTCAACTTTTCTGAATTTTATTTATTTTAGCTTTTCAGTTTCTCCGGTCCTAGATCCGCCACCCAAGATTGGAGGGACAACTTGTACCGGGAAACATAATGGGCGGTAGGGGTGTTTTTTCTTGGCTTACGGTGCATGTGTTACAGATTTGTTCAGTAGTTCCAGGTAGGTTGAATTGATGTTTAACAATGTATTGTGCTTTGAGGGGTTTGACGTGATTACTGAAAAAGAAAGCATAACAAAAAAAATAAGGGGTTGCTATATTGGAAAAATGATAAAGTTCAACTTAGTCCCCTCAACTATAACCTAAGTTTAGAAAATCATTTAAACTGCTCCCTCCATCCCTAAAAATATTTTTTTATTTCAAATATTACATTTAACTCTTCATCTTATTCAAAAAATTGTGA
>BCLF01000109.1:804781-823171 GCA_001602275.1 Zoysia japonica | reverse complement strand
ACCACCTCCCTCCCCCCCCCCCCCTCGAGAAGCACATCGCCTCTTCCCCTCCCCAAAGCCACCGGAACCGAGCAGGCGCGATTGGACGATGGACCACGCGAGCGCCATGGAGGAGCGGGTCGTGACGGAGCGGATCCGGCGTAAGCTGGACGAGGTCAACACCGCCGCGCAGCAGCACCTCGCTGGCGTCCAGGACCACGTCAACTTCACCATGCAGGTGAGCGCGCCGCGCTGTGGCGGGGCGGGGCGGTTCTTGGGGTGCGGCGTAGGTTTCCGTCTTCCTGGAGATGTCCTTCTGGGACGGAGGGAGCAGGGTAGCTGGTCCGGGGTCTCGGAGTCGGATTGGTGTTTCTACGCCGGGGATTTTGGTTCGAGGAGGTCTTAGGCCCCCTTGGAGCTGACTCTAGGTCAGAATAGAGAATCTGTGCTAGACAATGTTTTTAGGAGAATTGATTCTTAGCTTATTCTCTGAAAATTCTCTGAAATGAACCAAGGACCTGTGAGCCTAAAAATGTAGCTGCTCCTGATTCTGTAAAGTGATTCTGTCCTGATTCTAAGAGAATCAATTTCAGACACAAAATCACATCTCACATGGAATCACTTCCAGAGAAGCTGTGCCAAAGGGCCCTTTAATCTTGCTTGAATGCGTGAAATTTGTTGGGGTTCTTAGATGGTAAAGTGATAAGGTCAGTGCTGCGATGGCATGTTATTCTGATGCGATTCATTGTGGGTTCCTGGTGGAGATGCCTGTCTTGGACACAGCTATAGTTTTTACCGTTGAGTATGCTATTAGAATTCTTATGCTATTAGAATTCTTGTGAGAGTAGCTGGAGCATGCCGTAATTCTCATAACAAGATATTTATGAATTTAGTTTGCGGCAATCCCACTCCACTTATAATTTGTTGAAATGTTCTTTTGTTGTTGTGAGATTTATTAGAACCAGGGACTTTGCCAAATATTTTTGTTTCGGGTCAAAAGTTTGAATATGAGAATGAATTTTGTGAGTCAATTGGCATACATTGTGGAGATAAGAGATTGAGATTTCAGGATAATTAATGCACCATGAAAATTAGGTTGTGACAGTGGTGATTTGTAGTTTATCACTGATTATTTGTTTTTCCCTTATTGATTTTCAGCAAGCATACTTCAAGTGTGCATATGAATGCTTTGATCGCCGACGAAACCAAGAAGGGATCAATAACTGTGTGGAGCATTGCAGTGTGCCCGTCCTCACAGCTAACAATGTTGTTGAGACTGAGATGGCTAAGTTCCAGGTAGTTCTAGTCTACTGTAGTGTACATTTCTACATTAGACTGAGATGGCTAAGTTCCAGGTAGTTCTAGTCTACTGTAGTGTACATTTCTACATTTTCATTCTTTTCCTCATGTAGAAGAACGCAGAATCAGATTTGTTTCCTTTTAGTTTTAGTAACTTCATTCTGTTCAAGGATAAATTATGCATGCTTATGCAGCTTCATTTCAATATGCATACATTGTGTGAGAATGAACACCATATTTCCCAAGTTAGATATACTAAGTTATCAACAAGAAACTGGCTAGAACCAATAATGGAACAACCATGATGTTTGTGAATAATTTTCTGTGGTTGATGGATTTGATAATTTACCATCAGGATTTTTAATCCAGTAACTTGATATAAGTATCTAGCGCTTCAAGTAATGTTTTCATGTCTGCTTACTTAAATCAACTTGTTGAACAAACTGATGAAATTACGCTTAGCTGACATAAATTTCCCATTTGTCTCTTGATTTGGTGCATTCACAATTTCTGGACATGCATGTATGTTACCACGAGATGTGTACCCTTAATTTATGCACCATGTGCAAACCTGTCTAAGCTAAGAACTATATTCATTTGGTCCAGGAACGATTGAACCGATCGTTGATGGTCTGTCAAGACAAGTTTGAAGCGGCCAAGCTCCAAAAGATGAAAACTGATGCGACTCAGGAGCTAGAATCATGTGTGAACAGATCCATTGATGACAGCATTAGGGTGCTCCCTCATCTTGTGGATCAGATCAAGTCCTCCCTGAACATCAGTTAGAGGGATTCTTAGTTTTTTCGTAAGAATCAGATAGAATAATATCTTTCACATTCACATGTATGGATGAAGTCCACTACTTTTGGTGACTAAATCGTCAGCTATTAGTACTATGCAGAGCTCTGACCGATTTATGATCACTGTATCTTATGAGTTCCCTGTCCTGAGAATTGATTTAGAATTGTTGAGATTGGGCATTCTAATTTGTATGGTGATGGTAGAATTTTTTTTCAAAAAAAAATGTGTTCTTGGGAAAGCTCTAGCAACCCCCAAAGAAGCCTTCATGTCTCATGAGTGTTGCATCGCCGTTTGGGATCCTTCGCACTTTACCCGTTTCTCTGACTACGCGAGGTACATCTGGACGGCTGAAGCTAATTTTGTCCCCTTCGAAATTGTCACGAAATTCTCCTGAAATGCCAATATCTTACTCTAGGTACTACTTGCTGTGAAATTCTCACGATATTCCCATAAAGTATCTGTATCCCAGACCAGAGTCATTTTTTTTTGGCAATATGCAAATGTTTGAAATCTTCCTCGTTGAACAAACGGATAGAGTTCCAGCATTTGTCTTCGGCAAACTATTCTGTATCTGGATTTTCCTGCAGTCCTTCAAACTTAACTTTGTTCGGTAGACTTTTTTTTTGGAATTGAATCAATGATTTTCCTCGCATACTTTTAGTATTCTATTTTTTTCCATCAAATAGAGCTCCAACGTGTTTTACAAACTCTTGTTTTGATTTAGGGTATCGCACACACGGATATCGGCGCACACGGATATCTGACTTGGTCAAATCTTTGAACTGGATATGGCATATGCTGGTCTGATACTTCTATGTAAATAAATAGAAGGATATGATTCATTAATAAAAATATTTGTGTTGGACATCATTTATATATAGTACATCAAACACGTCTAATTTCATGTACCTCACTCCTACAAGTACAATCTATGATGAACCGAATGTCAGAAATAAAGAACTTCCACATTTACTAAATTGTGGAATTGCTTTAACAGATTCTTTTTCATAAGAGCGATTTGTCTACATGACACTAGATATAGTTCACAGATTATGTTTTTTACTTAAACTCTTCTTTCAGAAACACAAATATAGTGGGCACTGCAGCGTAAAATATGACCATCTGCCTTTAAAAAGGCATTTCATTGTAGCGTGGAGGAAAGCAACAACGCACCGGACCTGATAACGTTGTTTCATCAGGAATCATAGATTCCTAGGAAAGCGTCAGTGGTCACCCCATTGTGGCACCTTTTTTTTTTCTTATCTGCATGCACTTAACCCCCTGAAAATCTTTATTTCAAATCAGAAGGGAAAAAGGAGCCATTGATGAGCTCCTGAAATTTTTCCTAATTCTGTTTTTTTTTTGTACATCAAGCTGCAATGGATGCTGTAATAACATACTCTGCATTTACCAAATTCTCTGGTGAAATGCAAGAAAAAAAATGATGTTCAGGTCCTGAGATCTAGAGGTATATTCGTTGGAGCTAGTTTTTGCTGTTTTCTATATAAAACCACTGTAGCAAAACTAAATAAACCTGCAGCTGTATTAAGCAGAAGCGAACACACAAGTTTGCGGATATAAATGTACAATTTACGATTTTGTGTACGTGGACCTATGGGAATACAGGACAGGTTCATAGATCGTATGTGGATTTTTACCGTAAGAATATATTTAAAAAAAAGGCAGGACCGAGCCTGCTTGGTACTTACTGATGCAACCTGTAATGTGATTTATGGGGCCAAATGCATCATGTTACATTATTTAGCAAGATTTGTCACAAGACGATCGATGCTTGTGAATCAAAATTCATCTAAGATCTCTTGTCAAATGTCGACACATATGAAGCTCCTAACGATATGAACGGCGACTACTAGCTTCTAACGGTCCAAAAGCTTGGTGGCATTGTAGATTCCTAGGTAGGTATCGGTGCTCACTCATCGCACTGTTGTCACCTCATACAAATCTGCATGCATTATGCATGGTGCGATCTTTAATTTATGTCATATCAGAAGTGCCCAAGGTGGATAACCGGGCACATGATGACCTATTGACATTGCCTAACGTGGTGTCTCGCCATTTTGGGTGCGTAGCAAAAGGTTCAAATTAATCAGGATATTGTTGTAAGGGGGTTCATGGAAATTCACTGAAATTGTTGAATACAACAAGTAACCAGATACTTAATGGACTATGACTTTGCCTAATTTGGTGTTTCGCTTTTTTCGGGTGCGTAAAATATGATGTGCAATGTATGAGACTTTTGCCTCCTACCTCTCAATTAGTCCAAGCCGTTGATGTTTAAATATTAGTATCTGGTCCAATATTTTTGATATAGATACATGTACAACATAAAGTGTCTTTTAGTATGTACATTTTTATTTTACTGTTAGGTCTATTCAAATGAATGTTTATTATTAACTCAAGCACGGTAACAAAACTTAAGTATAAAAATATTGTTAATTCTCGAGATTCATGTAACGAACATGACTGGTAGGGAAAAATCTTTACTAACCTCTTAATTCTTTGACCCACCATGACTCAGGCCAGCAGCAAATCAAGTCATCATGTTAGCACTGAGATCAGATCAGTATTGATCTAATAAGCTTGACCTGGATAGAACAACTTCTCCACATAAAAATTGTTTCCAGAGCATGGACAACAAAACAATGCTTTCCGTGAAGAGAAACACACAAGCGGACAGAAACAAATCCTCATTTCCCTTTATTTTTGTGTGTTTGCATATAAGAACAAGCTTTCACAGCTGCACTGCCTCTTCCTATCTATCCAGCCTCAGGTAGCTTGACAGTAACCCAACAATGACGATGTTTCTATCCATCAATGTACTCCCTCTAGTTTTTTAAATATTTGTCATTAGGATAATGATTTTAGTTTAAAATAAATCAGAATTATTGTCCTAACGATAACAATGTTAAAACGGAGAGAGTGCAAGAACACAACTGGCTGTTTAGATCAACGGATTTTTCTGGTGGCGATCAGTTGATTGAGACAATTTGCACCGTGCATGGTTACTTATTTGGATAACAGAAATCAGGATCAAAGAAGAACATGTATACAATACATATATGTGATCTCTTCACAATAAGAAGTCACCTCATTCGCTATATGGGGTGACATAGTTCATCGTCAAGATAGGGATGAAAGCGAATCGATCCGGTTTCGGCTATTCCTCCAAATGGACCTGGCGTGCAATCATATAGCTAATCGAAACCTGGGTAGTTTAGGATTTCGGTGAAGCACCCCTCCCCCTGTCACATCCCAAAAATTTCAATACAAGAAAAAAGGGTTAAAAAATGATAATAAAAATATTTATAGAAATTCTTTTCTTTCTTTTTAGGTGAACCTAGTTTTTCTAGCCCTTTTTAGAAACTTTCGAAAAATAAAACTAAACTAGAGCAACATAGCAAAAAGGGAAATTCCAAAAATTTAAAATTGAATTTGTCAAGTGTTTGATTTTTTACTGATTTCTAGCTTGGGTCTTTTGGAATTTTATTGCTTGAAAATTTGGAGTTTGGAAATCCTTTAGTATTCAGAAAATAGGAAAAAGGCTGTACAGGGCCGGACGGCCTGCTGACTCCCCGGCCGACCTCACGCGAGGCGCGCGCGCACGTCGTCCTCCTACCTCCTTCACTCCCCGGCGCGCCCCACCGGACAGAACTCACCCGCCACCTGGCCGGCGCGCCACCGGACACGCCGTCGCCGTACGCCGGACCTGAGCGCTGTCGACGCTCTCCGTCAACCGCTGTTTCGGCGCCCCAGGTCAAATCTCGCGACCTTCGTTACCGTCGCGACTTGGACGAGAACCGCTCGGCCGCACGACGCCGCTGTCACGCGCCGTGCTGCCACGACAACGTCCAATTCACCAACTGAAATTACTCCCCACAACCCACCACGCCGACCAGCAGTTGTCGACGCCAACTCACGGCTGCTCACTGTCACATCGCACACTTAAGTCCGAGCTCCGGGTGGTCGCGTCGCCGGCTGGAATTGGGGTGCCGTGGCGCGCGCAGGCCTCGCCCGAAGCAACTCCGACCACCCGGCACCAAAGCCGGCCAATTGCTCCCCCTTCGCGCCAGCTGGCCGACACACGCAGCCTGAGCGCGACCCCAGCTTAATGTCGCCGCGCCGGTCGGAGCTTCCGCCCGAATTGCCGGCTATAAAAGCCAAAGCTCACTACCGCCGCACACTCTTCGCACTCCTGTTCACCTCAGGCCCCTCCCTCTCACTGGTATTATGCCCAATTTCTATTTTTGTTCCTTTCTTCCCCATCGCCGGTCACCCCGTCGATTCCACTCGAATCGACCGGTCGTTAGCCCAACCACGCCCCTCAGCAGCACCACCTCACTAAGGCGAAGCTCGTTGAGCTGGCCAAGTAGCCCGAACACCCTCCTCTCGTTCTTTCCACAGAAGCCGCCGCTTGCCGCCGTGCGGCTCACGGTGCCGGTCACCGTGGTGTCGCCTCGGGCCAATTTAAGTGCGTCACAAGACCCCCTAGGCCCTTGCGCAGCTAATCGGCCGAAGAACGAACCTCCTCTTGAGGCCTTGCCCCCACCTCACTGGCAACACCCCCTCTCGCGCCCACGACACCGCCACCACCACCGCTTTGGTTCGCTGTCGGCTAGAGTGAACCCCTCCTCCTCACCTGCACGGCACACTAGGCACGCACAGAGCACACTCACACCGGAGCTCACCGCGCTGCGCGCGCACGCGCCAGACAGAGCGCGCCCAGTGCGAGCCCGTCGCGCACTCGCGTTGCGTCGCCGTTCCAGCACACCACTAACCCCGGCGAGTGTCATACCACCGCCCACGCCCCTTTGGCCACGCGGCACACACGCGCGCGGAAGTCGAAGCACCGAGACCACGTCAGAACACGTCCGAACGCGCCAGCGCGCCCGACGCGCCCAGAGCACGCCCATGCCCGCACACGTGCACTCACGTCCACGTCAAGGAATCACGCTTGGTCCTAGGTTCTCGGACATGGACACGGCCACGAACACGTGTCCACGGTTACAGACTGGCCACGAGCCCACGTGTCCACGGTCACGGACACAGGCACGAACACGGTCACGTGTCCACGGTCACGGACACGGCCACGGACACGGACCCGGGTACGAACACGGTCACGTGTCCACGTGTCCACAGTCATGGACACGGGTACGGACACGGTCACGTGTCCACGGACACATCATAGCTCCCGTGTCCACCTGCCCACAGACACGTCACAGCTCACGTGTCCACCTGCCCACGGACATGTCACAGCTCACGTGTCCACGTGTCCACGGACACAGCCACAGTTCACGTGTCCACGGACACGTCACAGCTCACGTGTCCACGTGTCCACGAAAACCCTGAACTCCCACGAGTCCACAAAAACCCCGAACTTTCACGTGTCCACGAAAACCTCGAACTTTCACGTGTCCACGAAAACCCCGAACTTCCACGTGTCCACGGAAACCCCGAACTTCCACGTGTCCACGGAAACCCCGAACTTTCACGTGTCCACGAAAACCCCGAACTTCCACGTGTCCACGAAAACCCCGAACTTTCACGTGTCCACGGAAACCCCGAACTTTCACGTGTCCACAGAAACTCCGAACTTTCACGTGTCCACAAAAACCCCGAACTTCCACGTGTCCACGAAAACCCCGAACTCGTTACAACCCACGGGTCCACGGGAAAATCCCCGATTCTGGGCACCTGTGTGTCCAGAGGACGTGGACACAGGCCGAACCCCATGTCCACACAGACTTTTCCACAGTCCGTCACAGCACCTTGCCGGTGACTTTACCATCACATCCTAGCTCCGATCATGACCACCAACCTACCGTTGGAACTGTCACCACGAACCCTACCATCCTAGCCTATCCAAACTCCATGTCTTGTTTGGTGATTGTTTCTTTTCGTAGTTAGTTTTTCTTTAGTAGTCTTATTGTGACTATTGTTTGTAGCCGAAGAAGAGCCCGAGTACGAGGAGGAACCTGAAGAGCCCGAGTACGAAGAAGAACCCGAAGACGCCGCTAAAGGCAAGTCCTAACACCCCTTTGAACCACTTTGAACCTATTTTATTGCTGCACCTATAGGAGCTAAATGCTTGCCGATGTTTTAAAATGTGTTAAACGTTGTGTAGTATAGTACCTACTTGATTCTAGGTATTTATATTTATGTCAGTAACTTGCTGTGGTTAATATAAATACTACCTTGTTAGCCAATTGATGACGCACCCTTGTTAACCGCAGGACTTCTGTTCTTTAAATACTTTTAATGAACGGAAAGTGCCTTGATTAGAAAAATGCTTAAGACCCCGATTGCGGTACCTCGTACCGCCACACCGTATATCACTCTTTTGCAAATGCGTTAAGATGTGTTTGGTGGTGTGAGTAAAATAAAATAGGCTGGTCAAAATTGAAACTGGTGTTAGATGAAGAGGGTTGATTCTGGTCGTGGGGTGAGGCTCACTTGAGGTGATGGTGATAGTGTATAGGTTTCGGTGTAGTCCACCTGCCGTGGACGAGTCCGTCACCCCTGCCATATAAGGACCGGTTCGTTAGCGCTCGACTTAGCAATTTTCGTGCAACCCTAGAACATGTATATTTTGGGCGGGACTTATCCCCGCTATGTAGGTTTTCCACATCGAGCCATTAGGAGGTCGAAGTGACACAAGAGGCCAGGAGCAAGGCGTGAGATAACTCGCTGCCCGGCTTTCGACCATGTAATTGCCCGCGTCATGGGACCGTAAGCCCACGGATATAGCCTCTAGTTTGGTAATACCTGGTGATGTAGGGGACCAGAAAAAGACGTGACTACGGTAAATCTTCACGATCTGGCTCCGAGAATGTACCATCGCATCATCGGGAGTGAAACCCCGACGGATAGCCCCTGGATGCGTCTTGGGTGGAATCTATAGAAACCTATGTAGTTATAGAGTAAGCGTTACGTGACTCTGTTGATCAGAAGTAGCATAACTTGTGGGTACAGTGTACAACCTCTGCAGAGTGTAAAATCCTTCCGGATAGGCCATTGTCACAGTAATGGCATGTTATTTGTTGAGGTACCCTACGATTAGTTTTCTCTTATATCCTTGATGTGTGAGTGGGTGTAGATGCATGTGTTTTGGACATGTGTTGGCTGCGAGCCGAGGGCCTGCATGGAAGCGTGCTAGTGCCCGTTTAAAATTTGGGAACTAATGGAGGGTGTTGGCGTTCTGACCACCGGCACAGTCCGAAATACAATCGAGGGGGTGGTGTGTCTCCGTATTCGATGTGGCCTAGTCTACAGAAGACTCAATGGGGTTTTTTTACCTGGTTCGGGCCACCTCGAACAGTGTAAGGCTCTTCGTCCAGGGAGTCGTTTATATCAGTGGGTGAGTACAAAGGGTCGAACTCTCTCTTCGGGAGAGGGCCCGGCATCTGAGTTGTGGGGTGCCCGATGCACGCATTCGTGAGGTTGCTCACGAACGTGAACGGTTGCACGCGAGAGTTCAGGGCCGAAACCCCCTCAACTATCGCCCCTCGGACCCCCTTTTATATAGGGCGGTCCGAGGTTACAAAATGGTAAGCCCTATGCGGTTTTACTGTCTCGCTGACAGGTGGGTCCTCCGTTGACGTCGTCATCATTCGTCACGCCCATGCGGGGGCGTGGCGCGTCGCGTCGCACGTCGCGCCGGGTACTGTAGTGTCAGTCCGGTACTATAGCATCAGCCACAGTGTCGTCGGGTCTTGTCTATAGACTTCCGCGGCCCGCCCACATCGCGGTGGACTAGGCCCGTCCCGTCGGGACAGCTGGCGGTGGGCCGCCGGAATAAATACGACATAAATGCCGCACCTACCCCAAGGGTCGGCCTTCGGAGGTCGGCCTCATCGTACGTCTTAGCGTTGGATGCGGCTAAGACTTGGTTTTCGTAGATCATTGCCCTGGGAGTCGGACCGCGCGTTCGTGCTTCGTCGTCCGACCTCGAAACCCCTCGGGGTCTTGGCCCACGTATACGAGGATGAGTCGGCGAGTACCCAGGGTACATGATCCTGATAGAGGGAGTGAAAGCCTTCCACAGGTCCACCCTACTAAAACATGACAAATAATGTTTTTCTGTCGGATTGGAAAATCTATTCATTAGAAAGCCCCTGCAGGGAAACTTGCTTTCCGCAAAGAAATGGAAACCACAAGCCTTCCCTTGTTTCGCTTCTGCGAACCCTAGCTCTCCTACCGTTAGGACTTGCTGAGTACCTTCGTACTCACCCCTCCCCCTGCTGTTGTTTTGTTCAGAAGATGAAGACGATGAGGATGATGCCGACTACGAAGTTTAGAAGTCCCGTCCTTCGCTAGAGTTTGCTTGTGGTGTAGTGTTAGTTTCCTAGTAGTGTGATGTATGAATAAAGTCGCTGCGCCGATTTGTTGGTTGTAATATAGACTATATTTGTCAGACCTCTTCGAAAACTTGTAGAATGTTGAACCCGTATGTGTAATAATACCACTTTGTTCATAATGTGCATACTAACTACCGGTCTAGAGATTGGTACTTGTGGCACAAAGATACTCCTTCCTGGAAGGGAGTCTCACAGAGTGGTATCAGAGCCATACTTAACCGTAAGACAAGACCTTAAGATGTGACGCATAACAGCATACGGTTAGAACGATACATTTTCTTCGTGAAACTACATTCTAGTGGGCCTTATGCCCACACACGGTTATTTTGTTTGCGTACCTTTTATATTATGTTGTTTACTTGTCTACTTTGGTTTACTGACCCTTTTATTTCGTCTCTTGGCAGAAGGCCTCTGGAGGGTGGACTTCCCTTGGACCAGAGGCGAGCAGGGTCGACGGTTTGGATACACCGTACCGGTGTCGTACCGCTGGAGGAGCCTGGAGTCCAACGAGTACACCCTGTTTGAGGTGGAGACCCGCCTCGTGACGTACCCGCTGCCGACGTGGTCGATGCTGACCACCGGCCCCAGCTACGACTCCGCCTTACAGGCAGCAGCCCGTGAGGCCCTACTCCACGTGTGCACGGTGAACCTCGACTTCACTGGAGCTACACCGGTGCGCTACTTTCCGGTGCTCGTCGCCGACGACCCGACGTGGGTGCACCGTTTGGGCACACTTGGTGGCCCTACCAGGACAATGGAGGACCCCACACTTGTGGAGACGGCGCACTATGTGATAGCGTAGCACCGTCTTTGCGAGGAGCTCCGAGGCCAGTGGATAGCGCAGTCCCTCCGCGCTTTCACTGCCCAGGGACAGTCCGCAGCCCTGCAGGTACAGCTCGAGACGGCCCACACTCAGCGGGACGTGGTCCAGACGCTGCTCGACGCTGCACTGGCGCAGCGTGACGAGGCCCAGGGGCAGCGTAACGCACTCCAGCTGCAGCTCGGTGACGCGCAGGGGCAGCGCGACACGGC
This sequence comes from Zoysia japonica, assembly GCA_001602275.1. Classification (NCBI taxonomy): domain Eukaryota; kingdom Viridiplantae; phylum Streptophyta; class Magnoliopsida; order Poales; family Poaceae; genus Zoysia; species Zoysia japonica. The sequence continues at coordinate 811,685 of BCLF01000109.1, read as the reverse complement.
GCTGTTCCAGCTCGCCGCAGCTCGTGCCGCCCTTGACACAGCTAGGGCGAGTGAGGAGGACCTGAAGAGGGCTCTCTTCGACCAGCACACCGCACACCAGCAGGAGTTGGAGACGCTGCGACGCTAGCTGCAGTTCCAGTACCCTCCTACTCGCCGCACGGCAAGGAAGAGTGTGCTCGGGATTGCCGCATCACTGAGAGGGAGGCTCCGTGACTCCCCCACGTTTGAGAAGAGTGCGCCTACCCGACAGGGAGCTCGCACTAAGATCACGCCCTGCAAGCGTGCTCTAGTGCGCCTTTCCGCAAAGAAATGGAAACCACAAGCCTTCCCTTGTTTTGCTTCTGCGAACCCTAGCTCTCCTACCGTTAGGACTTGCTGACTACCTTCGTACTCACCCCTCCCCTGCTGTTGTTTTGTTCAGAAGATGAAGACGATGAGGATGACGTCGACTACGAAGATTAGAAGTCTCGTCCTTCGCTCGAGTTTGTCTGTGATGTAGTGTTAGTTTCCTAGTAGTGTGATGTATGAATAAAGTCTCTGCGCCAACTTGTTGGTTGTAATATAGACTATGTTTGTTAGACCTCTTCGAAAACTTGTAAAATGTTGAACCTGCATGTGTAATAATATCACTTTGTTCATAATGTACGTACCAACTACCGATCCAGAGATTGATATTTGTGGCACAAAGATACTCCTTCCTGGAAGGGGGTCTCACACCCCCTCCCCCAACGCGCGCACACACACAGAGGAAAGAAAACTTGAAGTCGGATAGTATGTCAACAACAATGGAGCTCGATTGCAGTTATCTGCCCAGCCTAGACCTCTTCCTTGCCCCTTTGTATTTTGTCCATTGTTACTCATCAATGGATACAATATGTGTCACATTTCATAGGAGTAAAATAAAATAGGCAACGTACTCAGCATCTCCTACATTTGCCAGCATCTATGAAAAACAGGCCCTCAGATTTCTACGACGTGAATCAATCATTCATCGATCTATCGATGGTGCTGTGGAGTCAGCAACGAGACCATGAGAGTATGAGACGCGCAGAGCGCCACCACCTTTATAAAACCCTCGCCTCGGTGCGCTTCTACACTGCCATGCACCTCTGAAACAACGAAGATGTTTGGTATGGCGAGCTCGCGAGAGAGGAAGGAGAAGGGAGCTCACGTAGCTGTCGCGTGGTCTCGTGCCATTGCCACGGTACTAGCTCTCGCGATGGTAATGTCTGTGGCTGCCGGAAAGCGAGGCGTCGCGGCGGCATCCAGGGACAGTGCGGCACCTGCCGGACCAATCTCGAGGACCGTCGCAGCTTCTTCCGCGTCGAGCATGAACGTCACGGACATCTGCCGCGCGACGCCGTACCCGAGCGCGTGCGAGACGGTTCTCTCGCCGGCGGGGTCGCGGCTGGGCGCGGCCAAGGTGGACCCGTTCGCGGTGTCCGTGCGGTTCGCCATGGCCCGCGCCGCGACGGCGCTCGCGCTGGCGCGCAACTTCTCGGCGGCGGCGTCCCGACTCGGCATGGCCGACTGCGCCGAGGTGTTAGACATCACGCTCCGCCACCTCCGCGACGCGCTCGCGTCGGGGGAAGCCGACGCGGACGGGGTCACCACGTGGCTGAGCGCCGCGATGACGCACCAGGACACGTGCGCCGAGAGCCTTGCCACCGCCGAGACGGACGCGGCCGCGCACGAGGCCGTGCGCGGAAGGGTCAGCGCGCTCGCGCAGTTCATCGGCACAGCGCTGGCGCTGCACACCAGCAAGGTCAAGGCGGCGGGGACCGCGGCGACCACGCCGTCGGACGTCGACGAGACGATGACGGCGCTCCCGTCCTGGGTGTCGGAGCACGACAGGAAGCTCCTGCGCTCGTCCCCGACATCGAGCGGCGTCACGCTGGACGCCGTGGTGGCGTTGGATGGCAGCGGGACGCACCGGAGCATCAGCGAGGCGGTCGCCGCCGTGACCGCCGCAGCGGTGAAAGGAGGAAGCGGCGGCGGCGGGAGGAAGGTGATCTATGTGAAAGCTGGGCAGTACGAGGAGACCCTGACCATCTCTTCCAGCCAGAAGAACGTGATGCTCATGGGCGACGGCAAGGGGAATACGGTCATCGTCGGCGACAAGAGCGTCGCTGGTGGCTACACCACCTACTCCTCCGCCACCGTCGGTACGTTACGTAGCCACTTCGTTCGGAGCTCATGCACGTACGGTGTCGTCCTCTCCCAAACAACACTTTAATTTGGAAGCATCTTCTCCTAAAAATTGACTTTGCATCTACAACAAGCGTTACAACTCTACTCCCTCCGTCTCTCTCTTTTTTAGATTTTCAAACATCTATCTTTAACCGTTCGTTTTATTCAAAAAATTTGTGAAGATATTATTTGTTTTATTGTGAAATGATTCATTACTAAAAATACTTTAAGCTTAGCTTGTTTATTTTTATATTTTCTTAAATTTTTTGAATAACATGAATAATTTTAAAAAGTCAAAAACGTCACTTATTATAAAATGGAGGGAGTAGTTTTTTACTCCCTACATCCTGATTTTGTTGCTGTTTTAGGTTATCCAGGGGAATTAAGAGTGAGTAGAATAGATGTCGTGTGTACTGAAAATGACTAAGAATGATAATAGTATGAGTAAATTTCACAAACCTACAGGTATTTTAGAAATATTATCACAAAACTACAGATTTAACCTATAGTTTCAGAAAACTACAGATTTGCTACAGTAAATTTTAGAAACATTGCACAAAATATGTAATTTTGTGATAAATTAAATATAAAATCTGTAATTTTATGATAATTGGATATAAAATCTGTAGTTTTGTGATAAATTAGATATGAAATCTATAGCTTTCTGAAATTATGGCTTAAATCTGTAGTTTTGTGATAATATTGGTAAAATACATATAGGTTTGTGAAATTTACTCTAAATATTAGGAATGGAGAAAATTGTATTAGAAACGGAGGATGGCAAGTAAATTGAAAAAAAATAAAATTCTAGGATTACGAGTAAATAATAATGGAAATTAATCCCAGTTTTGGCTTAAAATTCTAGTTAAGTACCAGTAGTATAAAATTTTGTTAACGCCTTATTTTTCCAGTGGAAAAGAAAGTGAACAATGGAAGGACGACACATGGTCGAGCTCCATTCCATGCCATCTTTAATCCATTCACAGACCTTTTCCTTTTCATGTGAGTTATGGAGTGATCTGCCCTTGAAGAAGATGAATAGTGAGCTAGTAGAGCCATGCTTATAAATGGGCGAGCAGCTAAGAGATGCCATGTCTCGATTTGATGGTTAGATGCAAATACCCTTTTCGACGCTTTGTTCCCATCTCAACTGCAAGTAGCGCACGCACTGCCCCTTCTGCTTGTACCACCATGGCACCATCCACGGTACTACGTCCATTCATCCTGGCACGCCATGGGCACGGACGTCGAGACGACAGAGACGTCTCGCTTGCCATGTCGGCGCGTGCCCGGCCAACTTCACCCTGGCCTGCTTTCTCGATCGTTTGTGCTCGATCGCCAGTACAAGCTCCCATTGTCTTCGTCGTCTAGGACGTACGAGCTAACGCAACTCCTACTTTTCTGATGTGTACATGTGGATGTGCAGCTGCCATGGGGTCCGGGTTCATCGCGAAGGGTCTGACCATCGTGAACAGCGCCGGGCCGGGGAAGGGCCAGGCGGTGGCGCTGCGCGTCGGTGGGGACCTCTCCGTCGTCTACCAGTGCGCGGTGCAGGCGTACCAGGACACGCTCTACGCGTACTCCAACCGGCAGTTCTACGCGGATTGCGACATCGCCGGCACGGTGGACTTCATCTTCGGCAACGCCGCGGTGGTCCTCCAGGGCTGCACGATCCAGCCGCGGCGGCCGCTCAAGGGGCAGGAGGACACGGTGACGGCGCAGGGCCGGACGGACCCGAACCAGAACACGGGGATCGCCATCCACCGGTGCCGCGTCGCCGCCGCGGGGGACCTCGGCGGCGCGCCGGTCTACCTCGGCCGGCCGTGGAAGAGGTACTCCCGGACCGTGGTGATGAAGACCTACCTCGACGGGTCCGTCGCGCCGGCCGGGTGGTTGGAGTGGAGCGGCCAGTTCGCGCTCAGCACGCTGTACTATGGGGAGTACGGGAACACCGGGCCCGGCGCCGGGACGAGTCGGCGGGTGACGTGGAGCGGCGTTCACTCGTCGATGTCCACCTCGGAGGCCACGAGGTTCACCGTGTCTGAGTTCATCATGGGGAACTCGTGGTTGGGTGGCACTGGAGTCAGCTACATATCTGGTCTGTGAGAAGGAGGTTATTACGTAATCAGCTCTACATAGTATTTGTCTCGATAGATCTATATATTATCTAAATAAATAAAAAAAACGTTGTATGCATGATTGATGTACTTAAAAGTTAAACTTTTTTCTTCAGACACATGACCTTATATTTTTCCTATATATGTTATAATATCATTAGAAAAAGCTTTTAAACATTATTGTATGGAAACTGGATCTTAGCTTACATATACTCCATCCGTTAAATATGTTCGTTCATTTTACAATCAATTTTTAACCATTCGTCTTATTTAAAAAATGTATTTGAATGTGTAAAATTTTAAGCTGTGATTTAAATAACTCTAATGAAAAATCAAATTATATAAAATATATCAATTTTTTAAATAAAAAAATAGTTAAAATTAAATTTAAAAGTTAACTGTGGCGAAGGAGTAGGGTAATATACATGCCAACGACGTTCGTCCCTCTCATCGGAGAAATATGTTTGTTGTATGCACACTATTTCATGATATAGAGAAATAACGCAAGGGTAACACCATCGATAAACGAAGGATCATCCAAGCGTCGAGAATCTTTGCTTATGAGCGCCTCGCGCCGCCAGATACAAGGCGCCGCCATGCGTGACCTTGACCGCCGGCAAGCCCTTAGTTCCAAGGTCGCTCATGCTAGCGATGTGTGGATGTGTTAAAGAGGGCAAAAGTGTTATTTCCTTGAGATTGAGTGAATAATGTTATGCTACATTAGTTTCAAAATATAAGAATTTCTAAAATTAGTCCAAAACAAATTTTTTTAACTTTGACTATTAATAGAAGAGAATTAATAATGCTTTATTATTTATTAATTATGTTACTAAATTAATTATGAAATATATTTTCATAATATGTAACTTTTTATATTAGAAAGTGTTTAAATTTCTAAATATTATTAATACAAATTAAATATATTTAACTTTGATCAAACTTAAAAAGACTTATATTTTTGAAACTGAGAGTAGTAATCGACTGTTGGAAGCCAAACACATGTAGACAACGGATGATTCGTTTACTGACGACATTTTCTTAATGGGCCCGCGGCAATGGATCGGACCAGATATTGTGATGGGTCCACATGGCGGTGTTAGATTTCAGCTGCCAGGAGTGCCAGCCAAGCAGCCGCCGGCCTCCCATCGACTCTTCGTTCCTCCTCCCCAAAGAAAACTTCGCGCCGCCGCGCCGGCCACTCGTCCCGCCATGGCCGCCTCCGCCAGCGGGGTCGCCTCCCGCTTCTCCGTGGGCGGAATCGCGCTTCAATCTCGCCGCCGCCCGCGGCCGCCGAGGCTGACCATGGCAACGATGGGGGTGGGGGAGATGGCCCGCCCCGTGTCCGTGTCCGCTGCTGCCTCTTCTTCGGCCACTGGCGACGTCGCGCCGGTGCCCCCTCGTTCCAACTCGTAAGCTCCTGTTTTGTTACAACGTTTCTGTGGTGTACTTCTCTGGTCAAGATCGTATTTTTATATATCCTGGTTCACGGATGGGATGTGGAACGTCGGAGAAATTATCTCCGTCTAAATTCTTTATGTATTTAGTCTTTATATTCCAGTATTTGATCTGTGGATTTTGCCGTGCTTTGTAACATGTTCAAATTCTGATGGTTCAGTTTCTTCAATATCAAGAGACAAGTCCTCTTCTTTCAATAAATGTACTATTTTAGTTTCTTGTGCCCAGGGACAAAATTAAAAAAGAAACTGTAAAGTAGTGTGTTTATGTCGGATGTCATAGTCTGTAACTGGTTTCATTCTATGACAAAGAAATTCTTAAAGATATGCCCCTAGTGGTATTATTATTTATCAATAGCCTTTTACACCACTTCATCATTGATGTATCAGGAGTTTTTCCATTTGTAATTGTAGGCTTGTAAAGCGTCACACACTATCAGTTTTTGTTGGTGATGAAAGTGGAATGATCAATCGAATTGCTGGAGTCTTTGCTAGACGAGGATATAACATCGAGTCATTGGCAGTTGGTCTGAACAAGGACAAAGCGCTATTTACAATAGTAGTGTCAGGAACAGAGAAAATACTGAAACAGGTCATGGAGCAACTAAACAAACTTATTAATGTTATAAAGGTCAGTTTTTTTTATACCAGTTACTAACTTTTTTTTATACCAGTTACTAACTTATGAAACAATCTGTAACTAATAAGTCACAAATGTCATCATTCGTTATTTTCATTTGGTCTATGTTATCGATGTATTACTTGTTGGATAAAATAAACAGGTTGAGGATCTATCAAAAGAACCGCTAGTTGAAAGAGAGCTGATGCTTGTAAAACTAAATGTAGAACCCGATAAGTTACCTGAGGTAGGAACATTTTACAAACTGTCTCTACATTTTCTGGCCCTTTAACCTTAACATCAAAGAAAAACGATACCATGAATAAGAAATCAGATCCTCAAATCTGATACATGTCCCTTACTTCTATATGCAGGTAATGGGTTTGGTTCAAATTTTCAGGGCAAAAGTTGTTGATCTTCTAGATTCTACATTGACTATTCAGGTAATATTCGCGGTGTGTTTTAACATGAAGACGACTCATGCTATTCTTCGTAGGATTTTCTTTAAAAATAGCAATGCTATT
>BCLF01000109.1:774590-798848 GCA_001602275.1 Zoysia japonica | reverse complement strand
GGTCACCCTTCTTTAGAAAATACCAATAGAGGTATCCCAGTCTTGTTCATACTGGATCTAAAACATAGTAACTTACTTAATACTTATAATATAGATAGCTTTGCGTCGTGAGAAAATGGGAGAAAGTGCTCCATTCTGGAGGTTTTCTGCAGCTTCCTATCCTGATCTCGAAGTTTCAGTACCTTCAAATTCTCTTCTAAGCACCAGTGTGAAGGTGATCAATCAAGACTTACAAGAATCTTCTGGGGTAAGAGACCACAAATCATGATGTGCACTTTTATGTATGATATGTATTTTTTTCTTTAGAACTTTAGTAATATTGTTCCTGTAAATATTACTATTCTGTACTGCTTTCATCCATTGAACAGGCTTACACTTGTAGTCGCATATCCTGTGCTCTGACAGTGATGAACAACCCAGTCTTCTTTTAGTTACAATAATGTTGTACTGTTTACTCATTGAATCTGGTGCTGTTTAGAATTTCACTTTTTTTGTTTATACAAGAAGATATTATTGTTACTGAATGTTTGGCAACATTAGTCCCTCCCAAGTTATATGCACACATGATGTCATTATTTGTGAATTTTCATTTTATACATCTGACAATGCAGTTAACTATTACTCGAGGCATTATTTAATTCAGTTTCCTTATGTCCCAAATATTTATGGTAATATCTTTGAATGTAACTGGTTGGAAAATACTTGCGCAATGTATGTTATTCACAAATAATATTTTCTGCAAATACTTGTTATCATCCTCACAATGTCTCTACTTATGATCAGGGTGACGTTTATCCAGTGGAATCCTTTGAAAGTTTATCAACAAATCAGATTCTGGATGCCCATTGGGGTGTTATGACTGATGGTGATGTAAGCTCTTGTGTATTTATCATTTTCAACTTGTTAGTGGTCACTAGTGCTGATCTGTTTCTATTTCCTTTCACTAGAGCACTAATTAAAGTTAGTAGGCAAGAGTAGACAAAATACGTAACTCCTGATAAATAATATATCAAATTTATGGTTCACAGTGAAGAATATAATTACTTTTGGCAGTCAAATGTAACCATTTGAAATACTAAACTAGCCTTTTCTTGCTGCTTCAGCCAACAGGATTTTGTTCACATACTTTATCGATTCTTGTGAATGATTTCCCTGGAGTTCTCAATGTAGTAACAGGTGTTTTCTCCCGAAGGGGCTACAATATTCAGGTATTGTTTACCCATTAAGTTTTTTCCCTTTCATTTGATCATTATAGAATCCAGTCTGTTAAACACTATCCATCCCTGTTTCAGAGTCTTGCTGTTGGTCCAGCTGCAAAGCAACATACTTCTCGCATTACTATTGTTGTTCCAGGAACTGATGAATCCATTGCCAAGCTAGTACATCAACTGTACAAGCTCATTGATGTTCACGAGGTCAATGTCAATGTTGCAATCTTCATGATTTTACTGCAGATAAAAGTTTTTCTCAAAAGCGTTCTTGTATTTCAGGTTCACGATCTTACCCATTTACCATTTGCTGCAAGAGAATTAATGATCATAAAGGTCGCCGTAAATGCCACAGCTCGTAGGGATATCCTAGACATTGCTCGTATTATGGGAGCCCAACCAGTTGATGTATCGGACCACACAGTTACACTCCAGGTACTAGTTATTGAATTATATTATAGAAATGGTCCTGTTATGCTTAAATTACTGATCTTAATTAACTTACGTCAGTTACAGGAGATGTGTACCAATTATCGACGTAAAATGATTTGAATTTTGAGCTTCATGAGCTATGACTGAATTTCTCCTTCATTTTTGGACAATTCGAGGAACTAACTTATATCAACTGATACTGATCATATATACCTGATTACTTTGTTATCCCCCTCCCTATCCTTTTTTGGTTGCATTTACCTTTATTAAAGGTCTGAATGCATCAATCTTTCTGTTAACTCTTCTTTTCTTACTGCATTCTTAATAATAACAACTTTTTGGCATGCAGCTTACAGGAGACATTGATAAAATGGTTCGATTGCAGAGGACACTAGAGCCTTACGGCATTTGTGAGGTTTGTATCTTTTAGTGAGCTTCTGCATTACGTTTGATTTACGAACGGTAACCATGAGTTATTTAACTGTTGAGTTATTCATCCATTGCTAGATTTCTTTTAGCAGTCATGTGAGTTCTTAGCTTCAGGCAATACTTCCTGGGGCAGGGTGGGTCAGGAACCTGGAAAGCATGGGGCGCATTCCAGGCACATCCATATTTTGGCAACCTGTACACTATACTCTATCAAGATAAAACACTAGCTAACAACGCGAGACGCAGGCCGTAGATGTTGCATCACACATGTATAAATGTCATGCATTTGCAGATAATAAGTTGTTCCAAAACAAAATATATAGTCAGTGTTGCATATACTTTCAAAACCTAGCTGCAACCATGTTATCTTTTATTTTAGAAGCTCAGTTGTGATCTCTTAGGCCCCCTCCACTCGTTCTTGAAGCAGAGGTACTATTCTTCAAATTTCCATGTGATTATCTTTTCAAACACACAAAATTTGATCTCCAACCATATTTTTTTCTATCGCCCGTCACGATTAAATAGTAAGGCATTTGCCAACCACATGCTGTATTTTAGTTTCTACTCTACTATAGCATCCTTAGACAAAATTCGTCCTTTTAACCAATGCCCATTGTTATGTGTTTGTGCCCAAAACATGGACGTGGGGAAAGAGAAATAAATAGATAATTTAAATAAACCCTATGCTGTTTTTGCTGCATGCACTAAAATCTCTACTTGGTGATGTAAACTAATCTGGAAGCTTTGTTTGCCCATGCATTTTGCAGGTTGCACGAACTGGCAGAGTTGCACTGCTCCGAGAGTCAGGAGTGGACTCCAAGTACCTCCGGGGATTTTCCATTCCATTGTAGTTCGTCTTGTGCCTGCGTATCATTTCTCATGACGTCTGCATATCATTTATTCTGTCGTCTGTTGTTGGTTGAGTTTGATGTTATAAACAAAGGGTTGTGCAGTTTCTTTTCTTTTTGGGTGCCATTAACTGAAGAATCACACCAGATTGTACAGCACTATTTAGAACCACAGAAGAATGTTTCATACGAATGTCTGAATTGGCTACACCAATGCTGTGATTAGCATTGTCTTAATTGTTGCACATCATGAAGTTTGGGAAAAACAGTGTCACCCAATGAGTGAAGCTGTACTGCTGCTCGTATCAGGCGCATTAATTTTGTTTCATGGTACTGTCCTTTTTTTGTAAATGGGTGACGCGTCAAATCCAGGATGGCAAAACCAAAATGAAATGTCTCTGATAAAAATGTATACTGCTATATAGTGTCTTATTCGCAGGGCTTTTGGATGATCAGGATCTTTGTTTTACCGTGATGATTCTTCTCTTACGTGTGAAGGAAACTACTAAAATGTTAGACATGTACTGTTCTAGCTTTTAACCACCAATCATGAGATACACTTCTCATGATTTCTGGCTGGAACTTTACCAAATACTCCTTTCATTTCAAAATATAAGCATTTTTTGATTTAGTCAAAGTCAAACTTTTATCATTTAACCATTAGTAATATAAAATTAATAATATTTTATCATATAAAAATTATTTTTTTATTCATCGTGAAATAAAGTTTCATAAAAAATAAGTATATTTTTATATTAAAAATTATGTAATTTTTTAGATATTATTAGTAAAAATTAAAAAAGTTTTACTTTATTCAAATCTAAAAATATTTATATTTTGAAACGGAGGAAGTACTCTCTTCGATTTTAAATTATTGACACCGTTGAATTTTAACATCAAATTTGACCATTTATTTTATTCAAAAAATTGTTCAAATGTGTAAAATTATTAGTCGTAATTTAAATTTCACTAATGATAAATCAAATAATAACAAAAAATTTACGTGATTGAAATTCTTTTTTTAATAAGACGAATAGTCATAGTTGATATTAGAAGTCATTTGTATCAATATCTGTTCTTGCTTTTAAGCACCAATCGTGTGATACCCTCCGTGATTTCTGGCTGGAACGTTGACAAATACAACTGTCCCAAACCTGATCTCTTCATTGATCCTCACAACAGATACATACAACAGCTAGGAGCAAGAGCACCATAATCTTCAATCAACTATATTTGTGCAAAGATATGCCGTAACCGTGAACGATATGTGCACATTTAAATGGAGGGTAGATTTTGAATCGCATCCTACACGTATGATCGTCCTGATTTTTTTTTTTGAAGTCCAACGCTTGCACACTGAGCAAAAGAAATTTGTAGCAAACTTTGCCAATCTTAACTACTCATCATTGAATCGTTGATCTTCTTTTAAAAAAGAGTAAATTTCATAAAACTACAGGTATTTTATAAATATTATCACAAAATTACATGTTTAAATCATAGTTTCAGAAAACTACAGATTTGCTATAGTAAATTTCAGACACGTTGCATGAAATCTGTAGTTTTGTGATCATTTGAGTATAAAATCTGTAGTTTTATGATAAATTAGATATAAAATCTATAGTTTTATGATAAATTTAATTTAAAATCTGCAGTTTTCTGAAATTATAGCTTAAATATATAGTTTTGTGATAATTTTGATAAAATAACTCTAGTTTTGTGAAATTTACTCAAAATAAAAATTGATGCACCATGTATCTATCACTAATTGTGTCCATTTATGATTCCATGATGAGTGTCCAAGATTAGGTATAGTAAAAGTTTGCCGTAGATGAGAAAAGACACAGGATATGGATCATATCGCTAATAGGACTGGGTTGTAGCTTCAATTTTTTTTTAAAAAAAGACTGATTGCTAGGTTGAAAACATGATTAGTTTTGGAATTGCCCTTTTAAAAAAGGAGGAAGTGTAGGACACAGTGCTGAGGAACTCGTTATTGTGTTTAATGCTCATGATATGGTAATGGGATAATGGTTCATTGTCACAAAAGTCTCATTTTCGCGTTCTCGTTCCCTCCGGTTCCTGTTTTATATAAAGTAGTATCCTCCACGTCATGATTACAACCCAGCTTAAACATGGAAAAGTTAAATTTCTTGCATGAATCGCCAACCTCCACTGGATTGCCCCTCAACCTGCATCTAGTCACCTTCATTTCACTGTTGAAACGGTGTTTCTCTGCACTTTTTTTTTTTTTGCCAGTTTGAACGAGTGCCCTTATTCCGTTGTTTCGTTCAAGCACACTATCGTAGCGACGATTCCGATCACAGATCATTGACGCGTGGTTCTATAAAAATTCGATCAGCGTGACATGTTTGAACCAAGAGACAATCAAATTTTATTTATTATTCAATTTTTGTAGATTTCGGCATACACACGCCACATTATTTTCAACCGCCATGACCATGAAATATAGTAGTAATTCACATCATTTAGACTAGTATTCAATCACGAAACCTTCTCCCGCGGGAAGAGGAGGGACGCTCTGTTGGTTCCTGAAGAAATCGGTGGGATCCACCATGCTCTTGACAGCCGCCAACCTCTTGAAATTCCCCTTGAAATACTTCTCTCCCCAGACCTTAGCTTTCGCGTAGCTCGTCACGTCGCCGTCCAACTCGTTCGTTCCCAGATCCAGGTCCCTGTAGTTCACGTACACGGCCCTGGGGTTCTTGGACACGTACGGCTCGATCGCGTCGTACACTCCCCTGACCCAGCTCGTCTTCTTCTCCATCGCCGTCGTTCCGTTCTCGTACCAGAACGCGTAGAACTGGAGCTGGTAGAGGTTCCCCTTCCGGTGCGGGAACGGCGTCGCCGACGGCGGGATGCTGCTCATCAACCCGCCGTAAGGGTCGATCATGACCAACGCGGCCTCGGGTTTTTCCAGCCAGTCCGTCCATATGCTCTCCCACGCGTCCAGTGGGATCGGAGACTGGACGTGGTCGGACTTCACCTTGAGGTAGTAGTTCGCGCTGCTGCTCCGGTTCAGGAGCACCTCGAGTGGCAACGACGAGGTCGAGAAGTACGCGACGACGGTGGACTCGACCCAGCTCATCTCCTGGCAGTCTCGCTCGGACATTCCGAGCTCAGGGAACCGGTCACGCATCACGCGGTGGAGGCGGTCGCACCGGCCGAGGAACAGCGCCACGAATGTCGCTTGCTGGTTCTGCACGAGTACTCGGAGGTACAGGTCTCGCCGTAGCGTCGGCGCGATCTCCTGCCATTTGGTTAACAGCTCGACCGCGGATTGGTTCCGTGCTCGGCGGATGCTGAACACCGTGACGGTCTCCGGCACGCGCACCAGCCGCAGCTTCCACGACAGCACGACGCCGAAGCTCTCGCCGCCGCCACCCCTGAGGGCCCAGAACAGGTCCTCCCCCATGGCGCTCCTGTCCAGCAGCCGGCCCTCGGCGTCCACAACGACAGCGTCGAGGACGTTGTCGGCGGAGAGGCCGTACTTGCGTGCCAGCCCGCCGAACCCGCCGCCGCTGACGTGGCCGCCGAGGCCCATGGTGGGGCAGTTGCCAGCGGGGAACCCGAGGGTGCGGCTAGCGGCGCCGACGGCGTAGTAGAGCTCGCCGACCGTGGCGCCGACTCCGGCCCACGCCTCGGCGAGCGCGGCGTCGACGCTGATGTTGCTGAACGCGGCGAGGTCGAGCACGGCGAAGGGATCGTAGTAGTAACGGTGAGTGGAGGCGTAGGAGAGGCCCTCGTAGTCGTGGCCGCCGCTGCGCACGCGGACGTGGACGCCGCCGCTGCGACCGCAGCGCACGGTGGTTTGCACGTGCGCGGGCTCGGTGGCCGCGATGATCGCTAGCGGCTTCGCGGTATCCGGCGTGTCGACGTAGCGGAGATTCCGGGCAGAGGACAGCAGGAGGGCCGAGTAGGACGGGGTTGCCGGTGTCTGAAGCAGGCGAGCCGGGATGTCCGCCAACAGGCAGTCGAGGAATTCATCGGTGGTATTGGTTGCCAAAACGGACATGGGTTTGCTGGAGAGGCTCATGAAAAGGGTTAAGAGAATGAGCAAGATCATCTTTGGTGTTCCTGCCATGATCGATGGGAAATGTGGTACAGTAAACATGGTGATGTGTGCAGTGTAATTTGTTGTTTCAGTTTATATGGGCATGCATGGTATATATAGAAGGATCTCTCATTGTGTTTATATCTAGAAATAAGTTATCAGAATAAGTTACGTCCAAGAAAAGGGAAAGTGGAGGAAATCGAAGACCAACTTATATTAAACAAAATAATCTCAATAATTGCTCAAAAAACAAAATAATCTCAATAGCGGAAAAAGATTCCAGATTATATATTTTTTATCTAATCTATCCTAATCTACTTGGTCACACTAATTCAAAAGCTTTAACTTGACGTGTACGGATCACGTGCAGTAGCAGAAGCAGCGACCGTTCAATGGGTAGGGAGCGGTGGGATTTTTTTTCGAGGGACACTATTCAACCAAGAACACTGTAGCAATGAACCGTCACCGTCGATCGCGGGATTGGACGGTCCCTATCACGTGCAGTCGCTGCACGGCAGTACACGATCTCCGTCCCTTGGCCAAATCTTTTGATTCTTATATCTTTTGTTTATTATCAATGCAGTCAGTCACCTACCTCCAAACTGTTTGAAAACCAGTCAATAAGTCTCCAGTTGCACCTACTGGGCCTCAATTTTCTATGGCTTCTAAGATTAGATCATATATGTACTGACGGAACCTAGAAATTTTGGACTTCATATTAGAAATTTTGATCTTCATATTTCCTCGGCTAGAAAAGGAAAAGAACTGTACAAAACTACCAGCTAAGATGAACATGCATTTCTTTGCTTCCAAATGCTTCAAGAAGCAAGTATGAAGATTTCCATGAACAAAGTCTGATTATGAAAAGACAATTTCGCTTGGTCCATCATGCTGTAGAATGATGTACTGAAGCTCCAATTAATGAATGTTTACACTTCGCCAATAGGTTCTGCTAAACTGGCAGCTAAAGAATAGGTGGAAAGCTGTCGCCTCAACCAAATTATATGTAATTAATTAAGGCCCGTTTGGATCTTTGGAATTGAATTTAATTTAAGAATTACAATTTAAGCATAGATTAATTAAGCTAATATAGTTGTATATGAAATATACTTATATATATTTATTATTAGTCATACAAGAGACATATTTATATGTTGTATTTCTATCGTAGAGAACTGAGTTAAAGAGTATGTTATAAGTTGGAGAATAAAATTATAACATAATGATCTATGGAGTTCATTTTCATCTCCCACTTTATGAATTTGAGATAAATTTATTTGTGAGCTTGAAAAAGTTATGGAATACCAAATTCTAAACTAAATGACCTAACTCATTATGTATAATTTAATTCCTCCAAAATGAAAGGATCCAAACGGCCCCTAAGTATAATTGTTTCCTTCAATTTTGATCCTTCTCCTCTTTAATAAATTCCTCGTGTTAATAAGCCTGCCCATGAACATGAGCCATGTGAAGGTTTTGAGCTTGTTAATGTTGCATTTTGATTTCCATAGCCAATGATCGATTGTGGTGGCTGAATGTGCTTGTAAGGATAATTGTAAAAAAAAGAAAAGAAGGGAGTAAGTCTAGTACACAGCGCTGAGGAACTCGATATTATGTCTAATGCCCATCACGTCGCATTACAGTTCATTGTCACAAAAGTCTCGTTTCCGTATTCTACATTCTCTCCAGTTCCTATTTTATTAGTATTCCCCACGCGATGATCACAACCAAGCCTAAAATGGAACAGTCCAATTTCTTGCGTGAATCGCCAATCAGGTGCCCTTTCCAAATACGCAACTTCCACTGGATTAATTGTAAGTACTACCACACCACCCTTTTTTTTCCCTTACTACCAGCTGTCCTGTCCCTTGCCCAACACGGCTTCATGCTAACTTCACAATCCGGTGCACCATATGACAATGATCATTTGTTCATTTGGTTACTACTCCGTACACGGCTTCGTGCTCCGTCAACCTGCATCTAGTCACATTCCACCAAAATCATGCCCGAATCACTCGGCCCTGATTGTAACACCGCACCCATTTTCTTTTTTAGAAAATAATTCCCGCCTCTACGTTCTCACATACAATAACTTCCAAAAGTTCAGCTACATTTTCTTGCTCTCTACATATTGAATAATTTATGAATTTTGTGCAAGCATAAATTAATAAAAACTCGACCTGTGGGAGTAAAACAACCTCCTCGGTATTGCATTAAAAAGACCCTTCTCACGTAGATCGAGAAAACCTCTCGAACCTCTGCCCCATCTTTGCACAACAGCATCGTAGTCTGTGTGAGAACGACCAACAACTTACCTGTGCTTTGATGTGAAACATACGAGGAAATTTTTTTATCCTCATCTTGAAATTCACTCCCACAGAGAGTCGAATCTAAGATCTGAGGGGTGCTATTAACACTCCTCAACCATTAGACTGAAGACACTTTCGTATGCATAAATTAATAGAGACAAAGAAGCACCATTAAGTTTTGGCCACTTGGTAAACATGATTATTAGGGAGCATGTTGCCCGAGTCAACTGAAGTCTATTTATCAGCAGAACTTCTAATGCTACCCTTCTTGACATATGATCCAATGAGGCAGCATCACACGGTTGGGCGTGGGTGACTGGAACTAAGTTCTAACCTTGTAAAATTAATCTTAGTAAATAATCCATGTAACTAACTAATGAAGCACATAAGGAACTTAAATCTAACTAGCTTGCGCCACTAATTTATAACTTATACTAGAGTAGGATTCTCGGTCCATGGATCATATTCCCCACTCCTCTATTTTATTCATGTCATCGCTAGAGCAAGGCATACTAACTCTCCCTCTTTCTATTTCTTCTCCATGTTCTGTCCGACTCCGACGTAAGGAGGAAGATGATCGAAGTGGTGGCATGTGGGCTGGGCCTTAGTGGGACAAACTGAACAAGAATACAAGAACTCTTCTTTTTATTACTTATAAGGTTTTATTTAGATATGTCCGAAATAAAAATAAAAAATAAAATCAAGTTTTAGAAAAACATTGGCATAAAAAATCAATAGCAAATTGGTGTATTCCTTACCTTCTTCCTATTTTCATAATCTGAGTCTACAAAGACTGCTAAACGGCTTCCAAAGAAAAAAAAAGACAGATATGTCATGAGAAAACCTTAAGTTATTTTCTGGAAACCAAATTTCAGATGCTAATGTTGTGACAAGTAAGCAAGCAAGGATTTTTTTTTTTTTGCAAAACTGTAACGCCTGCACGTGAAGTGTGGAGACAGCATTATTGGACAAATTTTTGTAAGGACACTAAGCTAAAATGTTATACATACTAGTAAATATATGTTCTTGTTTTAACCACTAGTCGTCAGATATACTTCTCATGATTTGTTCCTGGAACTGTGATAAATACAACGGTCCCAAACCTGATGTATGCATTGAACCTCAGAACAATTACATACAACAGCTAGGAGTGAGAGCACCATAATCTGACAATTTAATGCTGAGGCTTTTCATATAGTCTTCAATAAATTATACTTGTTCAAAGATATGCCGCACCCGTGAAAGATATGTGCGAATTTAAATGGAGGATAGATGTTCGGTCGCATCATACATATATATATGATTGCCCTGATTTATTTTCTTGAAATGCTCCATTTGTTGTCCAATTCATGCATCGAACAGAACAAATTTGTATTATTAACTGGAGGAACCTTTAAGGCAACCTCGTAACCTATATAGAGTGGAAAAGGTTTCTTTCGAATTGATTAACATGTTTTGTATTATGCCCATGCATATAATTGATGACCCTATATTTATCAACGCCGAAAAAGCACCCATACCCAATATGTAGATCTTGCAAAAAAGAGAAAAAACTTGAGATAGATACCTTAACATTTACTATAATGAAAGATCGACAGATACTCCACTTTGTGTGATTGACGGATACCTTAAATTTTTTTTTTGAGGCAGGATATGCTATCATTGACTGCTCTCCTTATACACAAACACGCATTAAGAATATTTTTATTTAAATTTCCGGGTTGTTCAAATCCTTGAACAGGATGTACTGAAATATTGATACTTTTATACATTGGGTAGGATGCGCGTCATTTATGTGGCATAGGTTTGTATGGAGGTATCTTTTATATTGAGGACGCATAGTTAATCATGTTTAATTATTTCATGGAATCCACAGTCCTACCAGTTTAATCTATTTCGAGCTGAAATGGTGGTTGACATTTACCAAAAGTTGTTCCAACGGATGATTTGGTAAATTGTAACACTTCGTGTTTTCGAATAATAAGACACTCCATTCAAATTTGAAATTCCCGAAAATCCGAGCTCGAAGGAATTTAAACCCAGTTTCAAATTGGTAACAAATTTAAGTTTGAAATTTAAAATATGAGTTCAAAAATTTCAATGAAATGTTGTGAAACAAAACTCCCTCTTGAAATTCCTTGCAACCACTTAAATTTTAGAAGTTTTTGGAAAATTTTAATTTGAGGTTTGAAAGCCCCAAATAATTTATTTTTCCTTTAAAAGCTAACCTGTTTCAAAATTAAATATCATTTTATTTATTTCGATTTTGAACTTATTCCCAAAATAAAAGTTGTTCCTTTTCAAAAGATCTACCTGACTACCAAATTTCAGAAGTTTTGGAGCTCGGAAAGAGTGCATTTCGGGTCAAAAACAGAGAGCTGCGCAGGAAATTCGGAGAAAATTCGGGAAAATAAAAAGGAAGCGCGGGCCCCACTTGCCAGCCGCACTGTTGGCTCTCCACGAACCTTCAGCGACCAGCGCAGAGCGCCAGCTGCACCGCGCGCGCCGTGTCACCCCTGCATGCACGCCATGAACTGGGACGTGCCCTCGACACGATCCTCGCCCCATGTCCCAGCCCTCCCGACCGTCTCTTCCATATTTTTCCTCACTCTCTCTGTCGCGCTCGCAGCTCTCCCGGCCGAACGCGACGCCGCTGCCGAGAGCCACATCCGAGCCAGCTCCGGCCATTCCACTTCGTCGAGGAGCTGCGCCCACACGCCCTGAAGCTGCCCTGAGCTCCTTCCTTCTTTCCCTGCCCCAAGCCGCGCCGATTCGAACTTTTTCCCAAATCGGACTTTTGGAACCCGCAGCAGCAGTTCTTCGAAATCCGGTGTGCCCGGTTGGGATTTTCTTCGATTACTTTGCGATTCAAGTAGCTCTTAGCTGAGCCCTCCTCTAGACTTGTTAATCGATTGAAATCTTGGGCTGTGGCGCAGGAATTTTGAAAGAAACTGTGGCCACCATCGCCGGACCACAGGACCCCGCCGGTGCGCGCCACCTTACGGCCCTCTTCGACGTCAACAACCACCACGCCGGCCTTCTACGCATTCCAGTGAATCTGTAGGAGCTTCCCAAGTTGAACTTCTATGACTGTAGCGCCTCCACCACGCCGCCGAACATCTCCGTCGACCGTCTCATGCCGCCGGCCGGTTTCTGGTGAGCACCTCCAATCGATGACCTCCTTGCCAAGATCTCCTCGTTCCATAGATCATTTTCGGCTAACCCCGCGATCACCCCAGCCTTTGGCAGCATTGCTCTGCCGCGTGCCGGCGAGCTCCGGCCGCCGGCCATGGCAGCCGCCCCATTCCGCTCCGCCGGATCTTCTGTGGAGCCCGGATCTAGTGCGGCCAACCCCGTAGCCTTCCGTGTGGCCTCCTCCATTTCAATGCTGGGATCCTTTGTGGCCGAAGGAAGATCCTGTGTGCCATCTCTGTGGCCGTGCATGTGGCTACCTCACCCGGCTGGGATTTTAATTCAAATGCGAGTTTATTTATTTATTGTCTAGATATCGGTTTAAACTTGCAAAAATCATAGAAAATGCATATGAACTCCAACAATTACAAATAATATACCGTTGGAATCCTCTCATCATGTAAAATATTTTAGAACATTCAAAGTTGCATTTTCTGCATTAGAATTAATTCTAATAATTAAATAAAGTACATTGTACATACATGCATATCATCATTTTTCATGCATATTAAAAATGTGAAAAATGCATAATTATGTTCTACTAATTAATATATGTCATCTTAGAGTTACTTAGAATCTATACACTTATATATTAATTATAAATAATTTATTACTCTTAGATACAAATTAATTCATTAGAAATTCATAATATTACAATAGAGTATAAAAATTTGTCCAGAAATTAGCTTATAGCTTTGTTAATATTTTGAGAAACTAAATTTCTTATTTATGCCTTCAAGAACCATATTAAAAAAAATTTAGAAGTAATCTTCCCTATTATGAACTATTTAGTATAGTATAGAAATTCATTTCAGGACCCTTTTTTATATAAATCCCTGCAGCACCTTAGCCTAACAAAATCCTTTTTCATGAAATCATCATCATTCTCTTTTTGTCATATCATCACATATTCGTCCTTGTCATATGCATTCATGAGCATATCATCGCATGTGAGCATCCTTGTCACATGCGATGACGAGTAAAAATATTAGATGTCATTAGGTGCATAACTAATCGCACTCGCATATCACTTCACACATTTAGGAAACGTCGCGGAAGACCAAGATCTAGCGCTGATCGCTCCGGAGTCGTCTGTCGCTGAAGACCTTCCTCTTGTTTGTGCTAACTCTCAGCAAACCGAAGGCAAGCCTCGGTGCATTAACCATGTTTTGAAATTTTATTTTATCACTATGTATTGTATGGTTAATGTACTGCGTATTACGTTGTAAGAGTTGTTTGTAAACCCTAGATTGCATGATAGTGCCAATTACCCATGTTGAGTGTATATTGGTACAAGTAACTCGATTTAGAGCTAGGCTAAGTCAACTTGACGGTAGAAGTCGAGTGAATAAAAAACCTCACTCGCGAGCTATAGGTTGTTATCGGGCAGGGAATAGGATGGTATGGAGGCATGTTTTCTGTGTGGACTCATGGCTGGTGTGTCGTAGCCCTGTCTGTATCGGCTAAGGACCAATTTGAGTGTGGCCCTGTTGAGCAAGTTTGAACAGTACCGAATGCATACTGGGGACATGAGACCCAGGAAACTGATGTAGCTCAATACTGTAGTGGTTGGACGTCCCGCTACCACTCTTTCAGCGGGGTAGTAGAGAAAAGTCTTGGATCTAACCATGGATACACCCGGCGTGGTGATCGCATGCAGGACCATGTGCTTGGGAGTGTGCTTGGGAGCAGTAGGCCTCAGGCCGACACTATGGTGTTGCTGTGAAAGGTGGCCACGTGCGGCTTCTGAGAAGCGCGTACGTGTTGTGTACTTCGGGTTTTTTCAGCTGGTATAAATCGATTATAATCGCTGCCTCTCACAGTAACGAGTACCGCTTGTTCGCTGTGTCATGTCGTAGTAACAACTGAACTAATAATAATAATATTATTATTTGTTTGCTTAGTTATAGGTAATTGCTTGTCAACCATACTTGCTCTAGTTTATAGTGCAATTAAAATCTACATTTCCGTGAACTTAAATTTGCGCTAAAAGTTGAAAGTAAGGATTTACTGTTAGTGCCATGTTTTATGCAAAAAGCCATCCCCTGAGTAAGCCTCTCATGCTTAGAAGTCGGCTGTAGTTAGCCATTTTTGACGGATAAGACTTGCTGAGTAATTAGTACTCATGGTTTGTTGTTTCTCCTTTTGTTGTGTGTAGTTCTTGCAGGTAGCTGATGTAGCTGTTGCGACCAAGGAGTGGGAAGGTGAGGCTCCTGCGAACTGGTCTTGTGAACCGGTTCCGTCCTCACCGAACTTTGGTCGCAAAGAGTGAAGCATGTCTTAGGGCAAGATATGTTTCATAGTAGAAAACCGTCGTATCTCTTCTGTATCACTTTCGTTATGTTTTAAACTTATCTCTCTTAAGACTACTTAAACTTTATTGTAAGACTTAATTGGTTTTCTATTTTATATTATTACTCGTGTTGTACTATTTGGGTATTGTTGGTCAATATTACCCGAGATCGATCCTAGGTGAGCCGTCCAGTGTTTTAGGGCGGTCTGTCACATAAATGAGGTAAGCTGGTTTGTTTCTGTGATTATCACCTGGAGCATCAAATAAAATGGACTGTTAAATATTTCTATTGTGGTTTATCAAGAAGTTATAGATTCTCTTAAATAATCCTAATTTATTTTTGATTTCACTTTGGTTGAAACTTGATACGTTATTCCTG
Source organism: Zoysia japonica (assembly GCA_001602275.1). Classification (NCBI taxonomy): domain Eukaryota; kingdom Viridiplantae; phylum Streptophyta; class Magnoliopsida; order Poales; family Poaceae; genus Zoysia; species Zoysia japonica. The sequence goes on along the minus strand of BCLF01000109.1, from coordinate 783,686 downwards.
TTATTACTAGTCCCTCAGATATGCACTATTAGCACATTATCACAAATGTTGGTTAGAGGAGGCTCTATTTGTTATATATGATATAAAGTCCTAGCCTTGGCTATGTTGACTTCACTACCAGAAAACAGATTTTTCCCGTGGGCGATACATTTTCGTGAGAGGCATGAGAAACCTCCATGATAATTACAGTTTTCAGTGAGGATCGCAAAAAGCCGCCAGGAAAATTAAATGACTTCGTGTGGGTCAGGATCATTTTTATGAGGGTGAGATATTAGATGATGTGTCAGTGGTTTCTGATCTTTCATTAGGTTGTGGTAGCTCTCAATTTGATGAAGATACGACACACAACCAATTCGGCCTCAAATTAACATGATTCGAACTTCGCAATCGCAACACCATTTTTTCTATGGTTCAATCGCGCAACACCCGGTTGACTTTGCTAAGAAGGCTAATTCTTACCTGTAAATCGAAGAACACAAGTGAACATGGAAGAACGCAACATAGACGCGAAAACACACATCCTTATTGACTTGTGAAAATATAATGATAGCATATTCTAAATATATCTTTGTTCAGATATAATGAAACAAATATCCATGGATACTTCACTATGTGAGCAAGATACCTTACCATTTAATTTTTATTGGGACGGGGAGGGAGGCAAGATATGCTATCATTGACGAAGAATTTATACCTTTTGTGTCCATATTTTTATTTGTTTCAGCCTTCTTGGTGATCAGTTTAATTTCTTGAAATCCTTGCTGCAGATTTAGTCTATGTTCATTGTACATAATTAGTAATGCACCAATAAGTTTTTCGAGCAATCTAAATTGATTGTTTCGTAATCCTTCTACTTGCCTCCTATTTGATAAAAAATAGCTTATAATAAAAAAGGAGAAATATATATTCTAGAATTTTGAAACAGATTGATCAAATTAAGGATATGGCCCGTAATAAAAACTATATAATGCCATCTTGTCATCTAGATTTTGGTGCATCCATCACATGCCGATCTGCATAACCTTTCGCTCCGACTAATATCATGTCCCAATAAATCCTGTCATCTTCTTATGTCTCATGTATTAGAGACGTACAAAAAGAAAAGAAAAAAACATAATGTACGAACAGAAAGTAAGGTTCCTATGTCAAATACTATTGCACGTGAAGGGGAGAATCCCATCTTTTTTCAGAGTTGTTCAAGTAAATCATCTAGGACCGCATGACTATATGGAACTTTAGGTCGATCTCGTTATTTTAAGTAGAGTGAGACTAAAGTACAAATTTGTTGGTTGATCAACATGTGAAGCGAGGGCGAAAGCATACTGCAACGAACACCATAAAGAAGAGAGAACCAAACACCGATCAGAGTAGGGTGGCCATGGTGATGTTTATTGATTCTCCAATCCAGAGTACTCCCTCCATCCCAAAATCACATTCGTTTAAGCTTGCAACGCTAAGGCCAATGAAGCAGCCGTCCTCACATTTAATCCCTTGTCCACGTTAATTAAACAGTAATCACGGCATGTATGCAGCCTGCTCGTCTAGTGGCCAAAACATGGAAAGCACAGCATGCAAGGAGACCAAAAGTGCATGCAACGGGAGGCTTTGCATGCGGGACGCCAGGAGCCAAACAGCCGTAATTAAGGAACGTAATTAGAAAGGGGAAAAACGGCTGCATGCACACATAGCGAGAGGCTCGCCTGGAAAATAGCGACTAACGTAGATGATTGTGGGAAGGGAATTTTGAGCTTAAACAAATATGATTATGGGATGGAGGGAGTACAACAGAAGCGGAAGAGATACAGATAGAGTGAAGAAGAGGAGCAGAGGTGGTTACAGATTTTGTTTAGAAATAAATCAGAATAAACCCGATGCCAGTTCTCTCTCTAATCCTTGTTTAAGTACTCCTGCGTTCTGCTAGCCTGCGCTCCATGTTGCAAGATGGGTGAAAAAGTTAAGTGCGCACTGAACCGTTCTGAACATACGGCTGGAATCCCATGCAGCTTGACAATATTGTTGAGAGACAGGGCAACTACAGAGGCAGCAGAGTAAGGATGCTTCATAGGAATAAAATTGGAGCTTTGTCATTAGAGCAATAAATCTCCAAGTGATAACATGGACAATTCATGGACGATACATAGAAGCTGTGACCAAAGAAAAATGATCATAGGGAGCAGGAATCAACTGACATAACAAATATTCGTCATAATGATCACATATATATCGACAACCTTCATTAGCTACAATTTTTATCTCGTTCAAGTTTTTGTTATATCACACACTCAGTCAGAAATGATAGCCCAACAATTGATCAGGAGATTGGCAGTTGAAGTGCTGGAAGGACAACCTACTTGGAAAATTACAACTACATTTAATATTGTGTGGTGCTTCGAATTATGTAGTTGAACAATATCACTACATTCTTAAATTGTTGTCATTAGGACAATAAATCTAGTTCATTTTTAAAACTAAAATTCTTGTCCTAGTTGCGACATTTAAAACACAGATAGATCAGTAATCTTTAGTAGCACAAATAATTGACGTTCTATGATGAGAATAGACTCATATATATATATATAACAGCAAAATGGAATAGATCAACAACTAATGGGGGTAAGCATTCAATGATCACTACACCACGGTTCACTATTAGCAGCTTATCATCAGTCGGTAAAAGCCGCTTCACTGACTCACTATCAGTTGGGAAAGACCTTTACCGACCTATACTTTCGGTCATTGAAAATGGCATCGGTTAAGCTTTTAACGGCCGACTTATTTTTACCAACCGATGGTCAGTTGACATTTCTAAAGAAATACCGACTGATAGTTGGACGTCATTTAATACAATTACCGACCAACAATTGGTTGGCAACATCACAAATGTTCTAAATAAAAAATTATCAAATATTAATTATTATTATCAACATTAAGCCACAATATTTCCAAAATTGATTATTTTTAAACCTCAGCAGGAAGTAAAACAAAAAAAAACATCTTAGACCATGTTCAGTGTTCTTGATGTGTTTTGTGATTTTCTTGGTACACTACATCCAGATTGTTTTGACTGGATTTGCCGCTATTATAGTCATTTTACGCATATAATCTTTTGAGTAAATTTCACAAAACTACAACTATTTGCACCATTGTATCAGAAAACTACAACTTTTTATGTCAGTTTCAGAAAACTACATCTATTTTGACCCGTTTACCACAAAACTACATCTTTTATGCCTGGTCTCACATGTTAGCCTTACAAAAATGATTAGTAGTCACTGAGGCTTACATGTGGGTCCGAACATCAAAGTTGTAGTTTTATGATACATTAGTCAAAATAGTTGTAGTTTTTTGAAATTGACATCAAAAGTTGTAGTTTTCTGATACAATGGTGCAAATAGTTGTAGTTTTGCGAAATTTACTTTAACCTTTTTTTTGCCGGAAGAGTAAGAATGTAAGAACTTGGAGATTTTATTAAAACTTCATAAAAGATACATATCATTCTTATCACACTGATCAATTTTATCAGCTAGGGTATGTATCTTCATGAGCCACCTTTTCTCCATGCAATTCATCCGCGATGACTGCTACACTCCTGAGACCATGACCTGCCAACAAAAAAAAAACAGAATCAAGGTTTTCTTAGCTCATGAGAGCAAAGAAAATGCTATTGTAGCATGAATATAGTAAAAAAGTTAAATATGATTTACCTGATGATGGTGATGAGGAGGCCGGAGGCATGCTTCTTTCATATGCAAAATCTTTACTTTGCTGTATTTCCTCATTTCATCAGGAGTTAGTTTATTTACAATGCATATGATATTCATGTTTGGAACCAATGTTATCGCCCTGCAACAAATACTATTTGGGTGCGGATCATATAGAGGTGTACTCTGCATAGGTTGACATTCTTTAAGAATGCCCCTTTTCTGTCTCTCTGTACATGGTGGGTTCTGGCCAACCACCATATGGTTACAAGTGATCACACACACCGCGAAAATTGCAATGACTTTGCCACCCAGCATCATTGCACTAATCTTTCGATCAGATTGTTGTTGAAGTGAAGGAGGAACTTACTTAAGACCAAGTTGGTGAAGGAACTTATTCAGCGCAATGGCCTATTTATACAGGTATGAAAGAGCCAAACAATCACCAAAAAATTAATGCCTGACTTGAGAAAATCTTCCAGTTACATATCATGAAAATCAGATACGCCGATATATGAGGCAAGATATTTCAACATTTATACCAACAATTCGTACATTTAAATTCAGAGAGTGTGGCCTCATTTAATGCAGAGCGACCTTTTGTATATAAGACTACCATATTAATTCATATTATTATGTTAAATATCTGGTACTCGTGACCTGTTTCATGCTGATGCAAGTGCTCGTATTCATGCAAGCAATATTCAATAAAAAAAAAGATATACATTGAATCGTGCGTGGGGTGATGGCACATTGATGAAAGCTGCTTTATAACCAATATAAAGGATCAAATGGCATATCCATGAAAGATTAATAATGTGTACATATATGTTTGGAAATGGGGTATGCCTTTTAGGAAAAGATGCTTCCAAAATCAAACAATGGCATCCTAAATAATTTATAGAATCCTTATCGCTTACTTTGGTTGCACATCGAAAGCTGTATACTATTATTTGTGAGAAGATATGTTATCATTTATGAAAGGTGCATACATAGGCAGTAATGCATTAATCAGAGCAATAGTAGCCATCTTTCTATTTCATTGAGACTATATCATACCATTCGTATGTGTTGAGCTTAAAATAACGTTGTTCAGAATTACTGATTCATATGAGTTAATTAGGACAATAAGGAGGATTGTTATATGAGTTTTAAGATAACAGATAACTTAGTTTAGAGGATTACATGTTTTAGGGCATCCTATAAATCATAAGAAAATAAGGTCAATAAAAATTTTGAAATACTTTTGCTACTCTGTAATATAGCTGTAAATTCACATTTTTAGCCAAACATGCTATGCAATTCATTGTAAAATGTGGAAACTGCAGCGAACAGCTACTGACAATTAGGTTCTGTAGTTCTTCTGCAAGCTAGTCAGTCACCAAAACAACTTTGGCACATGATAGTTGTCAGTATAGGTCTAGGTCTCTGCCACAGTCCTTGTGTTCTTGCACATTTGACTTATATCCAAGAAACAAATTGTGATATTGAAATAGTATTTTTTTTATAGAGCATCCAGTAAAATTGAGCATAAGTTGCTTTTGGACAATATTAAATACAAAGAAGTTAGTAGCAGATGGTTTTCATGGACACAGGGGAAATGTTTCTCTTTGAAGAAAAATAGATATTTGCATACTGCTATTTGGTCATGGATGACGACCTAATATAAATACTCCTCGAAAAAGCAGATGATAAAGGTCCTCTGAGGCTACTTGTGTGAAAGGAAGGAACAAGATTTCCTTGACTCAGAATTTATAGATGATACAGTTGTGTCGGGATCGCGTACCTCGGGTACCCAACAGGACACGCTCGTGCGAGGTCAGGGGTCGGACGATCGCAGGTTCCGACCCCCCCAACGGCGATCTACGACGGCCATGTCTTTGCCGTGCGGGCACACGAAGACTCCATCCTCCGAAGGCCGACCCCCGGGGAGCGACCCTTGAAGGGTAGGTACCGCGTTATGGTACATTTACTCTGATGGCCAACTGCCATCCATCCTGACGGGACGAGATAAGGTTCACCACGGCGACATTCCAGCAGAAAGCTGCGACGGCTGCCGGACAAGACATGACAGCACTGTAGCCGGCACAGTGGCACCGGACGAGCGCCGCAATACCCGCCGCTGCGCACGACACGACGGGTCACGACCATGACTGGACAAAGCGAAATGATGGCAACGAAGACGGAAGGGCCCACCTGTCGGCGAGAAGGCATAATCGTGTAGGACCCTCCACTTGTAACCCCGGCCCCTCTCCTATATAAAGGGAGGCCTGTGGGGCGATAGAATAAGCTCAGCAAAAGACACACTCGACTCTACTCACAAATAGATACGAACACAACAGTCTCAAACACACGAGAGACAACCACGAGCTCCAGGGTCTTTGCATCCTTCGGAGCAAACACCCCCACTCGCCCGCATTTCGGATTCTCCCACGAAGAGAGGATCCCGCCTTTGTAACATTACCATCGAGATAATCCGCTCCCTGGACGTAGGGTGTTACACCGCTCGAGCTGGCCCGAACCAGGTTAAAATCTTCTTGAGTCTGCCTTAGACTAGGCCATATCGAATCCGAAGGCACACCACCCCCACGATTGTATATTTACTGTGCCGGTGGTCAGAACGCCGACAAGTTGCAACCAAAGTTATAATCGTAGACAATTTTTTTGTGCTAAACACACATTACTGAAGATTTTCATTATTGTATACTTGTTTAAAAATGTCCCATATCAAATAAGCATGGTTCACGTTAAACACACATAGAATAATGCTTTAGCTAATACAATTAAATGTTAGAAAGGCACGATTCCTTGATTACTTATGCCTGCACTTTCACAAAGTGCATTGATCAATTCTACTTTTTTTGCTAAGCACACAAAGTTCATTGCGTCCAGAAGTATCAGTATGCAAATCTGAAGAAACAGACTAAACAAAAATAATAAGATCCTTAAAAATGTGCCACATAAAGGATGGATGGATGGATTAAATTACAAAAAACATAAGATATTGGGTCATGTCTATATCACAATCCATATGTTATGGTTTATTTAATGGATCAAATCATCACACACAAAGATATAATGTCGTACCTCATTTCTGGGATATCCCGTGAGCACCATACCAATCTCTGGATCAGTAGTTGGCATGAACGTACATCGTGGATACTTAGCACATCCAATAATATTACATATATTATCCCAAATAGAGTCTTACACCCAAGTCTTAGATTACAAGCCAGCGAGGTGCACCAGACAACCTCGCACAGTCATTACATAAAAGGGAAAGACAAGAAGCAAAAACAACAGGCAAACTTGCGCGCAGAACGGTCCTACTCATTCACCGTCGAGGCCAGCACCATCTTTTTCTTCATTTGAGCGACAACGGCAAGGGTGAGTATTTTTAACCCCGTACTTAGCTGTATTCATACTTACAAGGCCGACAAAGAGGGGCTATGGTTTCTTTTAGCGAAAAGTGTTTTTATACAGGCTTCTCTACAGATGAGTTTTTAAAATGGGGATTGAAGTGTCCCTACTCTATCAGTATTTTAAGGTTTGGACCTGGAGAAGTAGTCACCTTTCCCGTCAGTTCTCAAATTTTTAACTGGATGGGCCTCCACTATACCAGCCAGACATTTTCCAAAACACGGGTAGCTACACCTACTCACACCATTAAGGAAGTGATCAAGACTAATCATTATGAGCCCAAGCTGTAGTGTATCAATACCGTGACAACGACCATTCCGAATGGATTATATCCTCTGCAGAGGTTGTACAATGTACCCACAGGCTATGCTCCTCTTGATCAACAGAGTCGCATAGCGTTCACTCCAACGCACACCAAAGTGTCCACAAAGTCCGCCTCAAGATGCAAAAAGGGGTCATCTCTTGGGGTTTTCCATGCCACCGATGATATGATAGCACATTTCCGTAGCCAGTCCGTGGGTTTAGGTCATCCACGTCTACTCCATGGGACCCACACACAGGTGGGTAATTATGAAAACTAAGGGGCTATACTGGTAGGCAGTACGATCCCATGGCGCGAGCTATTGCTGTAATCGAAGACCGGACCGTGAGTATCTCACGTCAGCTCCTGCGACTTCTGTACCACCCAACCGCCTTAGGGGTCAATGTGGATGACCAAGGGGGTGGAGTGAGTCCCGCCCAGACAGGTTCTGTGGTTGCACGAAATCACTACGTTGAGGTCCAATGAACCGGTCTTTATATGGCAGGGGCGACGCTCGTCCACGGCAGGTGGACTAGTCCGAAGCCTACACATAGCACACAGCTCTACGAGCCCGCCCCGCGACCAAAAACATTATCCCTTTCCATCACCTATCACCAGTTTTCACTATGCCCCATCCCACTTTATTTGACACACTCCTTCAAACTATTGTACCTCGTTTGATAAATGATGGTTATGTATATTGAATGATGAAGTATAGCTTCACGTGAGTGTTCCTAAGCATTCTAGTTCAAGGCAGCTTTCTGTGCATTAAAGTATTTAATGACGAAAATCCTATAGTTAACAAAGTTCGATTGACAATTCGATATCAAGGTGATATTTATGCCTATGAAGAGCAAGTTACTGACATAAATATAAATACGTGTATAGCAAATAGGTGTATAACTACACAATGTTTTGAACATATAGCTACGAACATGCAAGCATACGGGTTCTATAGGTGCGTAGCGAAAAACTAGGAGCAAAATGGTCAAACGATTAGGACTTGCCTTCAAAAGCATCCTCGGGCTCTTTCTCGTATTCCGGGTCATCAGCCTCTTCGTCTCCGAGCGCTTCGTTGTCTACACGAGGAAACGATAGAAAGGAAATAAATAAATTTATACGGAAAAGAACACAAAACGATGATCAAATAAACACCAAATTAAGAAAGTTCTCAGAGTGTTGAGTGGCTTTACAAGGTAGAGCTCGGGTTTATGGTTCTAATGGTGCAAAGATCTCGATAAACGGAGGTGATATGTAAAAATAGTGGTAAAAATAAGATGTGGGGGTCTTATTATAATTTTCTAAAAATTGAAGGACTAATATGAAAATTTGTGGTGGCAAAAAGGGCTTTGCTAAGTGGGTTTTAATGTGTAGGGATGTATTTGCAAAGTGAGAATTTTCTTGGAATTTTTGGGAATTTATTTGGACTTAAAATGGTCTTGAAATAAATTTGTGTGTACACTGGAGTGGGTGGCCGTAGCAATTTCGGCTCTGCGACTGACGTGGAGGCCCAGGTGCCATGGGCGCGAAGAGGGCGGCCCACTGGCGGCCTGACGACCTGCTGGACCGGCCTCACGCGGCCGGCGGCGCGACGGCGCCTAGGTGCTTCGAGGCACCATTCCGCTCCTGCGGTGTGCCAGAAGCAGAGCGTGGGTGCTGTGAACTCGTGCGTGA
>BCLF01000109.1:748865-762920 GCA_001602275.1 Zoysia japonica | reverse complement strand
ACACCTCCAAAGCTAGGCATCTGTCAATCAGCTCACGAAGGGTCCTCTGAACACCTCCGTCCAGGTACGGAAGCATCTCAAGACGTAGGCCCTTGCGGAACCAGTACATCTTGCGACGCTCAGTCGAGACCTCCTCAGGTGCAAAACGGCTCAGCTGAGTGAAGCGGTTGGCGTACTCGGTGACAGTCATACTCCCCTGACGAAGAGTACGGAACTCCTCCGCCTTCGCCTCTATGGCTCCCTCTGAGATGTGGAAACCACGGAAAGCGGTGACGAAGTCGTCCCAAGTGAACAGCTCAGGCTCGTCAAGTGTGGCGTACAGAGTATCCCACCAAGCACCAGCTGCACCTGTCAACTGGTGTGCTGCCAGACGAACTGCCTCCTGGTCATCACACTGAATCAGGTCCAGCTTCTTCTCGATATCCCTGAGCCAGTCGTCAGCATCCAGAGGATCGACTGCACGATCAAAAGTAGGAGGGCGCATGTTCAGAAACATCGCCATGCGAGAACCGGCTGACTGGTGGTACGGTGCTGCGTCAGAAGCAGGGGCACGACCACGAGGCTGCTGCTGTGACTGCTCGACAATACGCTCAAGCAGAAGCGTCTGTCGGGTCATCACCTCCGCCAGGTTCGGAGCAGCTGGAAGCTCCTCACCAGGCGCGGCAGCACCAGCAGGCTCAACACCAGGGTCCATGGCATCTCCTCTGCCACGACCTCCGGCCTGAGGGGCAGGGGCTCCAGCACGGCCACGCCCTCGACCAACGCCAGGCGCGTCAGCCGCAGGTGGCACTGGTACACGGCCTCCAGCGCCGCGACCACGACCTCTGGGGACTGCACCACGACCACGCCCAGCGGGTGGCGGTACCTCAGGGTCCTCCAGAGCGGCCTCCTCAAAACGAGCGTGAAGGCGTCCAGACCTCCTCAGAGCCATCTGTTGCAGGAAAACAATTCTGATCAGAAAGATAGCATTAGCAGAAACAGAATTACTGAAGAAGATAGAAAGCGAGCAGATCAGAACGATGATATCTAAACAAGCACTATTCTAAGCAAACAAGACTTCCACCAAGCAAACGAAGAGATTTAAGAAAACAACTTTCGCGATGAAGGTTTGTTAGCAGATTAGAAACTCTAGAAATAATCCTTAGTTACGTCCAGTTCTACGGTTACGCTCCTACGGTCAAGTATGGCTCCGATACCACCTGTAACGACCGGGTTTTCACTTACCTTTCGATAAGTCCCGATCTCACGTGACATTGCCAATCCCAGGAGTTTGGCAATCACGATATCACAAGCGATCAATCAAGAAACCATAACAGAAATATTAAACAAGAAACAAATTAGAAAATAGTAGATCAGAGTGAAATTATTAGAATAAAATTCTCCAAAAGGGTCCATCGGCACGCAGACCGGAAATATCTCAGAGCAGATATATCACTATCGTGAATCCGACAAAAGCAATAGCGGAAGCATCTTCATGGCAACGGTAGTGAACCTCCTCCACACAGGCTAGCTTGAGCGCAGGAGCGGACGTCACGGACCGTCAGAGACGTAGCCGAAGTCGAAGCTGAGAGTATCCTCTGAAAACAACAAATTAAAAAGCCATGAGTACGAATACTCAGCAAACCGCGTATTACCTAACAACAATGTATGCATGCAAATGGTTTCAAGGGTAAAGGCATGGCTCAAGTGCTAAATGCAAGTTTAAAACATTTTATTTTATTTAAAGTATGCAAGAAAGCTTTATTTTCAATCTTGTCAAATTTTATTATCTTGCCCCGCAGAGACCTCCGTTATCTCGGACGAGGGTTCATTTTAATGCCGATGTAATCTCCACACTCGGCCACAGCTCAAAGGCCGGAGTCAAAAACATTTGAAAAAGGAGAGGAGGAAGAAAAAAAAACTACTCAACGAGGAGCACAACTCAGGGGGTGTCCTTCCAAAAGGACATGGCAATGCGCATCGACTAAAACTCTGCAGAGGTTATGCACCTGGACCCACGGGATGCGTCATCGGGAACTACCGTCGTAGTCCCGACAAACACACAAGACCCGTCTACAAGCTTTAACTGGCGTCATCCGTCCTTCAGGATAGGGATCCCAAAAGCCTACGCAATCGGGTCCTGGAGCTGTGAAGAGCCTACCACTGATCAGGTGGGGTATCTTGATCTCATGTGGGGAGTCAAGCTCTACACCACACTAACACTACACCGCCAACCCACGGGTAAACAACCAGTCTCGGCAAGCTTCAAGATCAAGCAAAAACGTGGTGTGCATGGTTGTCAACTGAGCGTACAAGGCTCGAAGGACTCGGTCCTTAATTGCCGGGGCAGGCCATCTCTCCAACCACAACTCCAACAACCAACAAACTCACCGCCAAGGTCGAAGCCTCCAGTGTACCCGCCACAGGTACTCTCATAGGGACTTCCCGAAAGTCCCCCACCTCCTCAAACTGCCTCCTGCCCCCGCTAAATAGTTATGTATAGTTATTTGCAATACACACACATTTGAAGCACAGTTCAAAAGCATTTAACACAAATTCCATTTTATAGTGATAGGTGTGAGATGAAAATAAATGCGACTAAGCATGGCTAAGCATAAAAGTAAAATAAATGTACTAAAGCAATCCTAGGGTTGATATTTGTGGAACATTAAATTGGTATGGCTTAGGAATGTTGCTAGCACATTTTAAAATAGTTGGCATGCAATTTAGGTTTGCAAACAAAAACATGCAGTTTAAAATGCTGGGAACAAAGTGATCAAGGAACGCGGCTTGCCTGGCAAATCGAGATCGAAGTCGGGATCTGGATCGTCAAACTGATCGGGCTCGCAGAACTCCTCCTCAGGGACAGCAGCTAATCACACACGAACAACAGGGATTAGACACTAATTACGCGACAAACAATAGAACCGGAATTAAATCTAAATCGAAATTACTAGACTAAACGCGCGCAAAACATTTCCCGGAACAACCCTACACGACAATTGCGACGAGACAATTTAACGGAACAATTTCGGGATTAATCGGAGACCTAACGGGGTTCCCGAAAATTGTAGACAATCGAGATCACAAAGATATAAATTAATTGCAGAATAATTAATCGCAGATTAAATTTGCAATTAATCTAACAATTAATTGGAAAGGAAAAAGGAATTGAAGAGATAGAAATTAATCTCACCAGGATCTGGAAATCGGAACTCGGAAGTAGCACCGGAGGAAATCAGAGATGGAGAAAATGGAAACTGAAGTACTGCACCGCTCACAGGAAAACTTGGAGCAGTGACGTCGACTGAGGCTGACGCGATGTCGAGAGACGGCAGCACGGCGCAGGGACCAAGGTCGCGCGGCGTGGACAGTGATGCGCTGGAAATGAGGCAGACGGCGACGCGTGGGGTCGAGGTTGACGGCGTCGACGCGTGCGCGGGGACGCGGGCTGCGGGGACGGCGCGGGAACCGGAGCAGGCGGTGGAGACGGCGACGGACCAGTGGATCCAGGCGCGCGGGGAGACGAGCAGACCGAGGAGAGGCGGCGCGAGGGAGGGCGACGGTTCCAGAAAAATAGAACTTGCGGTGGAAGAAAGAAAATGGGAAAAAAAAATGGGATGGGGATTTGAGGCTAGGGTTGAGAGAGGGTATTTATAGGAGGGAATAAAAATGGGTAGGGTTAGGAATAATTCTGAAAATTTAATTGGAAATTGTGAAATAATTAAAAAGCTGAAGAAATTAATTAGGAAATAAATTTAGAGATCCAAAAATTAATTAGGGAATTTCCGAGAAATAGTTTTAGCCAAACGTAAAAATTACGCAGACTAAATTATTTCGGCACCGGATTAATTTAAACGAACGGATTTCGGAATTGGACGAAACGAAATTTGGTAAGAAAGATTTTTAAACGGAACGAATTATTGGAACAGACAAATTAATTGGAAAGAAAATTTGAGGAAAATGCCACTTTATTAATTCGAAAATTCTGGGATGTTACAATATTTCTGATATATCGCTATTTACCGGTGACCTCCGGTATTTTTTTTCTATCAAAAAAAAATTCCTAGGCACGTACGTACGTGAGTTCCAAGCCCCAGCTTGGGGTGAAGGTCGCTGTTCAAACATGGTGGAACTGCAAGGACCATCCGATGGGAAATGCAAGATATTTTTTCTACTCTCACATGGCAAGGCCTACATGATTTGTATGAGTGGGTACATTCTTGCTCTAGACTTGGCTTCCATGAATTTGTTCCACATCCAACTGCCTGATGGAGTGGAATTTCATGCACGTGAGATGAACCTTAGGTTGTCTCTAGCTGAAAGTTCTGGATTCTATCTTGTGGATGTCAATAGATTTCAACTTTGTGTCTGGCTCTACAATAAAGATTCCAGCGGCATAGATGTGTGGACACTGGTTGATTCAATTGACCTACTTCAAGCCTTTGGCCACCTTGGAAATCCTACCTGGCTTTCAGATGCTGCAGTATGCCATGTTTCTGCAGTGGGGGACAATGCCAATTTTGTGTTCTTGCAGATAAGGCACCAGCTCTTCTACTTGCAAGTTTCAAGCAGGGAAGTGAAGAAGGTGTTTGGAATTGAAATTCCCCAGAGGATCAGGAAACTGTATTTGGCCCTTGATCTTGTGATGCAAGTCAATCCGGTGATGATGACTTGGCCTCCAGCCCTCCAACTCCGGACTGGTGGACATGGCCGTGCCCAGTGATTTGTGGGCAAAAAAGGTATGTTATTGAATTTCTTCTTTCCTTTTCGTACTTCTATTTACTAACCAATGGTCCCATGCACTAGGGCTGTCAACTAGAAGAACTCTAGTGAGCTTAGGCCATCCAAGCTTGAACTCGAGTGCAACTTGTGCCAAGCTCAAGCGAGCCTAGTTTGTGTGAGATGTAAGGCGCTGGATAGCCTCTAGGGCTAGCGGCTCATATATTTATATAGAGGAGAATTACAAGGATGAAAATACAACCCTGATCAACAATCACGGCAAGAGGAGGTGTAGCTCCTAAAGATATAATACATGCCATAGTTAATACCCTCCCTCAATCTAGACTTGGTGGGACCAAGTTTAAATTGCACCCAAACTTCAAGAACAAAGGAGCCGCCCATGATTTAGACATGATGTCTGCCACAATGCCACTTGATCTTTTGATGATATGAACTGAATGTCCAAGGTTTGAGTTGCAACACACTCTTGAACGAAGTGATTGTTGACTTCAACATGTTGGGTCCGAGCATGAAAAACCAGATTTGTACATAGATATGTTGCCCTAATATTGTCGCACCATAGACTACATGGCCATTTTTACAAAATACCAAGTTCATGCAGCAACACCTGAATCAAGATAAAGTTCAGCTGTGGCATTGGCAATACCTATGTACTCAGCCTAGGTACTAGATCCTGAGACTGTCGATTGTTTATGAGTGCTCCAGGAAACAAGGTTGCCACCAAACAGGGGCGAAGCCAGCACACATGACCACGGGGGTTTCACCAAGTTTTAGAAAATGTGTCATCACCTTTATGAACAATGACAAACAGTAATTTTTATTGGTTTGGAAAAAGACCATAGGTGTCAGTTGACACCGTTAACCCCACGTAGAGAAATATAGCATAAGCTCCAGTGCTGCTTCTGTCATCAACATTACCACCCCAATCAGCATAAAAATGTGCCAAGGAACAAAGATCCGGATTTGCACAAAGCGAAGACCAAGATCACAAGTGCATGAAGATAGCTCAAGATTTGCTTAACAACAGTTCAATGAGTAGTAGTTGGAGCAGACAAATTGATAAACTTTGTTGACATAAAAAGAGATATCACGCGAGTCCCAAAAAAAAGAGAGATCACGCTGAGTTAAAGACAAATATTGTAAGGCCCCTACAGTACTCTGGTAGTATGCTGTATCATCATCTGAAAGCCGATCACCATCATGGAGAGATAACTTTAGCAACAATCGTTGGCGTAGATACACCTATTGCACTCATCATATTAGTATGCAGCAACAAATCTTGAGTATATTTGTGTTGAGTGAGACAACACCATCAGGGACAGAGTGAACCTCAATGCCAAGAAAATTGCTTAAGGGGCCAAGGCCTTTGACAGCAAAGTCATCATGTAACTGTCCTAGTAAATAATAAGTGGCATGGGAGAGGAAGTCACAATAATGATGTCATTGACATAAATCAGAATGTATATTTGATCCTAAGTAAAAATAAATAAGTAGACATCATCTGTGGAAGCTTTAAAACCCAACTGTATTAGCTTGGCACTAAGATGAGCAAACCACATATCGTGGACTTGATTAGTTTACAAGGATCATGAGGAAACTAAAAACATTGATAACCCAACAGCTGTCGCATGCATACATCTTTTTTATGTGTCCATGTAAGAGAAGCAGTAATTTGAATATCAATTTGTCGTAAACTCCAGCCTCAGCAAACAGCAAGAAATAACAATACTCACGTGGGTCCACCACAGATCCATACATACCACTTTTTGAAACCCTAGGAAACAACACGATATATCTTTGCGGTGATCAATAGAGCCACTCAGTTAGACTTCAACTTGAATACCCATTTACATCAATAATATTAAGATCAGGTTGTGGGGAAACCAAGTGCCAGGTTTGATTCTTCATTAGAGTTTCGTACTCAGCCTTCATTGCCTTGCGCTAAAGGGACTCAATAAAAGCATCAACATTAGATTGTGACTCAGTATCTCACTTGAACAAACCACAAAATAGGTCATAGTGCCATGAGTATGGACTTTAGGATGTCGAATGTTGTTCTTGAGTTGAGTGACATAAGTATGTCTAGGAGCATCAGATGGGGCCACAAGATCAGTCGATGCATCAGTAGCCATAGGTGCACCTGTGGAGGCATGTATGTTCTGAAAATGATGAAGATGCACCTGAGATGTTGATAGGATCGACACCGATTGGGCTATTAAATACCATGGAGCAGCCTAGATTGCCGGCACAGGGCATGGCACAGAGTCTGAAGATAGGAGGACCGTCAATTCCGTGTTTACTATGGTTGGGTGATCGCCTTCCGGATTTTCTGCATTCAAGATTAGCATGAACAAATGTTTGCATAGGATCATAATTCAAGTTAGTACATTTGCCATCCAACTGCAAAAGAGTTACGTGTGCAGAGGAAGTCACGATCGGAGCATCTTGGGAATGTGATGGACTACAAAACGGAAAAACTAGTTCATCAAAGATGACATCCGGTCAACACTGGCAGACTCTGTGTCAAGACTCTTATATCCCTTATCCAAGGAGCGATAGCCTAAGAAAACGATTCTCCTTGGAGTGAAAATAGAGTTTGTGTTTTGAGTAGTGTTGAAGAAGATGCTGGAAAGTATACCCAAGTATTTTTTTATCATATAGTAATTGGGTGGAATTTGAAAGAGACGCTCAAGAGGAGTCTGATTATCAATTATAAGGGTGTGGGGACACAATTGATGAAATATGTGGCTGTAAGAAAAGCTTCGTCCTAGAATTTTAGTGCCATGGAAGCATGAGTGAGAAGAGCAAGACCATCTTCACCAATGAATCATGCTTAGCAATTATGGCAACAGGAGAGGAATGGGTGAAATTGTGTCCATTGAAGTTATGAAAGGAATTTGCTGATTGCTATGTGTTTGCAATACCGTGCTAATATACTCTCCTGTGGAAAAAATGGAAAGGGCTCTACATTAGGTCAAAGCCATGAAATATTTGTTACTTATAATATGTTCATCTTTGTGTTATGCATGTTCATCGATGTCTTGTCATAATCAGCTTTTTATATAACAATATTGTCAGTTAAATTATTCTGATTGTTTTTGTACTGATCATTTCAGACCAAGCTGCATTGTCGAACGGGGAAGAAGTCATGGAGAGCAGAAGAAGCTCATTGCAGAGCACTGTTGCAGAGGATTCTGCATATATAATAAATGGACAATGTCTAGAATGAACAATTCCTTCAGCATGTTTTATTCATCTGGCCTATGAGCCACTTATTTGTAACCAGAGTCCATGTTTCAGACAGGTTACCTGAACCTTTTTTTTCGGGTTTTCTTCTGAATAAAATAAACAATCTTAATGGCTTCAGTGTATCAATTATACCACAACATGTTTAGTGGTGAAAGATCCCCAAAAAACTGGATTAATGGTCGAGAAAGGTCGTATTACTGGTTGGCCTATTGCTCTTTCAAAACTCTAGTACAAAGGTCTATTTTGCATAAAGTATGGTATATATCAGTAATAATTAACGTTGAGTATTACATTATCACGAAATTTTATTACAGACACATGGCCAAAGGAAGTTTCATTGTGAGTGTATGGGTGTATGAATAAAGGTATAGTGTAAAAGTGTCTACAACAATTGCTGCCGGAACAGAACCTGTCGTATAGGATAAAAACAAATTCCGGGTATAAAAGGATGGTGCTAGATGAAGTTTTGTAAGAAATGGCTAACGTTAGCTGGTATTTGCATTGAATATAGTTCTCAGGCGAGATGAACGAGTACAATAAATCACGTATGTTCATCAGCTGTGGCCAAAATAAGCTGGCAATAGCTGCAAAGCCAAACTCTCGTCGGCGGTGAACGAGTACAATAAATCATGTATGTTCATGCTGCAATGCTGAGAAGTTTCACAGATGTGTTCTAAAAACTATTGGAGATTTAGAATATGCTTATTTGGATGGATCAAAACTAATTATTGTCTCCTGACTAAAAATTATCGGGCCTAATCGTGATGCTTATCTGTTTTCTTGTGTCTGAGTTAGTCAGGTTTGTGCGTGTGTTAGAGCAGATCAGCATGTGCATGCCGGTGCTCGTTAGACTTTGGAGGGTGTGGCCGAGTGTGCGACGTGGGTCAGCTACAAGTGGAGCTCTTCGGGCAGAGATAAATACCTTACATTTAGAGCATGTACAATGGAGATGCTAAAGGAGTTTATTAGATAAAAAACCAGCTTATTGTCAGTATACTTGATTCTTATATGAGGGAAATAGTGCTTAAGTTTGCACTGGCGCTTAAGGCACATAGCATGATGGTTAATTACTTATTCAAGCACCTATTTGCATATAGATGCTTAATGGTTCCCTTTCTGATTTAATTAGGCATCTGCTGTAAGCGTCTTGCATTGTACAAGCCCCTTGGGAGGTTATTTGTCTGTTAAGCTACGGATAAATTATTTGGCGAGTCGTGCAGCCAAATGTGGATCAGAATTAATTGTGAAAAAATATATCATCCAAAATTTCTGCAAAACTTAAATTATTGCCAAACAAACCCTACATCTATCAATTCCTTACTCGAACTTACTCACCCAACCATTTACTTCTTGATTCCTCATTCCTCAAGATAGAAATTGTAAAGATACATCATCCAGTCGAACGTTTTGATCTCGTAGTATGCATCACTTCTCATGCCATTTCTATATTTTTATATGTAATTTGTGACGTTAAATGATTTATAAACAAATTATGTAATGTTTGTATCAAAATAATGTCAAATTTTATTAAATGTCTATAAATTTTTAATTGTCTTTTGATTTTTCCTGATATTTCCAAAAATCAGGTTTACCAGGGGCCTCTGATATTTCTATCAGTAATTTTTTCCAAGGATCAAATGGCGCATGGGTTAGTACATAGGATCGATGGAATGCTGTTAAATATAGCAATATATGTGAGACTTATGAATTTGTGGAGCGCTTATTAGTATTCAGTGCATCTTTCAGTCATATTGAAACTTTTAATTGGGATAGTGAAAGATACATTTGAAGAAGAGATAAAAAAATAAAGATAGAGATTTATATACTACTTCTCTTTGTTTTTAACCGCTGTGGTCTAAGGCCATATACTCTTTTACATTTTTAGAGATGGATGGATTTTTGGAAAATTAGTTGATGATAGATTGTTCATCAACGAATGACAAATTCATGTATTAATAATGAGCCGGACTGTATGTACCAAAGGGTGCAAAAGTCTGGAACATGTTTCCATTTCCTAGAAAAGGTAATTTCACGTTTCAGAATGGAAGGTGCATAAGCACTTGCACAGTTCAACTGATTTATTAAACAGCAAATGGATCATCTCTTGACCTGCTTAGTTAGTTATTATTGTCGCCGTTGCACACTCATTGCACAATCGCCTGACAGAAGAAACAAGGTCATTAATGAATTTGTTAGATTGATGCTGTAAATTAAACAGATTGAATTATTTTTACCTCATTGGGAGGAGTAGGAGGAGAGGCAGCAGGTGCACAATGATCTTTAAGTTGCAGGATCCTTCCCCGAATAACTTTCCGCTTCTCCCTGTCATCAACTTCAAGCAGCGCAACAGCGCAGTCCATGTTCCTGTTCGGCACCTCTATCACCAATACGCAACAGTTACTATCTTTGGCTAGATGCGAGAGCGCCCTAGGACGAGTACTCCTGATATATTTGTAGCAGTTCCACAGGATCTCCCTCTTCTTTGTACCGGTGCATATTGGGTACTTTGCAGAGATGAGATTAGCAAGAAAGATTGCACATACCAGTGAGAGGACAACTTTTCCAGGCAACATTTTAACCCTACTCTTGCAGGCGCTGATTGATGAAAATTTAGTTCTCTAGCACCGAAAGTTCCTGTCTTTCAGAAAATACCTTTAAAAGTTTAGACCTCTGGAAAATTGCACAAAAAGTTACAAGTTACTTCAAAAATTAGCACTCCGTTAGATTTAAACCCTTTTAATCTCATCTTTGCTTAGAATGCACATGAGAAATGACATCAGTGTCCTTGATGATTGAATAGAACAGAAATGTATCGCCCCTCCTGTACGTGCACCTCCTGCTTTTTCTTCCTCATGTGTGCTGCGCCTTCTTCCTGCTGGTCCCCCAATGGCCGCCCCTCCTGTACTTGCACTGCCCCTCCTGCTGTAGGTGAGCCGTATCTCACGCCCTCCTGATCCAGGTGCCGCCGTCCATCTCCACAGGTGTCGTGCCCCCTCACCTCGGGTGCTGTTGTCCCTTCCTCACGTGGTGCCACCCCTCCTCCTCCGCAAGGCACGCTGCTGCACCTTCAGGAGCCACCATCAACCGCTTCACCACAATCGTTTCATCATCTATGACTCAATGTTGGTCAGTTTAATTTAGACAAATTCTGGCGCGTGAGTTTGTCTTTTTTTTCATTTGATTATTTGTGCACGGTGCAGCTATTTTAGTTTCTATTTTTATATTGTTAAGTAGCAGCTGTTGTCTCTTTCATTTTGAGCAAACAATAGCGACTATGTGAACCAGAGTAAAGGGTATTTTTGTCCTATCTAACATTGTTATGTCTAAAAGATAACAGAGTGCTAATTTCCAAAGTAACTTGTAGCTTTCGGTGCTATTTTTCGAAGATCTAAACTTTTAATGGTATTTTCCGAAAGACAGGAACTTTTAGTGCTAGAGAACCAATTTTCCCAATTGGTAAAACACAAGGAGGTGCACCTTATAAGCACCCACTGATTTTTTTAGTCTCTTTTAATAACCTCTATGCTCGAAATAATAAATCAAAATTGAAGATGGATACTCTGGCCAATGGGCAATGTATGCTATCATTTATGAAATTGATTTTGTATATAGCCAACAGTTATATGTACTGCATCTACAGATTGTCTCGTTTACTCCAGATCTAGTACATTTAATAAGTAATGAATGGGAAAAAAAGAGAAAAACTAGTGCCTTCTAAGGCCTCCTTTGGAATGCAGAAATTTTTTCCGTTTCCTGCGTTTTCTTGTGATTCATGTGAAATTCTTGTCAGAATCATGTGAAATTCCTGCATTCCAAAAGAGGCCTAAGTGCAATTGTATCAACCGGGGGCGGGGTGTAACCACCTTATCTCGTTCTAATCTTTAGTTCTCACCGTCCTCAAAATCATCTATCAAAATTTAAGATGGATACTCTGATAAATGGAGCGAAGTACACTATCATTTATGAATAGATTTTGTATATATCCACCAGAAATGGTTTCTATATATCTACAGATATTTTTCTCATTTACTCTAGGTCCAATACATTTAATAAGTAATACATGGAAAAATATTTCAAAAATTGTGGATGCCTTCTAACGGCAATGGTACAAATAATATCGGTCTACTAATTGAGAACTTAGTTAGATCTAACTACTAATTGAAAACGTAGTGCTCCGGTACTCCTCTTTTTTCCAAATTGAATGAATCTAGAGTTGAGATTAACTAAAAGTTAATCCAATTACTTATTTTTAATCATAGACATGTAGCCTGAGGGATTATTACAGTGATCGTACTCTCGGAAATTATTACTTGCCCACGCCAGCAGAGTTGATAGTAGATTGCATTACTTGTATGCAACAAGGTATAACTAATTGTAGATTGTATTGCTTCTGTATACAAGTAATGCAATCTAGTTATGCTATGGAAATGAAATTATACTGTGGGATCAATGTTTTGTTAATATGTATTGTAGTTCCACAAGATTGATGATGGATTTCTAACATACTGGGCAAGATATGCTATCATTTATGGGATGGATTTTGTATATAAATTAACTAGAAATAAAATGATTGTATGGAAGATAGCGCATCCATTTTTTGCCTGCGATGGTCTCATTTACACCAGGTCTAATATAATTCATAATTAACTTTAGTTGAAACAGATCTTGTCATAAGGCATATCTATAATTATAGCAAAATAGATTAAAGTCAACAGTGTTACTGGCTCATGTCCTTAATAGGCGGTTGTATCGTGATTTTGCCCGATGACACATGCATTAAGCTTCAATATTCAGCAGTTCACTGCCAGGTTGCCTTCCTTTCAGTGATCTATGTTTTTATTCGCAATCTCCTCGATGTTTATTCATGTTATTTGTCAAGCCTGCTTTTTCTCTACGACACTGAGCAACACTCTCAATATGAATTAACCTAGTTAAAAATTCATACAGAAAAACAAAAAATATATTATGAATTAACCTACATAGTACATGTATGGACACCTTTTGTAAATTTGAAAATAATTAAATTGTTCAGTCATATATAGGAGTTTAAAAGACAAAATCACTTTTAAATAATTTACTTTGGCTAGATTGAAAGCTCATGTTTCCTCTAGACTAGATATTATTTTACAACTTTATCTTCTAAATTCTAAATTGTTCAGTCATATATCTGAATAGCAAATTTACAACTTTAAATGATTTAACAAAGCTATTATTTTACCCAACAGACTTAAGTCCTGAGAAGTGTGGTGATTGTACACCGATATAGTCTGTCCTCACTAACTTGAAACTTTATCTTCTAAATTTACATCAACAAGATTATATATAACAAGAAGGGGAGCCTTGGTGCAACCGTGAAGCTGTTGCATTGTGATCATAAGGTCACAGGTTTGAGTCATTAAAACATCCTTATATTAACCACCATACTATTGTACTCGGGTTACCCTACCCTTATAGATCATTAGGGGCAATTGTAATTTTGACCAAAGTTTATATCTGGTATTGTGATGGATCAAAGGCCCGTGATAATTGCGTTATAAAGTTTCTTCATTCCATAAATAAAGCATAGAGTTAATGGCCGAAGATAACAAGGAGTACATGCCAACAAAAGTCACACTTCGGTTGGATTTTATTCAGTACAGCTAGCTAGTGCACGCATCTTCACTTGAACCTCTTATTGGTTATTGCTGCGGCAACCGTTGCCTGCTTATTACGCCATGACCTGAAAGGGGGACAAAGTTAACAGATCTGTTAGCTTATCAACACTTAAATGTTGTTATTATCAAACGGATCAAACTATTACTTCTTTTACCGCGGTAGGAGGAGCAGGAGGAGGGGGAATCAGGTGCACAGATCCTTTGAAGCTCCAAGATCCTACTCTGAGTGACTACGATCTGCTCTGCTGGTTTAAGTAGAGCCACGACGCAGTTCATGTTCAGGTTCGGCACCTGCCTCACGGCTTCGCAACTGGTGGCGGCGTGCGTCGGATAACGCTTTACATTCCTTCAGTATCGCTTTCTCCTGCGTGCTGGTGCATGTGGGATACGTTCCAATCACTTGGTGAGGGAACAATATTGCACACACTAT
>BCLF01000109.1:737015-748728 GCA_001602275.1 Zoysia japonica | reverse complement strand
AATATCCATTGTCTTCCTAAAATATTGATTAGACTCACTGGAACATGGATACTCTGATATATGGGGCAAGATATGGTACAATTTATCAAAAAAATAAAGATATTATCTTGTTTGCTCCAGATCTGATACTCTTATAAATATGCTATCATTTACGAAATAGATTCTGTATATATCCAACAGAAATGGTTTATATGCATTGCACTCATACAGATATTGTCTCGTTTACTCCAGGTCTAATAAATTATTAAAAAATTAGCCGGGTTCATGCATGTGACTAATGCATAATAATTGGTCCTCTTATTTGGATCCAATAGGGACTAAAATTATTCAGTTAAGAAATTGTTCTATATATCCAAACAGGGTATTAATTTTAATCACGGGCCTGGTTCATATCCAACCCGACGGATACAATCGATCATAGATCGCATTAATTGCATACAACAAGGAATAATTCAGTGTAGATTATATTACTTCTACATACAATTAATGCAATCTTTTTTTCAACAGTAATGGAATCAATATACTGCCGCAGGATTGATGCTTTGTTATAATTCCACATAACAATTAATACATGGAATCGATATTATGCCATCGCCGAAGTACAAAATTAAAAATGGATATTCTAACATACGAGGCAAGATATGCTATCTTTATAGAATGGATTGTGTGTGTATAGATAGCAACTAGGAAAAAATATAATTGTATGGAAGATAGCGTATCCATTTTTGTGTCAGCTATGGTCTCATTACCACCAGATCTAATATAACTAATAATGGATAAAGTCTAAATCACTGCCCTCAAGTATGCAAAAGTTCAGATGACCCCCTAAACTGTTTTCATGTTTAGTTTATCCCCACAGCTTCACCGTTTGGTTCTGTTTACCCCTACAATAATTTATCTTTTTTGTTTCTTCATATATATAAGCGTAATCTTAAGCTAAAATTTTTAAGATGATAGAGTATATCATACCTATGCTATAAAATACATTATAATTTTTTATCATTATTTTTTATATCCTAAGGATTAATTTACTATTAAATTAATGCCCTTTCCTATAAAAATAATTAAAAAATTATGATGTATTTTTTAACATGTGTTATAATGTTAAAAGCCCTTCTCTCTCTGTGTGTATTTTTTTATTGATATGAAGGAGAAGGGAGACCTATAGAAAAGGTAAGTATATCCATTGTCTTATCAAAAATACTCATTGGAACATGGATACTCTGATATAAGGGGCAAGACATGCTGCAATTTATGAACGGAATGGTCTCTATGTACTGTGGCTAAAGATATTGTCTCGTTTGCTGGTCTAATGCATTTTGCAAGTAACAAATTTAAAAAAGAAATATTTCAAAAATAGCATCACCTTCTGCGTGCAAGTGTACCTAGGGGGGCAATCACCGAGTATCATTTTAGCCATTACTGCTCACTGCGCTGCAACTAATCGATCAAAATTGAAGATGGTTACTCTGATAAATAAAGCAAGGTATGCTATCATTTATGATGTATATCCAACAGAAATGGTTTATGTATATTGTGCCAGCAGATATTGTGTCTTTACTCTAGGTCTAATACATTTAATAAGTAATGCTTTGAAAAAAAAGATATTCCAACAACAGTGGCACCTTCTAAGTCAAATTATATGAACAATTCGGTCCTATAGATAGTATCATCTAAAATATATTATTTTTTGTGCTCCGGTACAACTCTTTTTCAAAATTGCATGAATCTTGAGTTCTGATTAACTAATAGCTAATACAATTATTTATTTTAAATCCTGAGCCTGGGATTGTATCCAGCCTGAGGATATTACAACCGTTCGTACTCTGAGAGATTATAATTACTTGTACACACAGGGGCGGAGCTAGAATGCAAGTTTGAGGGGTGCTAATCCTCTTATAAATATTTTATTGAGCTTTGTTATCATATAATTTACAGAATCTAATCCCTAATATAAGAGGAAATCTAAGCAAAGGGGATTGAATTACTTATATGTAACATGTACAAGTAATGCAATATATGTTTACAATGGCAACGCAATCAATATTATAACATGGGATCGGTGTTTTCTTAATATGTATTATAATTGAGTTATAAAGTTTCCTCGTTCCATATAAGAGTACAGAGTTTTGACCCAAGATAATAACAAGGGGTACATGTCTACTACAAATCACACTTTGGTTGGAATTTATTCACTACAGCTATCGGATCGATCAATGCATCTTCACTTGAACTTCTTATTGCTTATTACCGCGGCGTTCATTGCATGCTACGCCAGGACCTGAAAGGGGGACAAAGTTAACAGCTTTGTTAGCTTATCACTTGGTAAAAATGGTGTTATATATCAAACGGATCAAAGTACTACTACTATTTTTCTTACCACACTGGGAGGAGGAGGATTACTAGGAGTAGGGGACGCAGGTGCATAGAGCTCTTTAAGCTTCAAGATATTCTTCCGACGGAGTTTTGTCTGCTCTCTTGGATCAAGCTCATTAAAGAAGCACTTCATGTCCCTGTTCAGCACCTGCCTCACGGACTCGCAGCAGGGACTATTTCTATCAACATACGGGACTGGTGGTGGCAGATAAACACCATACAATTCCTCAGTATCTCATGCTTCAGAAAGCTGCCTCATGATGTTCCAGTCCCAGTCGCATGGTGAGGAAACGATGCTGCACAGAGTGGCAGTAACAGGAGACTTGCTAGCTTCCCGGTAAACATCCTGTGTAGGGAGTATTTCTGATTGATAAATATGGAGAAGGGCGCCCTATATATAAAGGTAAAGATATCCATTATATTGTCTTGCGAGATTTAATGCTCAGTTTACTCAAAAAATATGGATTACACGCAGTGGAATGTGGATATTCTGATATATGGGGCAAGATATCCTACAATTTATGAAATAGATAGAATATGTATATTCAATAAAAAACACTTAGTAATATTAAGTTGTTACTTGCTTAGTACAAGATAACCTTTCTTTTGTGGCTGTGGGTGTTGCAATTATTGCTAAAGACGCAGCTCATTGCAAATTGGGATATGTATCTTAAATAGTAAAATCTTAGAGATCCACTAGTTATTTATATATGAATATTTTATCTATTCTCTATAATGGCAATGGTAGAGGAGAGAGAAGGGGAATAAGAAAATGTAGGAGGACGATAGGATGATGTGGAAGTTTTAAATATGGAGATTATAAGTTTTTAGAGAGTTTTTTGGATTGCTCCAGATTTTTAGAGGATGTTTTATTTTAGACAAGAGCTAAAATCAGGGGAAAAAAATAGAATCTATTTTGGCTAATTACTTGGAGTTGCTCTAAAACGTCCTTATATTAACCATCATACTATTGTACTCGGGTTACCCTACCCTTATAGAATGGGTAAGGATCATTAGGGGCAAAGGCAATTGTAATTTCGACCAAAGTTCATCTAGTATTGTGATGGATCAGAGGCCCATGATAATTGAGTTATAAAGTTTCTTCATTCCATAAAAAAGCACAGAGTTACTGGCCAAAGATAATAACAAGGAGCACATGCCAACACAAGTCACACTTCGGTTGGATTTTATTCAATACAGCTAGCTAGTGGATGCATCTTCACTTGATCCTCTTATTGGTTATTGCTGCGCGATCGTTGCCTGCTTATTACGCCATGACCTGAAAGGGGGGTCGACAAAGTAAACAGATCTGTTAGCTTATTGTCATTTGTCACTTAAATGGGGTTATTATCAAACGAATCAAACTATTACTCCGTACTTTTTTTTACCACGCTAGGAGGAGCAAGAGGAGTAGGGGATCAGGTGCGCAGATCGTTTGAAGCTCCAAGATCCTACTCTCAGAGACTGTGATCTGCTCTCTTGGTCTAAGTAGAGACACGACGCAGTTCATGTTCAGCACCTGCCTCACGGCTTCGCAACAGGGACTATGTTTCTCTAAGACGG
This sequence comes from Zoysia japonica, assembly GCA_001602275.1. Lineage (NCBI taxonomy): Eukaryota > Viridiplantae > Streptophyta > Magnoliopsida > Poales > Poaceae > Zoysia > Zoysia japonica. The sequence continues at coordinate 744,789 of BCLF01000109.1, read as the reverse complement.
GACTGGTAGTGGCCTCCGTCGGATAAACGCTTCACATTCCTTCAGTATCGCTTTCTTCTGCGTGTTGGTGCATGTGCGATACGTTCCGGTCACTTGGTGAGGGAACAATATTGCACATACTACCAGTATGAGGAGAGTTGCTGTTTTCCCGGTTATTTTCATGTCCTGTCTTTTTCTGATTGATATGGAGAGAAGGGCTCCTATATAAAGGCAAGCATGTTCATTGTCTTCCTAAAATATTGATTAGACTCACTGGACATGGATATTCTGATATATGGGGCAAGATATGGTACAATTTATCAAAAAATAAAGATATTATCTTGTTTGCTTCAGATCTGATACTCTTATAAAAGAAGCAAGGTATGCTATCATTTACGAAATAGATTCTGTATATATCCAACAGAAATGGTTTATATGCATTTCGCCCATACAAATATTGTCTCGTTTACTCCACGTCTAATAAATTATTAAAAAATTAGTCGGGTTTATGCACGTGACTAATGTATAATAATTGGTCCTCTTATTTGGATCCAATAGTGACTAAAATTAGTCAGCTAGGAATTATTAGTTCTATTTTGACAAACAAGGTATTAGTTTTAATTAGGAATTGTACAGAAGTTTCAGAGGAAGTAGCTCAATTTCACAGAAAAAAAAGAAATATAAAAAAAATTCCATTCCAAAGGAGGTCTGAGATACTATTACTTACACGCATACAACAGAGTCAATAGTAGATCGCATTAATAGCATACAACAAGGAATAATTCATTGTAGATTATATTACTTCTACATACAATTAATGCAATCTTTTTTTTGCTACTATAATTGCAATCAATATAATACCGTAGGATTGATGCTTTGTTATAATTCCACATAACTATACATGGAATTGATATTATGCCACATCGCCGAAGTACAAAATTAAAAATGAATACTCTAACATACGAGGCAAGATATTCATTCTTTATGGAATGGATTTGTGTGTGTGTGTGTGTGCGCGCGCGCGCGCGTGTCGCAACTAGGAAAAAATATAGTTGTATGGAATGTAGCATATCCATTTTTGTGTCTGCTGATCTAATACAATTAATAATGGATAAAGTCTAAATCACTGCCCTCAAGTATGTCAAAGTTCAGATGACCCCCTAAACCATTTTTCATGTTTAGCTTATCCCCGCAACTTCACCATTTGGTTCAGTTTACCTCTACAATAATTTATCTTTTTTGTTTCTCCATATATATAAGCATAATCTTAAGCTAAAATTTTTAAGATGATAGAGTATATCATACACATGTTAAAAAAATACATTATAACTTTTTATCATTATTTTTTATATTCTAAGGATTAATTTACTATTAAATGCCTTTCCTATAAAAATAATTAAAAATTTTATGATGTATTTTTAACATGCGTTATAATGCTAAATGCCCTTCTCTCTCTTGGTATTTTTGTATTGATATGACGGAGAAGGGAGACCTATATAAAGGTAAGCATATCCATTGTCTTATAAAAAGTATTGATTAGACTCATTGGAACATGGATACTCTGATATAAGGGGCAAGACAAATTGTGGACCCTTCTAACTGCAATGGTACAAACAATATCGGTCTACTAATTGAGAACTTAGTTAGATCTAACTACTAATTGAGAACTCAGTGCTCCGGTACTCCTTTTTTCCAAATTGAATGAATCTAGAGTTCAGATTAACTAAAAGTTAATTATTTTAAATCTTAGGCATGTAGCCTGAGGGATTATTACAACGATCGTACTCTCAGAAACTATTACTTGCACGCTTCTAGCAGAGTCAATAGTAGATTGCATTACTTGTATGCAACAAGGTATAACTAATTGTACATTGCATTACTTGTCTGCAACAAGGTATAACTAATTATAGATTGTATTACTTCTGTAAAAAAGTAGTGCAATCTATTTTTGCTATTGCAATTAAATTATACTGTGGGATCAAGTTTTGTAAATACATATTGTAATTCCACAAGATTGATGATGGATAGTCTAGCATACTGGATAAGATATGCTGCCATTTATGGGATGGATTTTGTATATAAATCAACTAGAAATAAAATAATTGTATGAAGATAGTGCATCCATTTTTGTGTCTGTGATGGTCTCATTTAAACCAGGTCTAATATAATTAATAATTAACTATAGTTGAAACATCTTGTCGTAAGGCATATTTATAATTATAGGAAATTAAATGGATTAAAGCCAACAGTGTTACTGGCTCATGTCCTACTAATAGCTGGCTGTATCATGATTTTGCCCGATGACACACGCATTAAGATCCAATATTCTCCAGTTCACTGCCATGTTGCCTTCCTTTCAATGATCTATGTTTCTATTCGCAATCTGCTCGATGTTTATTCATGTTATTTGTCAAGCCTGCCTTTTCTCTAAGACATTGAACAACACTCTCATTGTGAATTAACCTAGTAAAAAATTCATACAGAAAAACAAAAAATATATTATGAATTAACCTACATAGTACATGTATGGACACATTTTGTAAATTTAAAAAGTTAAACTGTCTGGTCATATATAGGAGTTTAAAAGAAAAAATCATTTTTAAATAGTTTACTTTAGCTAGATTGAAAGCTCATGGTTCCTTTAGGCAAGCCCATATATCTGAACAGCAAATTTACATATGTAAATGATTTAACAAAGCAAATGTGAGGCCCATGGGGAAGAGGCCCAACTCGCATGGCTTGTGGTGGAGAAAATCATAAGATTAGTCTCACCTTGCTAGTTCAAACAGGGATAGACCAACTTAAATAGCCAAAGATCCAAAGTATAGTAACCTCGAGTTAACCCTTTTAGCAAAGCGAGGACGAAAGCGTAAGCGGGTTGCTTTATAGGTGTGGCTCACACAGCGTGTGCGTGGGCACGAGTCGTATTTGGGCTTGGACTGTTACAGAATGGTATCAGAGCCGAACTTTGTTGTGTCACGGTGGCGTGCGGTCAGGTGGCGCAGATACGGTGTGCATGGCACGTGGGGCCTGCGGGGTCACGGCATGACACGTAAGTTGGCACTGACGTACGACGTGGTCAGGTAGGATCGATCCTGATTGTCTGTCCCTAGTATGGGTGAGTTGCCTCGACGAGGACGTCGAGTCCTTTGAGGGTGGGAGACTGTGAGGCCCATGGGAAGAGACCCAACTCCTATGGCTTGCGGTGGGGAAAAACAATGAGATTAGTCTCACTTTGCTAGTTCAAACAGGGATGGACCAAATTAAATAGCCAAGAATCCAAAGCATAGTAACCTCGGGTTAATTCTTTTACGCGAAGCGAGGACGAAAGCGTAAGCGGGTTGCTTTGTAGATGTGGCCCACATAGTGTGTGCGTGGGCATGAGCCATATTTGGGCCTAGGCTGTTACAGAATGGTATCAGAACCGATTTTCGCTGTGTCACGGTGGCGTGCGGTCAGGTGGCGCAGATACGTGTGCAGGGCGCGTGAGGCCTGCGAGGTCGCAGCATGACACGTAAATTGGCACTGACGTACAACGTGGCCAGGAAGGATCGATCCTGATTGTTTGTCCTTAGCATGGGTGAGTTGCCTCGACGAGGACGTCGAGTCCTTTGAGGGTGGAAGTTTGTGAGGCCCATGGGAAGAGACTCAACTCCCATGGCTTGTGGTGGGAAAAAAAACCATGAGATTAGTCTCACTTTGCTAGTTTAAAGAGAAATAGACTAACTTAAATAGCCAAGGATCTAAAGCATAGTAACCCCGAGTTATCCCTTTTACGCGAAGTGAGAATGAAAGCGTAAGCAGGTTGCTTTGTAGGTGTGCGTGAGTATGAGCCGTATTTGGGTCTGGACTGTTATAGCAAATTATTTTAGCCTTCAAGTCTTGAGAAGCATGGTCTGGATTGTACACAGATATAGTCAGTCCTTGCTACCTTGTGATCTTATCTTCTAAATTTACATCAACAAGATTATATATAACAAGAAGGAGAGCTTTGGTGCAACGGTTAAGCTGATGCATTGTGACTATGAGGTCACAGGTTCGAGTCATTAAAACATCCTTATATTAACCACCAAACTATTGTACTCGGGTTACCCTACCCTTATAGAATGGGTAAGGATCGTTAGGGGCAATTGTCATTTCGACCAAAGTTCATATCTGGTATTGTGATGGATCAAAATAAAGGCCCATGATAATTGAGTTATAAAGTTTCTTCATTCCATAAAAAAAATACAGAGTTGCTGGCCAAAGATAACAAGTCACACTTCGGTTGGATTTTATTCAATACAGCTAGCTAGTGGACGCATCTTCACTTGAACCTCTTATTGGTTATTGCTGCGGCGACCGTTGCCTGCTTATTACGCCATGACCTGAAAGGGGGGGCGGGGGGGGAACAAAGTTAACAGATCTGTTAGCTTATCAACACTTAAATGGTGTTATTATCGAACGGATCAAACTATTACTGTTTTTACCGCGCTAGGAGGAGCAGGAGGAGGGGGGTCAGGTGCACAGATCCTTTGAAGCGCCAAGATCCTACTCTGAGTGACTCGGCCCTTATCTGCTGGTTCAAGTAGAGTCACGACGCAGGTCATGTTCAGGTTCGGCACCTGCCTCACGGCTTCGCAACAGGGACTATTTTTCTCTACAGACGGTACTGGTGGTGGTGTGCGTCGGATAAACGCTTTACATTCCTTCAGTATCGCTCTCTTCTGCGTGCTGGTGCATGTGGGATACTTTCCAATCACTTGGTGAGGGAACAATATTGCACACACTACCAGTACGAGGAGAGTTGCTGTTTTTGCGGTAAACATCTGAACCCTACTCTCTCTTCTTTCCCTCTGGTACTATTTTTCCAGTCCAGTGTATTTCTGATTGGAGATGAAGGGCGTCCTATATAAAGGTAAGCATATCCATTGTCTTTCAAAAATATTGATTAGATTGAGTGGAACATGTATACTCTGATATATGGGGCAAGATATGGTACAATTTATCAAAAAATAAATATATTGTCTCGTTTCCTCCAAACCGGATACATATAGTAATTAAGTCGCCTTCTAACTGCAATAAGTTAAAGATGGATACTCTTATAAATGAAACAAGGTATGCTATCATTTACAAAATAGATCCTGTATATATCCAACAGAAATGGTTTATATCTATTGCTCCCATACAGATATTGTCTCATTTTTTTTTTAGATAATAGTAAACAGATTATTGGCCTTTGCTTCACAGAAGCTACAGCCTAAAATTACAAAATTTAAGCAACCGAAACAGTTTGAATGAAAGATTATCGAAGGCAAATTCTATTGCTAAATCTCCATCCGTGGTCCACGAAGATCTACATTGCTTCCGTCTTTAAACTCTGGCATGTAGCTTTTATTATTTCCTTGTCCTCCTCTTTCTCAAGGTGATTCCAATAACGGAGCCAATATGTTCCTCTGCATAGTATCTGCATATAATTAGTTTACTCCAGGTCTAACAAATTATTAAAAAATTAGTCGGGTTTATGCATGTGACTAATGTATAATAATTAGTCCTCTTATTGGGATCGAATAGGGACTAAAATTAGTAAGCTAAGAATTAGTTCTATGGATCCAAACAAGGTCTTAGTTTTAGTCCCGGGCCTAGTTCATATCCAACCCAAAGGATTACTTCAATCGATCATGGTACGAGATACTATTGCTTGCATGCATCCAACAGAGTCGATAGTAGACCGCACAACTTGCATGCAACAAGGAATAATTCATTGTAGATTATATTACTTCTACATACAATTAATGAAATCTTTTTTTGCAACAGCTAGCAATGCAATCAATATAATGTGGTAGGATTGATGTTTTGTTATAATTCCACATAACAATACATGGAACCAATATTATGCCATCGCCGAAGTACAAAATTAAAAATGATACCAATATTATGCTATCTTTATAGAATGGATTACGTGTATATATAGCAACTATGGAAAAAAAAATATAATAGTATGGAAGATAGCGTGTCCATTATTTTTTGTGTCCGCTATGATCCCATTTACACGAGATCTAAAATAATTAATAATGAATAAAGTCTATATTACTACCCTCAAGTATAGTCAAAGTTTAGATAGTCCCCCAAAGTATTTTTTTTAATTAGTTTACCCCCACAACTTTGCCGTTTGATTCAATTTACACCTCTACAAAAATTTATCTTTTTCGTTTCTCCATATATAAGCGTAATCTTAAGCTAAATTTTTTTGATGATAGAGTATATCATAACACATGTTAGAAAAATATATTATAATGTTTACCAATATTTTCATATAATTTTATATTCTAAGGATTAATTTATTATTAAATGTCCTTCCCTAGGAAACAATTAAAAAATTATTATGTATCTTTTTTTCAAATTATACAAACACATGCGCCTTCTAAGTCAAATTATACAAACAATGAAATGTTCTATAGATAGCGTCGTCTAAAACATATTCCCTCCAGTATTAATTTTTGGGTGAGATCTCACTTCATATGTCGGGTTAATCCAAACATTGCCTTGCATTGGCCATATAAAAACTAACAGAGAGTTTAGTGCTCCGGTGCAACTATTTTTTCAAAATTGCGTGAATCTTGAGTTCTGATTAACGAATAGCTAATACAATTATTTATTTTAAGTATTGAAGCTGGTTCGTACTCTGAGAGATTATAATTACTTGTACACATCCAGCAGAGTCATAGCATAGTTGTAATTGTATGTGACACAAGTAATGCAATCTATGGTTACAATGGCAACACAATCAATATTATGAGATGGGATCGATGTTTTCTTAATATTTATTATAATTCCATAAAACAATATGGAATCGATGTTATGCCATCACCGAGCGACAAAATTAACGATAGATACACTCTTAACATTCACGGTACGACACTACTAAAAAACTATTTGTCGCCACACTCCCCCCACCCGCAGAAAATTCAGGCGGTTAATAATTTAAAACCGCTTGCATTAGAAAAATAGGTCACACACAAATAACCGTCTGCAGAGATGCTTCTAATGCAGCCGACTTCTTAACAGTCCGCCTGAACAAATGTTTTATTTTCTGCAGCGGAAACTTAGGACGGCCGCTTGGATTAGCTTTATTTCTACTAACGAGCGGTCCCTGGGAGCGATTGGTTCTCTTCGCTATCTAACCTGGCTTGCACTAGGAAAACAGGCTATTCTGGATCAGGCTCATCAGGTGCAGAACTAGTATGATGGGTTGAATGCTTCGTTTCAGCCAAGATTAACGAGCAGATGATTGGTTGGTTGAATGTCCAGCTTTTTTCTTCGCTGTCTGAGCAGCCGCTGCATTGCCCGATCCAGGCCCGTTAGAAACGGCTTTGGATTTCGTTTCTGCAGAGCCAGTTTTATCGCGCGCTTTTGCATGTGATGAACAGGCTGCAGTACATACGCAGAGAACCGAACGTTTGCTGCGTGCGATGAGCCAGTATGACGCGCGTACAGAGAACCAAACATCGCCTAAGGGCAGCCGCGGGCGCAGATTCTTCCGGAGTCAAAAATATTTGAAGTCCGTGTGCGCGTTGGATGAATGGCTTTAAAGTACGCGGTCAGCCTTCCTCGAAGCACGCCCCCTTTCTCTCTTCTCTCTTTCCCTCGAATCACGGGCGCGCGGGTCTCTTTCCTCGAACGCCCCCCCTCTCTCTTCTCTCTCTCTCCATCGCAGCACGGCGTCCTTCGCGGGCGGGGCGGCGGCGGCCAGCACGCGCGGCGCGGAGGCCAGCGCGGGCAGTCCGGGAGCCAGCGGGAGCGAACGAGCGGCGGC
>BCLF01000109.1:709860-725235 GCA_001602275.1 Zoysia japonica | reverse complement strand
GATGGACGGCCCGCGCGCCACGCTGGCTGTCGGGCCCTGTGGCATCCGGCCGCCATCCCGCGCTCACTGACCAGTGGGCCCCGAGCCCACACGTCAGCCGCACAGCCGAAATTGCTACGGCCACCCATTTCAGTGTACACACAAATTTATTCTTAAGCCATTTTAAGTCCAAATAAATTCTCAAAAATTTCAAAAAAAAAATCTCCACTTTGCAAATACACCCCTACACATTAAAAACCCACTTAGCAAAGCCCTTTTTGCCACCACAAATTTTCATATTAGTCCTCTAATTTTTAGAAAATTACAAAAAGACCACCACATCTTAATTTTACCATTATTTTCACATATCAACTCCGTTTATCGAAATCTTTGCACCATTAGAACCATAAACCCGAGCTCTACCTTATAAAGCCACTCAACACTCCGAGAACTTTCTATTTATTTGATATTTATTCGATCCTCGTTTTGTGTTCTTTCTGTATAAATTTATTTATTTACTTTCTATCGTTTTCTCGTGTAGACGACGAAGCACTCGGAGACGAAGAGGCCGACGACCAGGAATACGAGGAAGAGCCCGAGGCGGCTTTCGAAGGCAAGTCCTAATCTTTTGATCATTTTGTTTCTAGTTTCGCTACGCACCTATAGGACCCGTATGTGCTTGCATGTTCGTAGCTATATGTTTAAAACATTGTGTAGTTATAAACCTATTTGCTATACACGTATTTATATTTATGTCAGTAACTTGCTTTTCATAGGTATAAATACCACCTTGATACCGGGCTGTCAATCAAACTTTGTTAACTGTAGTATTTCCGTCATTAAATACTTTAATGCACGGAAAGCTGCCTTGAATTAGAATACTTAGGAACACTTACGAAGCTATGCTTCATCATTCAATATACATAACCATCATTTATCAAACGAGTTACAAGAGTTTGGAGATGTGTGTCAAACAAGGTGAGATAGAGAATAGTGAAAACTGATTCAATATACATAACCATCATTTATCAAACGAGTTACAAGAGTTTGGAGATGTGTGTCAAATAAGGTGTGATAGAGAATAGTGAAAACTGGTGATAGGTGATGGGAAGGGATAATGTTTTTGGTCGTGGGGCGGGCTCCTAGAGCTGTGTGCTGTGTGTAGGCTTCGGACTGGTCCACCTGTCGCGGACGAGCGCCGCCTCTGCCATATAAGGACCAGTTCGTCGGACCTCAACGTAGTGATTTCGTGCAACCACAAAACCTATCTGGGCGGGACCCACTCCACCCTCTTATCGTCCACTTTAACCCCTAAGGCGGTCGGGTGGCAGACAAGTCACAGGAGCAGACGTGAGATACTCACGGTCTGATCTTCGATTACAGCAATAGCCCGCGCCATGGGATCGTACTGCCCACCGGTATAGCCCTCTGATTTTTATAATTACCCGTCTGTGTGTGGGTCCAAGGTAGTAGCCGTGGATGACCTAAACCCATGGTCTGGCTACGAGAATGTGCTATCGCGTCATCGGTGGCATGGAAAACCCTGAGAGATGACCCCTGTTTGCATCTTAAGGCAGACTTTGTGGACACCTTGGTGTGCGTTGGAGTGAACGTTATGCGACTCTGTTGATCAAAAGGAGCATAGCCTGTGATACGGTGTACAACCTCTGCAGAATGTATAATCGATCCGGAATGGTCGTTGTTACGGTATTGACACACTACAGCTTGGGCTCACAATGTTAGTTTTGATAACTTCTTTGATGGTGTGAGTGGGTGTAGCTACCCGTGTTTTGGAAAGTGTCTGGCTGGGATAGTGGAGGCACATCCAGTTAAAATTTGGGAACTGACGGGAAAGGTGACTACTCCCTCAGGTCCAACCCTTAATATACTGATAGAGTAGGGACACTTCAGTCCCCGTTTTAAAAACTCATCTGTAGAGAAGCATGCATAAAAACGCTTTTCGCTAAAAAGAAAACATAGCCCCTCCTTGTCGGCCATATAAGCATGAATACAACTAAGTATAGAGTTAGGACTTGCTGAGTACTTTTGTGCTCACCCTTGCCGTTGTCGCTCAAATGAAGAAGAAGATGGTGTTGGCCTCGATGGTGATGAGTAGGATAGTTTTACGCGTAAGTTTGCCTGTGGTTTTTACTTTTTGTCTTTTCCTTTTATGTAATGACTGAGTGAGGTTGTCTGGTGCACCTCACTGGCTTGTAATCTAAATCTTGGGTGTAAGACTCTATTTTGGACAATGTATGTAATATTATTGGTATGTGCTATGTATCCACAATGCACGTGCGTGCCAACTACTGATCTTGAGATTTGTACGGTACTCACGAGATATCCTAAAAATGGGGTACGACATAGTAGTAGGTGAATAGAGAGCTACTCCCTCCGTTCCAAAACAAGTGTCATTTTAAATTTTCAAAATTCTTTTTTTGATCATGTCTTATTCAAAAAGTTTTAAAAATATTTATTTTATTTTGAACTGATTCATTATTAGAAGTACTTTAAGCTTGACTTGTTGATACGAGGTTCGGTCTCGATCTTTCGATGGAGATGGTAATCATGATTGGTGGAAGGAAGCGACGTTTACGGCCTGACTACAACTGTCCACGACGTTGCGCCTTAGTGACCGATAAACCGATTCTATAAGGTGAGCGCGAACTTGTGCAGCGCGATCAACCAGCCACGAGGGCACTCGTCCTGCAAGCAATCGTAGAACAAGCAAGAATGAGATGAACAAGCACTGAATTGCTAGATAAAAATATGAGTTCAATCTAAAAACATAAAAGATGAGGTTCCGATAGCAAGAAGACGGGCGGTCTAGTCGACACGCGCGCTGCAAGAGAAGTAGCGGCGGCTAAACTTCAATCTATCAAAACTCTAAGTGTTCTTGGTGGCGGCTGAGGCCTTAAACTAGGGTGGAGGAAGATCAGAGGGGTGCTGGGGTCGACCTCAAACTCTAGGATGCGCCCTTAATGGGCTCAACTCGGTACCGGGCCAACGGCCCAAGTTGGGGTGTCGCAGCACCTTCTGTAGCAAAATATTGATTACCACTGACTCCGATGTCATATAAAGGTGGGGTCAGATCCGTTGGGAAGTAGACTACATAAGCTTTACAGGAAGGACTTTAACGTCTAAAATGGAGCCCGTATGAAAGTCGTGACAGGCGTTAGAAGTTGATGATGTCATGCAATTTGAATCCAGCCTGCGCGACTGCATCTCCTTGTTGGTTTTCTCTTTTCTCCTTGCTTTCTAAGCAACACAAGGGTAAATAGATTTCTATGGTATAAAGAAATTAAACAGGAGCTTAAGACTGAACTTACTTGATGATTAAGTTGACGTGCACGAGCGCGAGTGATAGGACATGTAACCAGAATATGTGTAGGTGTAGGGGAGGAGGACGTATGGATGGTGTTGATGTACTCATCACTTATTTATTTTTATATTTTTATAAATTTTTTAAAATAAGACGAATGGTCAAATGTCGATTTCAAAAAGTCAAAAATGTCACTTATTTTAGGACGGAGGGAGTACGTATTTAAGAATACCATAAAAAGAAACTTTTGACCTTGAACACAAGATGTCGAGTTTAGATTTGTTTTTTTAGCTGCATTTGTTATTTTTGTTTTGCTAATGAAAATTCAGTCCGTTTTCAATGAACCCGAAATTCTCTTTTCACTATTGATTTTTAGAACATAGAAGAATGACTTTACTTTGTACATATTAATTGTAACTTAGAGAATAATTTTAACTATTTAAAACATGTTTAAAAACTGTATACAGTAACACCCATTTAGTCCCTATGATCAAAATCTCAGTTTTATCCTTCAACTTTAAAAAGGTCCAATTTAGTTCCTGAGCTTTGATTCGAGGCTCAATTTCATCCTTCGTCTGACGTGGTTACACACGAGCCATGCCACATCAGCACTTGTCATACACGTTGGCTTCAATTTTATAATATCGTTTCAAATCAATTTTTCTCAAACTATTACTTTATTTTTATCCCATTTTGAACCATCATATTTTTTAAAATTAATGCAAAAATCCTACATGGATATTTTTATATTTATATTTTAAAAATCAATAATTTTGACATATCTTAATATGTGCAAAATCAATAATTTAAACATATTTTATATTTCTGACATTTATATAGACTCTCTCAATTTTTTAACAAAACTGAATATTAACGCAATCCAAATTTAGGAAATGGCATTTTTATTAGCGAAATAGAAAATTTGAAAACTCCTATTTTTGATTTTTTTTTTAATTTTTAAAACACCAAAATATATTAACCTAGGATGTATAAACATTTTTGCATTTGATTCACAACATATATGTAGGATCTTGTGTTATTGCATTAATTGTAAGAAGTGCAATGGTTCAAACAGATCCGAAAACAAAGCTACGATTTGGTAAAAAATATATCTAAAATTTAAAATTTAAGTTGACGTAGCGTGCCATGTGCTGACATGGCATGCCACGTGGGTAGCCACACTGAATCGAGATGAAATTGAGCCTCTAACTTAAATTCAAAGACTAAATTGAATCTTTTGAAAGTTAAAGCACGAAATTGAGTTTTTAAAAATAGTTTAGACACTAAATTGAGTATACGAAGAATGCCCCAAAAGGCCATCCACGTAGCAGCCCCGGGTATACGATAAGTAGCCCAATGGGCCCAAGTTGACCGGACCAATACTCATCAATGAGCCCAACTTTGGTGTTACAAGCCATAAATAATAGTCAAAGACCTGAGCAATTTTGTTAATAATATCTTCATCTCTAAATTTTGGACACTTTTGATTTTTAGTCACCATACAAATTTGTTTTTAAAAATGTAAAAACAATTAGTTATGTTTAAAACATATCATATGATAAAACTAACAAAAAAAATAAATGATATGTTTAAAAAAAATTAATAAGAAGAGTCAAACATGACATATAAAAGTCAAAAGTGTAAAGAATTTAAGGATGGATAGTATAAAAAATTATACTTATCTAGCAAACCAAGATATTTATATATCTAAATATAATTTTTAATTGAACAACAGACTTCCAAGTGAAGTTTGTAGGTAAACAGCATACCACTTTATACGTTTGCAATAGAAAGAAATTATCACTATACGACCACGTAAAAAGATATACAAAATGCTTGATCAAAATACTGTTTTTTTTTTGTTAAGAATATTCGTAATTAATGAGACGACATTTCATATCTTTGCAATGAAAGAATTTACCAAATAGTGTCAACGTATTGACAGTTAAGTAAAATTTTACTACAACTTTACTTGTCCATCCGAATCTATAAAGTGTCATACATCACTTCTCTCAACTGCTCTGAAGCCACGTCATCTGTTAAACTCACACCGTGCGATCGTACTCCTCCTCCCATCATCGTGACCGTTCGTTCTCCTCTAACCTCCTCGCATCCCCACCTCTCATTTATCCCACGCCTGCCCTCCCTCCGCCGCCTCACCTTCTCTCGGCGCGCCCGTTGCCTCACCTCCTCCCGCATCGTGGCCGGCCGCCTCTTCTACCGCCCCGAGCCCAAACAAAAGCGCCGCCGCCTGCTCTCCACACCCGCCGCCGCCGTACTTCCTGTCCCCGCGCCGTGGCTAGCCACCTCCCATCCTGTCCCGCGCCCCCACAAAGCGCCGCCGCCTGCTCTCCCCACGTCCGCCGCTGCCTCACCTCCTCTCCCCGCGCCGTGGCCAGCCGCCGCCCCTCCACCAGCACCGCCACCGACAGCAGCTCGGGGTTCCGATAAAGATGGCGGCAGCGGTGGAGGAGGTCCACATCCACCAGTACGTTTGAGGGAGTAAGCAACATTGGTATCATCTTCCTCCAATCCCCTTCACCCCAGCCACGAAATCCTCCATGCAAAATGTTATTTCCTTTCTGAGATGGGTATATGCATTCGGCCTGGATTTGTAAGGATTGAATCCTTCTACTATGATATATAAGCACGCTCAATTTGCTTTTATGAAAATTTCAATTCCATTTAATGTATTTTAAACTAACTGTGCTCATTCTTTTTAACTGATTGCCTATCTCATGTGTAATATTTTTTTAGCAATCCTGTTGTAAAATGTAACTTTTACATTACTCTTTGTAGCTCTCCCCCTGTATTTCACCAAGGTAGTTTTTTTCTACTTCAAATATAGAGCTTCTATGTGATAATTGTGTGAGAAATAATAGTGACTCTGTTTTCTTGCTCTAATCGATTAGGTGGCCCTTCGGAAAATCTGACCACCCCACCAGACAATTTCATTTCTATGTACGCAAGTGTAACACATTATCTCAGACAATCTTGACAATGCAAAAGCTATATGACTGTTATAATCTGAACGGTTCACAAGATGGGTTTCTTCCTCAGACTACGTGTCACTCAACATGGATTGAGCCTCATTCTTGACAGGAAAGGTATAATTGATTGCCTCTCATATGTATCATAATTACTTAGCAATTAAAATATTACATTACTATTTGTATCTTCTCTTGTATTTCAACAGGATACTGTTTTTATACTTCAAATATAGAGCTTCAGAAGCACACTTGCTTCTATGTGACATTTGTATGTATGAGAAAATTTACTGAGATAGGGCATTATATGCATGTCATTGCAATGTTTTTTTGGTAGTCAGAACCATTGAGTTTGGAAGCTATGGAGTCATATTATCATCTAATCATGCATAAGTTCCTTGAGAATGAATTCTGCTGCATAGGATCATTATATCTCTTTTTCCCGATGGATCATTATCTCTCTCTATGAATAAACTTTTCTTCATCTTATTACGCATATGTTCTATTTCAAATATTTGTTTCATAAATTCTCTACTTTCCTATTTATCAGTTTTGCATAGCAACTGCCATCAACACACATGCTGTAGATGGTAAAAGAATTCAAGGTGGTTCATGCTGCAAGAGTTGTTTCTCCTGTGGCTTGGATATATATACCATTGAAATAATATTACTTTTCCATGTGAACACGTTTCATAAATTCTCTACTTTCCTATTTATCAGTTTTGCATAGCAACTGCCATCAACACACATGCTGTAGATAGTAAAAGAATTCAAGGTGGTTCATTCTGCAAGAGTTGTTTCTCCTGTGGCTTGGATATATATATATCATTGAAATAATATTACTTTTTCATGTGAACACCTTGCCTCATCTTGCAGTGGTAATACCACTCTCTGGTGCTTGCATCGAACCAAATTTCATTGCCTGTTGTTGCATCTTTTGTTACTAAAAAATCGTTTTACCTCTAGAGAAAAATAAAACTGTGAAGTGGTTTACAAACATATGTGAAAGCTAATATGCTCTGGTAAAATGCTTTACTTATTGAAAACTGTAGTTCTTAAATTGTGCCCAGATATAGGCTATAGGTAATGGATACATCATATAGGAGGTTCATTGAATCAACATGTGTTGCAATCCTTATTGCATGTGGCTCACCCATAAAATGTCTGCTAAGCTGGAATGCATGATATTTGACTATATCAGAAACATTGTTACCTACTTTTTTCTTATAATTTGATTTGCATTAAAGAGCAAAACATCTTTTCTTTGTATTCTCGCTGCTAGGATAAAAAATCATCTCTTAGTTTTCACAATTCTTTGGTAGGTCAAAGGTGTAAAGTGGAAGTTTGATGGTGATGAGGAAGCTGAATTGGCTAGCCACATGGCATGACATAAGGATCAACCACAAATCTTCACTTTCTTCAGTTAGCTTTGCATATGTTTGTGGAAATTTTGATTTCCAAAACCACAGGTTCATGGAACGTTATATGAAATGGTTAACTCATTACAAGTGGCAACACAACATCAAGCACCTGTTTGTTTCATCCCAGAGGTTTAGCTTTCTTTATTTTTTGTCACTATGAATTAGCAATGTATTATGTTGATTTGCTTCTTTTCAGTTTCAAAAATTTATTGCAGAATTGAATGAAATTTTGCGCACGGGCTTGGAAAGGTAAGCTTCAGCCGGAATCCAGGAAGCTGTTTGACTTTGTGCTGAAAAGCATACAAGAGCAGCATATACTTGAAAGAGATCCAAGTGGCAATGTTTAGGTAACGACAACAAAAAATCTTGAACTGTGTTGACCTTCTTAGAGTACATGTGTCCTACCAAAATTTATAATAAGTTGGCAGTTCTGATATATGTCCAAAAATGTTACTTTAGGTTGCAAAAATTGAAGCTAAGAAAATGCTTATCACCATGGTTAAAACGGCATTGGAGAAGAGAAAAGTTGAGGGAAAATACTCTGCACATTTCAGAGGCCAATCTCACTTCTTTGGGTAAGTAAAAATTTAAACTCAGAACAAATTCACTTGCCTAAAAACTATGCAAACCTGCACATTTACACAGGCATGGCCTCCCTTGGCTCTATTTATTTGCTAATTCAATCCTGAAAATTGTGTCTTCTTCAACAGGGAAAAGCACAGGGCTTCATTGCAACCGTGGAGTCCGTAGCATTATTGTTAGCACCTCTGTTCATGAGCCCACTGACATGTAAGAAATCTATTTCCTTGCATCAAACAGACATTCACACATATTTGCCGCTGCACCTCTGTTTCAGCACGCTTCATTTCACCAGAAGTCTTATTCAACTGCAAAGGTTTTAGCTTCCTTGTGGCTGGCTTCTTCCTGGTTAATAATTTGTTTCTCCTCAGTGAAACATATGTGCCAGTTATGGAATAGTGTTTTGTTTAGAGCCGCCACCTCAATCTTGGCTGGCCCTCGAGCTGCGCCAAGGAATGGAGGCGGAGGCGGTGGAGAAGAAGGGGCACAGATCTTTCGCCATGGCGGCAAAGTTCGTTCAACTCTTCAGAAGGGCAAAAGCGATCCAATAGGTTTCTCTTCATCAAGCAGCACTTGCAAGTTCGCGCTCAGTTATCTCATCCAAACACTGCAAAACTGATTGCATCATGTGTTTGATGCCCTTATATATGAGTTTGAGTAATTCAGATGAAATGTTAATGTTGATTAAGTTTGTTCGCTGCCCAAGTTTCTTTGTGACAATTTGGATTGTCGTGGTGATGTTCAGGTCCAATGATATCCTGCGCAAGCAGACTGCTTTGAAGGTTCCTTTGTTTTTTGGTGTACTTTTACTACACCTGTGTCTGAAAATAGAATTGAGTAGAATGTATTTTATAATCTTTTTCTTTTATTTATTTAAATATGTTTCGTTACTCCCTCTTTTCTTAAATTAATCCTGCAGTAAGGGTTAATTATATAAAATTTGAATTATATTTTTCATATCATTATGTAACCATCCATACGTTTCGGGGCAACGCATCGGAAAATCATCTAGCGTAAGGATATAATTATTTGCACCTCCGAATTAATGTAAGGATGCGAGACCAATTATAGAACCATGTGGGCTGAGTTTTCATCTTTAGAAGGCACTTTATGGTGCGGTTCCTAAGGAAAATAATTCGTACTAGTACATGGCAAAGAGAGAGACACACAATATACTTCACGATTAATGAATTGGCACTTTCTTGTACTATTTTCTTTTAAAAATATACAATTTTAAAATATAATGAATAAAATATATTTTATTAAAATTTACTTTATCATTAATATTATTTGAAACATAACTAATAGTTTTATAAATTTGAATAAATATTTTAAATAAAATGAATGATCAACAATGTCAATAATTTAAAATCAGAGAATACTTCACGTCTGATGTTGAGTTTCTTACAAATGACACGTACATGCGTGAGTTAGTTACGTGTCGGTTAAGTAGAATGCACCCATTGTCGACCTATTGACGAGTCCACACGCGGCAAACAAGCGAATGTGACATGGCGGTAGGAAGCAAAATACCACGTCATGCCGATAGTGTTATTGGTGATGGATACTTTGAAACAAATACTACTGAGGTTCATTTGACCAAGTTTATGTTTTATTTATGTTCTTAAAGACAGATAAGGACCCAACAATGCACGCAGCAATGAGGTTATTCGATGACTACAGACCATCGATCCAGTCAGAGACGGAGCTAGCTCAATGGTTGGCGATGATCTCCTGGGCCTGGATCTCGTACTTGAACCCGTAGCTGCTCTTCTTGGAGCTGTCAGCCGACCAGATGAAGAGCCCCGGCAGCTTGTTCTGGCGCTGCAGCTCCTTGGCGGCGCTGATGCCGAGGTCTGGCGAGATGAGCCCGGTGGTGTCGCCGGTCATGAAGCTGGCAAGGACCTTCCCGCCGGGGTAGTTGGCCGCCTGCTCGTCGTAGAACTGCACGTAGAGCGGGACGTCGGTGTTGTCGCCGTACCCGTAGAACTGGAAGTTGACGTAGTCGATGACGCCGGAGTACTTCCTCCACAGCGGGACGTAGTACCTCTGCACGACGTCGTCCTCGAACGGCGCGATGGAGGTGGTGATGTTCGGCATCCGCCGCTTCAGCTCCGTGAGGAGGCGGCCGACGCACTCGACGAAGGTCTCGACGTCGGCGCCGGGGCCGGATGACGCGAAGTGCTCGTAATCGACGTCGACGCCGTCGAGCCCGTACGCGTTGATGATGCCCTCGAGCGAGTTCACGGCGTTGGCCACCCACGAGTCGACGGACGCGGGCGCGAACACGGCCTTGACGATGTCCAGCACGCTGTCGCCGCCGATCCCGGCCATGACGGAGACGTTGGGGTGCGCCGCCTTGACGGCCGCCACCGCGGCCGGGTTCAGCGCCGCCGTGTCCCAGAACGGGCTGAACACGCCGTCGGTCGGCGTCGGGGTGGGTTTCTCGCTCACCGGGGTGTAGTCGATAGCGAAGGCGAGGATGAAGTGGAAGCTGAGGTCCGCGTTGATCGGCACGTCGGTGAACTCGACGCCTGTCGACTGCGCGCCGATGTACTCGCGGAACAGGTACCCGTTCGTCATGGTGGCTTCGTGAAGATGTCTCCAAGAAGCAATCAAGCAATGCCGTGCACTTGTCAGTGGAGGAGGCAAGGGGTCGTGCATTTATAAAACTATAGGCAACGATGCGTGACGTGTTTTGCTTTGGCGTGGATGGCTAGTCAGGCTAGATAATCAAATGACAAAGATTAGTCGTGCTAGACTGGGCGTCTGATCTTCGTGGACAACAGATAGATTGGACAGAGAAGGGAATTGCATACGTACCCCAACAGCAATCTGTACTACTAGAGATAAAATGAGACGGTAAATGAGACGGTAAATTCTCGTCCCGTCCCAGTTTCAAAACCATTTTTTTCTGACTGTTTTCAATTCGATCAAAATTTAGACAGGACGAAAATAAAAATGGGATCAGACTTGTTCAGACGGGAACAAAAATGGGAAGAGCGTTTTTCCGACCGTTTTTGGATTTACTCTTTTTTGTCGGTAATTTCTCGTATTTTTTCATTTTTTTCTCGTTTTATTACACTTGAAATAGAATTAAGACTCGAAATACAAAGATTTTGTCAGAACTCAACTTAAGCATATCTATTTGAAGTTCTGAACCTTAATCCCATCGGTTATATAAACAACACTCCACAGGGTCAGAGTCAGATACTAAATGATCACGATTTCGTTCCTCGTTGCACTGCAATTCACTGTCTAGATCATCTATATTATTATTTAAGATTATATTTAATAGTTAAGACTTGTTAAACTCTATTTAAATATACAACTCAATATTATTATCTTTTCGATTTGAATTATCATTTTTTGTCCGCTATCTATATTTTTCGTTGAGATATATCTGTTTTCGTATTCCGAACTATATCGATTCTTCTGATCCTGACTTTTCTGTTTCCGTCCGACTAATTAAATATGAAAATAAAAATGGGATGGATATTTTTCTGATCATTTTCGTTCATTTTCATCCCTATGTACTACTATATATTTATATATTTTTGAGATATCTTACGCGTAAGATATTTGAGAGATGTGCTGAGCTCAGAATGAGTG
Source organism: Zoysia japonica (assembly GCA_001602275.1). NCBI lineage: Eukaryota > Viridiplantae > Streptophyta > Magnoliopsida > Poales > Poaceae > Zoysia > Zoysia japonica. The sequence continues at coordinate 713,335 of BCLF01000109.1, read as the reverse complement.
TCTCTAAGTAAATTTTACTAGATACTGAAGATTATGTTTGTAGATCTCAAAGATCATAACTTGTTCTGAAGATGTCATTGTACTCCTTTCTTTACTGGTTTTTTTTTCTGAAATTTCTCACGTAAGGTTTTCAATTCCTGTTCACATAATTTTTTTATATTTTTAACTCTAATGTTCTTCAGAGTATAACGATAAATAATTCCGGTCGTTGGCTTTCAATTAATCTCATCAATCCATCCTTTGACCAAGGCCCTTGGGACCATCATGGATGGCAAATCCGCACGGTTAGCTAGGCCACTGAACGTGCTAGTATTACGCGAAGGCAATTGACGATTTAAAACTTATTTTATTAGGTTTCGACAATTTAATACACTGGTTCACTGTTATACACTCAAATGGTGGTACCATGTGTCATTCACACTAGAGCGTCAAATTGTCGAAGCCACCACGAGTTCTAAATTATAAAAAACTCGTATTTCGTGTATCAGTATATATAGCATGAAGAGTAGTACTTTCTCCGTCTCAAATTATAAATCATTCTAGAAGCTCTCAAGTTTTTACAAATTATAAATTATTTTCACTTTTTAATATACTTTGTCTTTTTTTAATATTTTTTTTATCTCTATCTTTTTTTTTTCAGCGCATCTCATTTTTTCTGCTCTGTTTAATTGTCGTGTCCGAACAAAAAAAAGAGGTATAAAATTGGAACGGAGAGAGTAGCTGAGTAGGTGTGCCGCCTCAACTGTCACAAGGCAGTACACGACGGGGACACGTCAAAGAGAAGGAAGCTGGACGGAACAAGCTCCTCCGGAGAAAGACGCGCGCCACCGCGTACCGCCGGCCTCCGATGCGTCGAAACGAGCCTGCTCCCGCACGCGCACCGTTCCGGCATGACTCTCGCGGCATCTGATGATCGAACAGACACGCCGAGCTGCCTCTTAAGGCTCGAATTAGCTACGAGTCTGATCATCGATCGGGTTTTCTGTATTGTACTGTAATTATCTGCTTCGTGCATGCACGTTTTATATCTAAGAGTGCATCGATCGCGTAGAGTCTGAGCCAGAGATATGCATTAGATCTGATCTAATCTAGCATTGGAACGAAGCAGCGGCGGACCTGAGGGTCAGGCCACATAGGCCGCGGCCCCAGTCGTCAGCTCATTTTTAGTAAGAAAACTAGTGAAGTTTTAGTACTTCCATGGCTACAGCTAATATTGCTGCCCGAGCCTCTGTTATGGGCTGGGTCTGCTACTGGAACGAAGTGCGGCTGGTGCATCTAGGCAGATGATCAATGACACTGTCATAGTTTGGTGCATCTGGAACATAAAGATGCATGAAGATCCAACCTAAGGGGAGCTACTGAGCTAGCTAGATGGTTTTTCATTAAGAACAAAAAATAGTGACCAAATAGTCGACGCTACCTAAATTCAAGAGTATACTCCTCCGTTCTAAATTATTGTCACCGTTAACTTCTAATATCAATTTTGAGTCTTCATCTTATTCAAAAAGTTTGACGAAATATTATATGTTTTGTTATAATTTGATTTATTATTAAAGTCGTTTCAATCATGAGTTATAATTTTACACATTTAAATTATTTTTTAAATAAAATAAATATTCAAAATTGATGTTCAAAGTCAACAACGATAACAATTTTAAAAGATACAGTTGGCACGCGTTCGATGTGTCCTTAAAGTTGACCAGAAGTATAAAAGTTAGTTCAAATATGTAAAATTATAAATTCTTTTAAATACCTTTAATGATAAAGCAGATATAACAAAATACTCCCTCTGTTTTTAAATTATTGTTGCCGGTAAATTCTAACATTAACTTTTACCATTCGTTTTATTCAAAAAAATTAATTCAAATGTGCAAATTTATAAGTTGTGATTCAAATTACTTTACTTTAAGGATATAGTAAATTTTAATAAAATATATTATATTTATCAAACTTTTTTGAAAAATAAATGGTCAAAGTTGGTATTAGAAGTCAACGGTAGCAACAATTTAGGTACGGAGGGAATATATGATATTGAGTACTCTATGATATTTATCATACTTTTTAAAAGAAGACAAATAGTAAATAATACATGGTGAATAATAAAAAATGATCGGTTGTATTTTTCCTTCATCGCTAGTTTTGTTTGGATGAGAAAAATTTACTGGCTAACTTACGAATTGTACATGATAGACTCATCACTGTTTTTCTTGATAAATTGAACCCTTATTTAATTCTTTACCATGGTATCGTTCATTTAATGACTAAGGGAATATTCATTTAATCTGTATATGACCGAGGGACTGAAACAAATTAAAGTATACTGTAGATAAAAGAACGCTATCTTCTTAAGTAAAAGAATGTGACTTTAACTAAACTCAAGAATACTTATATTTTACAATGGAGGTACCTGAGCTCTCTAATTACTAGTAGCTTGACTATCCTTGTTAAAATAGCAATCATAAAGCCATCCTAATTTTCTTACCTGGGCTAGCTAATCAATCGAGGCATTGCCATCAACTTTGATTTTTTTTTGTTTACTTAAAAAAGCTTAGGGAAATACTCAATCTAGGCCCTAAATTATGCATGAAAACTCAAGTTCGTTCTTCAACTTTCAAAAAGTTTAATTTAGTCCCTAAACTTTGATTACAGATCTATTTCATCCCTGAGATGATGTGGCTACTCATGTGGCATACCACGTCAGCAGTGTAATGGCACATCAGCATCAATTTTACATTATAAATTTTAAATCAATTTTTTCTCAAACCGTAACTCTATTTTTAAATCGGATTTAGTCATCATATTTTTTACAATTAATACAACAAAATTAGATCTTGTATGAATATATATTTTTATTTTTTTAAACATTTAGACTGTGTTGAGAACAGGCGTAAAATTATATCGAATGATATGAAAATATATTTCAATACTTCTATTGCGATAGAACTTTGACTTTTATTTTTTTATAAAAATATTTATAAAAAAGTAACATATTTATACTTTTATAAAAATACTTTGTATAACAAATGTAATTATATAATTTTTATAATTCTAAACTTAACATGTTAAAAATTATTTATAATTTATATTTCTAATATTTGATTAAAATATTGCCCGTGAACCAGAGGAGGACGAGTACAACCAGACCAATCCTTTTATTTTCTTTTTCCCAGGCACGCACGAGGCATCTCTATCATTCGGACACGACAGCCACGGGTGCGTTACGCCTCGATCCAATCCTGCTGCCGCCGGCTCCACTCCCCAGTCAAGCTCACTCCCCGCTACCTCCCTCCATACACCGGGCCCATACACCGTAGGTCGTTACCCCACGCATCCAACGGTTCGATACGCCCCCGGTGCGTAGACCGCGTCCAGGTTTCATCTCTGTGCCTGTCCACCTCCCGCGCCGATCAGAGGGGAGCCTGCGCCGCGGCGCCCGGCCGAAGGCCCGAAGCCCGATCCCCCCGGTGACGCCCCC
>BCLF01000109.1:693482-709105 GCA_001602275.1 Zoysia japonica | reverse complement strand
CCGGCTGTTCCCGCGGCCGCCACCGCCGCCTGCGGCGTTCTTTGTCGCCGGCCCGCCCCCGCCCCCGCCGCCGCCTTTCGAGTACTACGCGGCGGCGGTCGGTCCCGGTGGAGGTGGCGGCGGGTTCGCGGCGGCGGTGGCGGCGGAGCAGGAGGCCGAGGCTGAGTTGGTCGCGAGGGACGGGATCTTCGACGACACGGTGCACAAGGTTCGGAAGCAGGTGGGTGGTTGCTCCTCTCCGTCGGTGTTATGATTCTGCTACTGCCTGATACCGTAGGTGCAAATAGATCAGCATTGGCGTTCGTTTAGATTGAGGCTTTCAGCCGCTTTGCTCTGCTCTTAGTTGAAGCAAGGTTGTGAAGCAGCTGTTTGGTGCATCTATTGTTTACGTGGGGGGCAGCAGAGGTCTTGGCGATGGACAGCATGGAGCTTCAAGCAAATCTAACTTGTTGAAAATGTGATATTTGTTATATGCCTGCCTGTAGTATCTGGTGGATGAGCTATCTACGCTTAGATCCAGAAAGAATATTTTTCCCTGAATAGAAAGTTGTATGAAGCCTGGAAAAAGGCTCTTGCAGAAATATAGGGAAAGGCTGCCTACAAAAGATCCAAAGTGGTCGGTTTCTTCCTTGGACCCTACGCAAGAGAGAACTACATGCACCGGGCTGCCCCCTTTTTTTAGAAAGTTATAACAAGACCACTGTTGGAACTGGATAGTCATAGGTACAGCGCAGATGCTGATTAGTCAAGGGTGACTAGGCAAACTAGGAAGGAATGGAAATCCAAGCCACGTAAATACCGAAATATATAATCTTGGATGGATTCGGATTGGTAAAACAATTATATTTATTTATCCTTCTCTTGAGGAATAGTGGCCGAAACATTGATGTGGCACCTGATCTGTTTTTATGAATTTTGTTCCTTTTATTTTTAATGCATCCTTGCTTCATTGTCTTGGCTGCTTAACAAGCTGTTTGGCATAGCTTGTTCATAGAAATAAGCAGAAGTTGTGCCAAACAACAAACTTATTGTACAGCTTATTATTTTAGCAGCTTCTCAGAGTGAACTAAAAAACAACTTATTTTTCCGTAGCTTTTCACTCTGTTTTTAAGACATTGCCTAGGCGACGCCATGGCGTCCCAGCAGCCAGAGAAGCCATGGCGTCCTCCTCGCCTTATCGAATATGGCGTGAAACAAAAGGAAGAAGGGAGAAAGAGAGGAATGGCTTGCAGCGGTTGTCCAATACCAAAAAAGCTGTCGCCATGGCCACCTCCGTCGGCTTCCGTGATGGATAGCCCCGCACAGCTTCATCGGCGTTGATCTGGAAGGGTGCAGTAGCGCTGGTGAGCTGCAACACAGCGGAGAGAGGAAGGGGTGGCGGTGACGGTGGCTGTGGGGGGAGCGAGAGGAGGAGCCGCGGCTGCCGGGGATCGAGGGAGGAGCAGCAGCAGTACCAGCGGTGGCGGTGCTAGCTCCATCAAGATTGATCTGGTCAGGGTGAGTTAGTCAGGGTGGGGGATAAATATGGCTGGGAGTGGGAGGCAGGCTGGGCTTCTTAGTGGGCTGGGCCAAGAGCTCTCCCTTCTCCTTTCTTTTTTTTCCTTTTTCCCTTTGTTTTCCCCTACTCTGCCTCCATTTCTTATTTCTTGTGCTGGTGTATGGTGTCGCCTAGCCTCGCCTCATCTCATAATCGCCTAGGCGATTGGAAGGGTGTAGAGCGCCGCGTCTGGCCTTACTGCCTTAAAAACACAGGCTTTTCACCAGTTGATCAAATAAGCTGCTTTTTTAACAAGCACCAGCTGTGCCAAACAAGGCCTAAAGCTAGAAAAGTATATTTTTTTTGGATATGCTTACTCATGGAGGTTGTTTTGTGAGCTGCAATACGATAACTCTTGGAGTATCTTAATCCTGACCATTAGCTTCTTGTTATTTCTGTTAATTATCAGTACTACCTCCGTCCCGAAATGTAAGCATTTCTAGCTTTGGTCAAAGTCAATCTTCTTCAACTTTAATTAATAATATCTAGAAAATTAAAAATAATTTAATATTAAAAGTTACATAATATGAAAAATTATTTCATGATAAATCTAGTAATATAATTTGTATGCAATAAAACTTCATAAATTTTTCATTATCAATGGTCAAAGTTGAATAAGATTGACTTTAACCAAAGCTAGAAATGCTTACATTTTGGGACAGAGAGAGAGTACTATTTATAGCTTACTTTTAAGAGAGTGTTGATTTTTACTTAATTTGATATGATATGTGAACACTTGTCGCTTGTAGTTGTCTACAAAATTATGGGTTGTGAAGAAGAATACCCTCTTTCTTTCTTTCTTTTCTTTTTTCTTCGTGAACTGACGAGCATCCTATTATATGTCTATGATATCTCATTATCATAAATTCTCATCATGCAGGTGGAGTATTATTTCAGTGATATAAACCTGGCCACCACTGAACACCTAATGAGGTTTATTACTAAAGATCCTGAAGGATATGGTGAGTTATATGCTTTGCTTCTGAAACTAATTTGTTGAGATGTTGAATTATGAAGTGGTCGTATTGATTCCTAGAGTTGAATGGTTCTATTTTTTGGAAAAGAAAATCGTTATCACTGTATAATTTTTACAGCTTTGAGCTTTCTTTCCATAATTAGAAACCAAATCATTATTGGCTTGCCAGAATGCCTACATTAAATTTCCACTTTCTTTCATTTCTGTCTAATTACTTTTTTGTGGATCTTTAATATGTACCGCAAGGGGCATCCCTTACTGTATTCCACTAAAAAGAATTATTATAAACTAAATTATGATTAACATCTTGTCATTAAGATGATCGTGAGAATTATGGTAGGGTTCCAAAACTAATGCTTGCATGTTCAATTTTTATATATGTGCAACTTTAATCCTGTTTGATTTGTCATTACAAACCCTTTATATTTAATGTGAAGGAGACTAAGTATTTTGAGTTCTAGACAGTGTAGATTTTGGTGTCAAGTTCATTGAGGGAAAACTTATGTTCTTTCTACTCAATGCAGTGCCAATTTCAGTTGTTGCTAGCTTTAAGAAAATTAAGGCCTTGGTGCAAAGTGATTCCATCCTTGCTGCAGCTCTTCGGACTTCATCAAAACTTGTAAGTCGAGATAATTCAATTGTATGCTGTATCATGACATGAAAAATGACTATTTTCTTTGTTCACTTATTCTTTCATCAGTCATAGGCATAATATTGTCAACAACATACATTCATTGTTTCTTATGTCTTTCTGCAGCAAATCATGGTTGCGTATACCCTAATTACTTATTTTTAATTATTTTGGCAAATATGTAGGTTGTTAGTGATGACGGTACAAGAGTAAAACGTGTGCAGCCATTCACTCTATCAGATTTAGAAGAACTCCAGGTGATTGCAAATTATACTCTGATTGGTAGTATTTTTTAGGAATTAAATATGTTCTAGACTGTCAGATACGGAACACATGCTGTCTTGCAGGCCCGCATTGTTGTTGCAGAGAACCTTCCAGCTGATCATTGTTACCAAAATTTAATGAGGCTCTTTTCAACTGTTGGCAGGTAAATTTGAGTGTAGGTCAAACTAAAGTGCATCGTGTCTCTTTCCATGTCCCAGTGACGAACTTTGAAAATATTTTGATTTTATTTTTGTTTTGCCATGTTCCAGTGTGAGGACAATTCGAACATGCTATCCTCAGGCCCCAAATGGCACTGGTCCAGTTACCAACAGATCTGCCAGGCTAGATATGCTTTTTGCCAACAAAGTAATTACCTTTTCTGTATCCATTTCTTAAGTATTGAATTGCCAGTAAGAATTGAGCTTGAGTATTCCTATTTTTCTTTAAGAAAAAAGCATTTCTTGTGTGGCTCTTTGAACCAAACAGGATGGGCTGTTTGCCTGCAAAGTGCTCCCTCTTTTCTTAAATTTCTATCATTAATTTTGAACTAGATTTATTGTCCTAACAACTTCAATTTGAGAATTGAGGGGGTTCTTGTTTTTCCTGTTACGTTACTTGATGCTATATTGTTATGAGAAAATTGGTTCTCTAGCACTGAAAGTTGAATTCTACTGCTTTATATAAATATTTCTGATAGGTTCTATTTTCATAGAGAAAGAGCAGATTTCTAAATATATGCACAACTTAATTTGATATAGGACTATTGGAGACCTAAATTTATTAGCTTCTTGAATTTACCTGTTTGAGATCACACCTATTTTTTATTGGTTTCATATTTTGATTAAGCCTAAATTTATTAGCTTCTTGAACTTTCCTGTTTGAGATCACACCTATTTTTTATTTGGTTTCATATTTTGGGTAAGCTATGGGAAATCTTGGAAACCAAACCTCCTCCCTGACATGTGGCACCACATATTGCACTGGAAACCTGAATGAAACCTTCATCAGTTTAGTAATTATAAGATAATAATGCAGTTGTTTTCTTTTGATTCTACGATTATTTCCTCAGTGATAATAAACATTTATTGGCTTTTGATTTTTGAAGGTTACTATAGTGACCGGCTTTGTTGCTTCACTCGTCATCTTAGCATGCAACATAACTTCAATGGATAAATCATTTTGTTGCTTCACTCTTCATTGTAGTATTTTAAATATGATGGTTATCCTTTTGTTCAGTTATGTCTCGTTGAAATAATGTTTGTTTCGCCTTGATGGCAGCTGCATGCTTTTGTTGAGTATTATACACCTGATGATGCTGCAAGAGCGGTGAGCACCTTTACATGGATTTCTTTAGCGCATAGTTTTGTACATGCATTATTTGATATGCTTCATGTGATGCAGATTGTAGAACTTAATGATGAGAGGAACTGGAGAAGTGGACTCAGAGTTCAATTGTTGAACACTTGCATGGTAACCATATGTTGGATTTTATCAATTACCATGAAATGGTTTAGCCTTCCTATTGGTATTAACTGCTTGTACTTTGTATTAACTGCTTATACAAATACCATAATAGCTGTAGCTTGTCATACTACTCTTAAGATGGCATATTATGATGGCAAGTGCCACATTGCGATATGGTAGTTTCAAAGACGCTGGGAATGCTCCCTTACATTACTTGAGTATACTTTTTAGTGAAGTAACCATCTGCAACTAAAATCCAAAAGCTAGGACTAGTCCATAACTCAAAAAAGAAAAGTAGGCTTTTAGATAAAGTGTAGCTCCTCAAATAGGTCTGACACTCCAAATCTTGGCAATTACTCTAACAACCTCTGAAGTGGAAAGAGTGTTCCTATAGCTTTTGGGTGATATTTTCACTGAGGACCATAAAGGGCAGCTCGGTGCACGTAGCTCTCTCGCATATGTTCTGGGAAGAGTTCAACCACTTTGGGCCTTTAGTACGCAACCTTTCCATGTATTTCTGCATGAGGCTGTTTTCGGGACTCAAACCCATGAGCTCATGGTCACAAGACAACAGCTTTACCGCTTCGTCAGGGCTCCACTTTATGATGCCTAAAATATGACATAAGAAAAGAAACGGGAGGTGTGTAATATGGAGACAATACATAATTCATTAATGTGACCCAGCATCAACAGTAGAAGTAGGTTTCTCAAGGAAACGAATAAATAAGCATCAGAACACGGGAAATGAAATACAGCAGGCTTTTGTCCTTTCCTCTCTTATTTTCCCCTCTTGTGGTTCTATTTTGGGTTAGGCTGTTATGAAGACTCTTATATAGTTATCCTTGATTTTTAGGAAACACTTATAACTGTTATTAAAAATTTATAATGAGTTATAATTTATGTCAACAGTATTGCTCTGAAATCGTTTTTTCAAGTTGCTGAACAATCATGTCTGCAATAGAAATATTTTTTTCAGGAAATTGTTTGTGGCATTACAAACCAGTTTTCCCTGCTAATTTGTTACTGATTGCTCTTTTTGGTGTAGACAAAGGGAGGTAAGGGGAGAAAAGGCAGGCATGAAGCTGGATATGGTGAGGAGGAGACTGCCTCCACTTCTGACCAACCAAACGATAAACAATTAGAAGAAACATCTCAAGATGCACCTGGAGAACATGTGGTATTGCTTTTTTTTTTTACTCTTGATAAGCTAGGTTTGAGTGCAATATGAGCATTATAATTAAGTGTGTGCAGTTATGTACCTCAAAACTTGGTAAAGGGAGCTCTTTTGTCACAGGCCTCAAAACAGTTCGATTTTGCACAGGGTGATGATGGCAGTGGGGATATGGGACAAGGACGTGACAGAGGCCGTGGCCGTGGCGGCAGAGGCCGAGGGCGTGGTTACCACCAGCAAAACAACAATCAACACAACCATCATCAAAATAGCAGAAGTAGTGTCCCGGCACCGTCTGGACACCCAGTGAAGATTGAGCAGCAGGAGGAGACACAACCACAGCCGCCCACAGCTTCTAACAAACAGCCTCCTGGGCCGCTCATGCCAGATGGCACAAGAGGATTCACTGTGGGCAGAGGGAAGCCGCAAACGCCTACACCCAGTTCATCAGCTAATCAACCTGAACCTTGAATTCGGACATGCGGAAAATGGGACATGACGGCTACAGCTTGTCATGTTGATAGGAATGATGAGAGACTGCCTTTTATAAGTCTGTCCTCTTCATGTTGTTTCCTAACTTATGAACCATATATGTTTTGCATGTGCTGTCCGTACTTCAAAACCAGCAGAACACGGAGGCGGCTTCTCTCCCCCGTGTCCTCTGGACACCCATGCGTACCTTCACAATGTGGTAGATTTTAATTGGACCTTGTTTTGTGCTTCCTAGATCCACAGAGAAACAGGTATCAGGTCCGTGGGATGATGCATGAGGAGGTATGGGAGGAGAAGCCGCATTCGCGGAACACTGGTTTGTGACAAGTACCATTGCGGCCATTTTTGTAATTTTACTTTTTGCCTTCTTTCTTGGATGTAAGACTTACGTGCTGGAACCCATGCTAAAAGAATGAAGAAAAAAACAGTGTAAAATATGTTTCTTGTGTGGTGGTCGTCTTGTTTCGTAACCCGATTGCAGGAGAACGATTTTCCAGTGTACCGTCCTAAGAATAATTGCTGAATAAAGATGGAGAGCAATGCCATTGGCAAAGTTCTTTGCGGCAGTTGGGCTTACTGAAATGCCAGTCAACTATTTCACGTTGTGAGGCTGGTTGTTTTCGTAGTAAGTTCTGTTGATTGTTCTTGAATCTAGACAGGAAAAATAATTACTCTTTTTATTCTTAAATTGATGTCGTATTTGACCATTTGCCTTGTTCTAAAAATCATTGTAAATGCCTAAAATTATAAACCATAGTTCATGAACCTTTGATGATAAAATAAATTATAACAAAATATATAAAATTAATATAATTTTTAAATAAAATGAATGATCAAAGTTAGTATTAGAAGTCAACAGTGACAACAATTTAAGAACAGATGAAGTATTCAATTGTTGCTAATGGATTGCATTTCATGAGTAGTCAAAACCTAAGAGAAGCCATAGCGGATGCCTGAAGCCGGTGCTTGAGGGAATCTCTCCCGTGAAGCATTGGCTGGCTCCATTGCAAGTACGAGTTCTTAGCGTTGAAATCTTAGCATTGGTCAAAGAATTACCTGGTGTTTAGAATAACGGTGTGGGAAAAAAAAAGAGTAAAACCTCTCAAGCATAAGTGCTTCGGTTGTGAAAGAGGAAAAAAAAGGAACCGACGCTTGGCGCACTCACATCACTATGGGGGCTTGTTCGTAGGTTAGGAATCATTTCCCATTAGATTGATTTCTGGTATAAAATATGTCATCATAATATAATAATTTAATCTTTTTTATGGAAATTTTTTATTACGATGGGAATAAAATTCGGTCTATTTTTATATTTTTTTTACATGACTCAGAATAAAAACAAACTTTCTATGGATGATTTATTCAATACCGGACCACAGAAAACGAAATACAAGTATATTCTATAAACAAAAATTAAGTTATTAACCTAAGATGATTTATTTAATACCGGGACTCAATCCAATGGAATGATTCCTAGCTTAACCGAACAAGCTCTGAATAGTCTAAAGCTCTCCTTTACAACATGGAATGTTTTCTTAAATATTTTTTTCATGAAATGTAACTGTTAATATAAAATTTTAGTGAAATCTATTAAGTCTCATAAGTAAAAAATATAGGGCTTAGAAATTTTTCTATAAGACTTCGCTTTTATTAAGCGTAATTTACTCTATAGTACTATTTCCATGAGTACTCACTGCTCCCTCACGAATCCAAATTCTTTGCATTACAACAGAGGTTACTGTAGCTGAGAGGGAAACATGGAACAAATTCTCGAAACAGTGGCAGATCACTGTAGCACAATAATGTATAGTGTTTCCAATGGTCTCGGATACTATTTATTTTTACTGTAGCGATCGATTCTATTAATTTCTTTCCAATTCAATGGCTCGGATTTTGTTTTAACGGTAAACACTGTAGATCTTCTGCATGATAAGATGTGAATCCCTCATCCGTTAAGGTTTTTTGGAACGCAAAATTTTTATAAAAATTGCGCAGAAATTTTACAAAAATTAAAAATTTTAGAAAAAAAACCGTACTCAATCCGAAAGAAGGCCTAACTCGCCGCGATCACCGTTACAGACGATCGCCCCTTGAATGCTCCCTGTCCGTCTGTCTCGATGACGCCACTCGCGGTCGCGGATCTCAGAAACTCAAACGATCTTCCTTCCTCAACGGCTATCTCCTTCCCAAACCCCGATGCCGCCGTCGCCATCCCCAGCCCACTGACCCTTTCTCTGTACACACTTCGCCGCCGCCATGCCGTCCTCCGCGGCCGCCATGGCCAGACCAGCATCATCCGCGTCGAAGCCCCGGAAGCCCTCCCGATCCCAGTCCCCCTCCCCCGCGACGGCGCCCAGGCGAGCCAAGAACATGTCTGGTTCCGCCCGCCGCCGCAGCCCGCTCTCCGACCTCAACTCCGGGGACGCCGCCTCCGCCGCGCGCACTGGTTGCTTCCGCTTCCTCCTCTCCTCCGCCGCCTCCGGGACCAGGTCCAGGTCCGCATCCACCCCGCGGACCCCCGCGCGCCCGGACCCCAAGCCACGGAGGCCGGACCGCCGGTTCCCGGATCAGGAATCAAGAACGAGGGCGGAGAGGTGCGCCGCCGGCAAAGAACAGCGGAGGAAGGGTCATAGCCTGGACCCCATCGGCGCGCAGATCAGGCCGGTCCTCGCCAAGAAGCAGTGGCCCCCGTCGGTGACGCATCATCATTTCGAGGCGCTAACGCCGGAGAAGAAGGCAGACTCCGGGTCTGCGCCGGCATCGTCCGGCGCAACGCCGCCGGTCCACGCGTCGATCTCGCCGGAGGTGGCGGCGTGCGGGTCCGCCACACCCGCGTGCTTCGCGGCGGGACACCACGTCGTCCCCGGCGTCGGCGACCGGCGCAGGTGCCGGCCCAGGGGCATCCTAGCCATCGCCGGAGAAGAAGGGATGACGAGCGAGGACCTTGACTCCGAGCCGTCCCGAGCCTCCATCCACTGGCTGTCCTCGCCGTCGGGGCAGGCGGCTGGGACGTGCTCGACGAAATGCGGCGACGAGGAGGCGTCCGTGAACTGGCTGGTGTCCCCGCGCGACGAGGACGCTGGGGTGGACCTGCTCGAGGACGAGATCATCGTGCCGAGATGCTCCCTGGAGGACGCGTTCTGGCATTTCTCCCCCGACTGCACGGGGTTGTTAGGCTCGCCTCTGCTAGGTGGTCTGCCACACTTTGGCACCCCAGCATCGGAGTTGTCGGGGACAACACAATCATCGGGATTTCTCCCCGTGCAGAAGACGCCGAGTAGCGGTGGCAGTATCAGTCCCTTCTCGCTTATTGTCAAGAGGGCATCAGCGTCCTCTAGAGTAAGTTCTTTGTGTTCCCAGCAAGTGCTGGACAGCAGCTACCGTCATGGCTCAGCAGTGAATCCGACAACAATCTCTGGTGAGTCACGGCGTGAAAGTGTCAACAATAGCAACCACACTGGGTTGACGAGAACAGGCTGTCATCAGATGAAGGTGATGGATCCGGTTGTGGAATGTCTTGAAATGATGAGTTTGTCTCCACTGCCCGGAGATGCTGATTATGGTCGAAACCTTTCACTGCCTGCACCGATGCCTGAGCTTAGCTTCCAGTTCACAGGAGCCCCAATGCCTGTGGAATCCATAGACTTGACCACTTTTAAGAGGTCTCCTCGTGACATAGAATTGAAAGGGAAGGAGGCCACTTTCCAGAAACCAGCCATGACAGAGACTCGGATCTCCTGGCGAGAAGGTCTTGTTAGCAGAATGTTTGATATGGGCGACTTGGATTGCTGCAAATGGATGTCTGATGAGGAGGAAGCATCGGTGCCATCACAAAATATCGAGGCTCTGCAGCATACCAAATTTCAGCCAAGCAGTGATTTTTCATTACAGAGGGAGGGTGTCTGTAACGACGGCGATCCAGGAGGAGGATTTGGTTCTGTTGAGTTCAGTTACGTCGATGATGAACTGAACAATGAGTGCAATCCATGTCCAAACACTATTGGAGTCGCCGAGTCCATGAGAACAGAAGGGTTTGAGCTAGTCTCTTCTGATGATTCTGATTGGACTTTACTCTGCAAGAACGACTTGTTTGAAACATGAGCATCTCCCCAACTGCAGAGGAGTTCCTTTTTTTCAGAAGTTGTGTACCAATTGTATTACTTGAACCACAGCAAACACACGCGTTTGTGTTTGCCTCCTGTACTAATTTTTCCAGCACGTGGAGTTTTCTTTCAGTACATGTAAATTACATGCTGGTAGATAGATCTGTTCCTGGAATAAACGCTACTGATTCTTTTTAATCCAGTGGCCACTGTTCAGAGCATCATGATTGGTATTAGTCTGAATAATATCTTGCGCGCAAGGCGAAAAGCATTCCTTCATACATACTCCGTATTTCGAAAGTTATGAAGAGTTGTTTCCTGTTTAGTGAAGCTGTAAGCTGCTGGTACCGGGTTAACCTGTTGTGATGAGAAGTTTGGTTGATGAAATTTCAGCTGTCTGCCAAGAAGTCAGGTGCATGGAAGAGTTGTGAATAAAGCTGGAGCACAAGTATCTGACAAGTCTGTCATCGATATCAAGGCTGAAATCCCAAAATATGTATGTAGGTGATGCTCTTTTCAATTTTCTTAAAATTTACTGTTTTATCAAAGGAACAAAACAGAATTTGAAGTTTAAACATTCTCATTTTTGTAATAAAAAAAAAAATGAAGTACAGAGCAGGGCATAAGCTTGAGGCAGTTATCAAAGAATTTGGTATTGATTGTGATGGAAAGATATGCCTTGATTCAGGGTTATCCACAGGCGGTTTTACTGACTGCTTACTTCGGTATGGTGCATCACATGCTTATGATATGGATGTTGGCTATGAACAGGTTTTGTTACTTCTATCTAGCATTCTAACTCCTAGTATTCTTATACAACGAAGCAGTGTAACATCAGATTACTGTGTGTTCTCCTTTATTCCAGGAAGCTGAAAAAAATCCATACTCATGAGTGCATTTCAGTGATTGAACATACAAATTTACGATATCTTTCTGAACTACCACAACTGGTTGACTTTGTGAGGCTGGACCTATCATTTATTTCTGCTCTCTTGGTATGATTTTGAATGTTCTTTATTTTGCTACAAGATCCTCAACTTTAAAACTGACTTTGTGAGGCTGGACCTGTCATTTATTTCTGTTCTCTTGGTATGATTTTGTATGTTCTTTATTTTGTTACAAGATCCTCAACATTAAATTTTCTTTTACCAAACTTATCTACATGTTCCTATATGTTAACAAAGTAAATAATTATGCATTATCTTTTGTTATATTCCATTTATTCTTTATTTGATTTTTTTTCTGTGAACAAAGTTTCTCCTTTTTCAAAAATCTGCTTTGCAGGTATAATTTGTTTGATGTCAAGGCTTGGTGAGTTTGAAGCAAGTTCTTACGAACTATTTTGTTTTTATACTTTGAAGGCAACCAATGCGGTTCTCCAGATGACCACCGCTGAATTTCAACTGTTATTAGGCATGTGATAATCTTCCCTAAACAGAAACATTGGAAAAATACATGCATTAGGAAAATGAAATACCTTCGCTCCTACGTGCATCTTCACGTGTGTGATGCCTGCTGTGATCAAAGTAATGAAGGCAGACTTCCATACTGAGAACACTGATCAAGTCTCAATTCGAAGATCATAGATCACAGGTGAGATTGGATGGAATGTTTACTTGCGTAGTTAAGAGTTCAGGTTGCTTACGTAGAGCGAGGTAAGCAAGCCATTAAAAATAAATCCTTTTCCTTTTGTCAGGTAGGATGCGGTGGGATTGTCCGAAATCCTCTGGTTCATCAAGAGGTACTAATAGTTTGCTGTTTTCACTATCCATCTTATTTCTAGGGTAACGTGATAAGATTTAAATTGATTGACTTGTTGTTTCTCATGCATCTCCCATGGAATGGCAGGGCTTGTTTTTGACTTGGTGTAATCTCCTTTTTTTTCTCTCTCTGTTTATGCAATCTAGGTTCTCGACAGAATAATCTGGACTTGGCTTCAGCAACAAGGGCTGGATGGAATCTCCCATCAGGGGTGCCGAAGGCGAAGGGAACAAGGAGTTTGTTGCTTGCTTCCATTGAGTCCCAACTGCAGAGCCAGGACCAGAGGCAGAGGAAAGCACCGACGATCGAGTGGGGAGGAGCGCCACCTGTCGCCCCCGCGGCATTGTGCGGGTCGCTGGCGCATCTTTCTTTCTCGTCCTGTCCTCACGAGTGCAGTACTGTTGTATGCCTACCGCTGCCTCGTCGTCGTCGTCATCAAGTCGTCAGCCGGTGCACTGAACCTGGGAGATCTGCGGCGGCGAGCGGGGCCGGCCTGCCTGGGTTCGCCGCCCCTGGATTTTCTTTGTGAAAGCGAAACGCGCTGGATGCTCGTGCTGCTGCTCCCTCGAACATTTTGACTTCACTCGTTTTATTTAATTTTTTTTGAAATTATAATTTATTTTATTATGAGTTATTTTATCATTAAAAATACTATAAATAAGATTTATTTGTTTTAAAATTTGCAAAAAAAAAACGAGTAAAAAAATAATCTTTTATGAGACCGAGGTGCTGCTCACCAGCAATCCTTTTCTTACTCGCACATAGCACTACTGGTCATCTCCTTCCAGAAGACTCGAACAAGCCTCTGGGCGGCATGTTGCCACGCAAGACATACCACTGTCCTACTGACGCTCGAACATGCATATACTATGTTCGGGCAAGAGAACGATTTGACAAGTAAAAAAAAAAAAAAATTACTGCGCACGGATGTGCGGATCAACTTTATCGGCTCGTTGATCATAAAAGTTGGACCGTACATCACGAACGAAGCACAAGTTGGACCGTGCGCGGCCAAAAATCCGCTCATGCCGCGCTTGACCGGCCGTGCTCCTCTTACGCGAGCGCAGACCGAGCCCCATGTCATGTGTGACCGGCGGCTTCTTCAGGGGAAACACCGTTTCTTTATAAGAGTATTTAATTACAACAACGTTTTCATTAATTTGTTTTAGGAAATAAAAGGGTACCGGTTTCATGCCATTTCCACGTATTTATTATATATGTGTCTCCCTGACCGCAATGCTTGACTACAGCTTCAAAATGGCCGTAATGGAGCACTGAAAAAAGTAATCAAAAGGATGTGTAACACCTACAATTCCCATTCCATTAATTGTTTCTGCTAAAAACATTGCCGCCCTGATCTATACGAAAGTGCTCAAAGAATATTCATCAATTAATTCATATCCCCCCACCCCCGGGAAAAAAAAATTTATGGCCAAAGCGTACAACTAGAGGAGCGCTTTGTAATCCCAGTGAACGAGTGTCGTGTCGAGTGGCCGATTGCTAATTTTGCTTTTACCAGTTCTCTATTGTCTGGCCATGAAGTTTCTGAGTTAGTTTCTAATTAAATAAAGTAAAGGTATTTTAGATATTTTATGGTACTTACGAATTATTAATCTATATTAGTCCCTCCGAATAGACTAATTAGAAAAGAAAACAGTTAGTCCATCGGTGAACTAAAAATTAATCTCTTTATTAGTCCGTTCGGTTGAAAAAAATTGACTAATTTTTAATCGATAAACAATCAGTCCACGGGAACCAAACATGCCCTGACACTGAACCGGTTGACAACATTGGTCGCAAAGAAAAGTTAAAATGAGTGTTTAAGTTAAAAAAGAGGGTGAAAAGTCGTCTCCAGCACGTTCGTAGGTTTGGAAGCTAAATTCGTAGGGCATATCGCTTCACTGTGGCATTTTAGACATTGGCGAGAGGTCTTGCCTATAGCATATGCAACTTTACCGACCACTTTTTTGAGTAAGATAAATTGCACTAAAAGTTTAGAGAATACAACACTTGAAAAGCATTACTATTACAAGAAAAAAGTATTGGTAGAGATGTCACTTACTGACAAATCATAGATTACTACTGTAGTTTTGATTCCGTTTGCTGAGATTATTAGCATCTGGTTACGACATCTACGTGTCTGTAATGACACGTGGACCGATCGAGTTCTAAATCGCCGAAGCTTAATTATTAGAGTAACAAAAATCAAAGCCCTCCGTGAAGATGGCACTGTCTCTAGCAGACGCACTGAGGGAAAAAGGCGACCAGGGGAGACGAACCCTTGCGCGGCAAAACTTGCTGCCCTCGCCTTTCTCCAAAAGTGCTCGGAGGAACATCATTTGATACGAAATCGGCGGCGAAAAGGAAAGGGAAATATTTGATCCACACGCAACGGAAGTAGGGAGCAGTACGGAGTAGCACGACTATTGGACACGTATTTGTTTTCCTCACTTTCAGGGCTGCTTTAAAACGCAAAATTTTCATAAAAATTTATAAAACTTTCACAGAAATTAATTTAATTTAATAAAAAATATAAAAACAGAAAAAAATTTCTTTGATGAAAGGAGGCCTCGGTAGGAGAAGAGTAGGAAGTAAGACTTACCTTTACGACCGTATGAAATTGAGATGCATGTCACATCAGCTGGCCTACAAAGCTCTACTAGTACTCAGGCCTACTGGCAAACAAAAGAGTGTCGTATATTGAGGCAAGGTTGTTCTTCCTTTTCTCAAATAAAAATATATCGTGATGTCACAACAAACTAGGATAAATAATACAATACTCCCTGCGGTTAAAACATACTCAATAAAAAAATACGTTTAGATTTCATACCTCGTCTCCAAATATAAGTATTTTTGAGTTTGGACAAAGTCAAACTTTATCAACTTTGACTAATAATATCTATAAATTTAAATAATTTTTTTAATAAAAAATTACATATTATGAAAGTATGTTTCATGAAGAATCTAATAACATGATTTATATATAATAAAATATTATTAATGATGAAAGTTAAAAAACTTTGACTTTGACTAAATTTAGAAATGCTTATATTTAGGGACGGAGGCAGTACCATTTAACTTTGACAAATAGTTTTTTTAATAGATTCGGATAACTTTAACGATGTGAGAGTTGTACTTTTAAATTTGTCATAACAAATATTTTGTATAATATATGTATATATTACTAAAAATGATTAAAATTTATAGAAATCATTAGTCAAATA
>BCLF01000109.1:658131-673615 GCA_001602275.1 Zoysia japonica | reverse complement strand
AGTCGGCGAGGGCTCCGGCGCCCGCCGCGGCCGCGAGGAGGAGCGCGACGCGGCGCGCGCCGCCGGTCCCGGCCCGGAGCATCACTCTGGAGTCCTCTGGACTGTTCGGAAGGTTCGGCGCGCTTCGGACCTTCGGTTCGGTGTGTCCGCGACTCCGCGCACGAGGGAAGGGCCTGGGTGGGTCGGCGTCGGCGTGAGCCTTCTTGTCGCGGAAGAAATAAATGAAGATTTACGGGCCGGGAACTGGTCCGGGTCCAAAAGGAAAGCGTCCTTCCCAGACAAACAAACGGGCGGGCTGGCCTGTTGCGGGGGTGGGAAGTGGGCTGCCGCTTCGTTGCGTACGGCAAACACAACTAGGCCGTGTCCAAAGAGAAAAACGTGCTGATACGGCCCGTCAGCGTAACAGGCAAGACGGACCGACTCGTCTGCAGCAGTCTGCACGAACCGGCCTGCCCGTTTGAGCAGGCAGGCAGCAAGCCAGCCGGCGACTGGGCTGCTTCCGCTTCCTTGTGGGCCGTGCGTGCCGGTGAGCACCAGGCCCTGGATGGATGTCGTCCCATGCAGGGCCCATACCGGGGGAAGATAGGTCACACGAAGGCAACCCAACCAACCCACTTGTACCTCCAGTTGGGGGTCGACAAGTCTCATGTGTACTGCTCTCTTCGTTCAATCATTTTATGTTTTGAGCACGAGAATTAAAAAAAATTAAAAATATGATACGCAGAAAATAAAAAAAAGATAAAAATAAAAATTTGTTTATAAAAAAGAAAAATATGTATTAAAAAAATGAGAATAACGTATATTTACGAGTAAAATTCGAATGTTATAATAAATTATAATTGTGAACAGAGTAGTACAACCCATTCAACTCGATCCATGCGAAAGCCCCGGTTAGGCTCTTGGACCGAGAAGCTGCGATTCGGCTGCGTGATCGAGGAAACGGTATGTCTCGACTGACTCAGTATTTTTTGCATTTAATTTTGTAGAAATTCATGGATGGATGTCGACGCAACGGACGCCGACGCCTGCCGCTTCGTAATGGAGCTCCTCCCCGCCACAGATCTCACAAGAGTCTCCTGCGCCCCGATCGAGCGAGCGACCGGCCGCGGTCTCGAGTCTCGTCAGCGGAAGAGTCCTAGTCGAAGAACTCAGCTCACATCACATCAAGGCGCGCAGTAATCAACGAGGAAGACGAGTCGCGAGAGCGACGTGGTGGTGGGATCCTCTCACACCGGATTCAAGTGGACGGATATTATCTTTTATACTCTCTTTGTTTATAAATATAAGTCATTTTAACATTTAAATTTTGTTTTTTAATATATATTATTTTTATTTTTTAATATATATTTTTAATAATTTTTTCTCTTTCTAATAAATCTCTATTTTTTTCTAGTTTTTTACGTATAGTACTTTTTCATTTTTTTTAATTCACGTGCCTAAAATTAAAAGTACCTGTGAAAGTAAACGGTGGGAGTAGACTAAGGTCCTGTTTGTTTTAGCTTTTCAGCTGACTTTTGAAACAAACAAGGTTCTGAAAAGCTAGCTTTTGGAATGCTGAAAAGTTAGCTTCTGTGGAAATAAACTAAAAGCTGAAAATCTCATTCAGAGCTGCTTTTCTGCCTTTTGATGTGTAGAGAAACTAAGTATATATTGCAAAAACCAATAGTCACTACTCCACCAGCCAGCTTTTTAACTAGTCATCAGCCAACTTTTTTAAAAGCTCAAAAGCTCTGGCTCAAACAAAGAAGCCTAAAATAAGCGCACTTTTTCACCACCGTATCGTTCCACTGCAAAATCACGTGAGATGCTGACGTCAGGTTCCGGACTCTTCGTCTCCACAGGTGGTGCCACCACCCCGCTCGCCTCAACTCGACCACAGGCCTCCTCCGCCTCCTTCACCCGCGCCGCTGGCCGCACCTGCGTGTGGCGCTTCCTGCCGCCGCCCCGATCTCACCCTCCCCGTTGTGCTCACGCCCCTACGGCTTGCTGCTGCACCCTGGCGGGCCCGTCAAGGCGTCGCCGCTGCTGTCGACGACCCTGACCTCAGCTCCGAGCCGGAGCCCACCCCAACGAGCCGCCGCGTTTCATCGTCCAAGCCCAGTCCTGGACCCCGACGGCGAGCCCGAGTCGACCCAGAGCTACCACCTACCGTTTTCAGGGCGCCGCCGCTGCTTTATGGCTGGGGCCGGTCCAGAACCACCATTCATGAACCCCCTTCGATCTCGAGCCGTCATCCCTGTCCCCATCCCCGACCAGGTATGCCCCCTCACCTCCTCCCTCTCCCCCTCCTCCTTTGCTGTCTGCCATAGCTTCCGAGGGTGCACCCCTCCCTCAATTTGCTCATTGCTGAGCTCCATCTCCCTTTTATTGTTTTGCCCAGTTTGATGCACAGAACTTCAAGAGGAGTGCTTAAACACCATCCTTCTTATAGTATAGCTTCTAGCTGATTATCCTGAATTTAGCTGTCAAATAACTTATTTCAAACATAAATCTCAGATGACCTTCTGTATATTTTTTTGAATGAGCGAATTTTCTATTGTTTGGATAGTTTCCATGGCATGGATATATTTCTATTGTACAAATGAGACTTGAATATTTTAGTTTATATTCATATCAGATTGCATGCCCAACAAAGTTTATTGAGGTATAGTGCTATGTTTTTCTTTCCTTGCCCAACCGTACATTGGTAAGAAATGGTTGCAGCTTCCATTCTACTCCACGCACTTGCGATGGCTGATCTGGTGATCAGGGTGTGGTGGGTAAAGACAGCGCACCCGATTACAGCTCTGCGCAGTGTGGTCCACAGACAACGTTGACTACATGAGGTTGTCTTCTCTCGTCGTCTGCAAGAGCTAGTCAGGAACCATACATCAGTTATTTACTCTGTGATCTGAAGATTCGTGATCCCTCCTAAGACATTAGTGCATGTTCTCCGCTCTGTAATCTGATGGCCTCCGATGTTGTGCAGACAATGAAGCAAAAGGTGAGCTCTCTTCCATCGTCCCCGATCTGAACTGTAATGCAATTGTTCTTAATTATCTCATCTGCGATTGATTTTATCATATTGGCCCAGTTCAAGATAGCTAACGCCTCGACACGTTCGATGGCAAGCCGTTGCGGTGCTCTGGCTTGCCCACATCTCCCTCATCAAACAGTTCATCCATTTAGTGCATCACCAACCTGGACAGCTCAAGATCAGATCTCGGCGGCGTAGACCTCCCACGTTGCCTACCAGGATGAGCTGAGGTTCATGCTGCTGCGGGAGTGGATTTTGCTTTACTGCTCTGCTCCTCATATGTTGTCCGGAGATAACTCAAAAAAGGAGAGAGATTACAAGGTATGGAAAGGCAGTTCCAATCCAAAAGATTAAGCACAAATTGTTTAATCTTTGACATTTAAAGTCGCGGCCTTTCCTGATTTGACCTTTTCATCTTATACACTTTTGCCAAACAATGGCAGTACCAGCTACAAACAGGTGCAGCTCTCTTGACTTCTCACATGACAAGAAGAACGCACCAGTCTTCTCCATCGCATTATCAGTGAGGAGCAGCCAGCATGAGGGAGATGCTGCTGTTTTTCTAGATCTTAAGCATCAGTATCTTTGTATCCATTATTCTTTCTTCTCCGATGTTTCTTCTAGCATTCCAAGGGACGGGTTCGGCCATTTATCCTTGAAAGTTTTATTGTAACAATTAAAATGGCAGCTAGTAATTCCTGAAATGTGCAGCAAAAAAAAAACTAAGAAAGAAACATTGCAAACTGCTTTGACTGAACTGATCTTTTGAATTTTAAGAGGTAACAGCCTGTAGAGTGAATTAAAGGTTAGAAGTGGACCATGTCAGCAAAATCTTCATTGGTAGTGTTCTTTAAGATCAGTTAAGTTCAGTAAAAAAAGACCAGGATCAACAGAAAAGAAGAGATTCTACGTCATAAAATTCTCTCAGACCTGTAACTAATCCACTATGCAAAAGTTACAGTGTTCCAAATCTATAGGATTGTCTGAAAAACACTCAGCTTTTTTGTGGACTGACATACTCCAAATCAGTAGGCTAGCATAAAGAGACCGAAGACACAATATAAATTACAATAGTGGTTTTTTGACCTGGTACTTCTGTTTGCTATGTCCAATATGAGCAGCTGATTTTTTAAGTGGTAAGCATGTTTTATTTGAATATTCATTAACAAAAATTTAACTAGGTCATGTTTCACTGGTTGTATTATTACCTCTGTGAGTACTGTTTATATATATATATTTGTACGAGGAATTATCGTAATATTATTGGGTGGGTAATCAGGCCTTTCTAGTTATTTTTTAACCCGCATATCCGCCTCGTAAAAACTATATTGGTGGCTCTTGTGAATTAATGATATTTTCTTCGCGGCTTAATAATGATTTGGCCGCAAAGCCCATCGGACAAGTGTGTACATCCGTAACAACCCGCAAAAGCCCGTAACTTTATTATGTTTATTCTACTTATACTTATTTGTATGAAGTTGCTTACTATTATTTAGAATATTCTTAACAAAATTTAGTCAAGTTTATTGAAATTTTATAGTGTGAACGCGAGTTTTTAATTCTAGAGTCTAACTTTAAACTCATTAAAACAAGTAAAAAAATCATGATTTTAAAGTTACTAATATTTTTGGTTAATTGTATATGTAATAATAGAGTGATAAATTGTATTGAGTAGACAAGTTATTGTATTCTCGCAATGATAGCATATTTTCTCTATGTCAAACCTGCATATTTTATTTGCGGCCTGTACTCCACGTAGGTCAGACAGGATATGCCGGTATATACGATATACCACGCCTTTGAAAAGAGGCAGAAAGATTCTGGAGACGACGGTTCTTGCGTCGTTATTCAACAATATCATCCTCCCGGACGTCCACCTTCCGCCATTAATTGTCGGTTCCGTATGTCAGGTCCGGAGAGAAGAAACCCAGGCGAGATGCTGACAAGATTACTGTCTTGTGGTGATGGGAGGAGCAAGACGCCGATTGATAATCTCGTATGCACCAGAAAAGTCGCTGGTGACGCCAGCTCGATCGGTCCAGCCGCCGTAAACTAATGGGGATCTATCGGCTGAGGGCGTCACTGAGATTATTGTACTAGTTTACTTCGTTGCATCGACAGGATTCACCGCCAATTCGTTGTTACAAAAGCACACAGCGATTAGAATACAGGCAGGCAGGCAGGTACAGAGAGACAGGTCGCATGCATCCCGATCGCAAAGGAGGCCAGACCACTTGCGCGCCTGCTGGATTAGATTCAGTGTCGCTGATCTGAGAGGAGTTCCTGCTGAATGTTCTCCGTTTAGTATAAGTTATAACTAACAGCCCTGTGTTAATTGTTTACTTCTAATTGGTCGCCCGCTGTTGTTTGGGTTCCGTGGACGTCGTACACCGGATCGATCGATCGATTGATCGCTTGTTCAAACAAAATCACAGCGGCGGCGATAATGGTGGTGACGGTGGTGGGTCTCAGTCTCAGGCGGCGGGTGTTTTGTTTAAACGCCGGGTCCGGCTAGGTGTGTGTGGCGCTTCAGTTATTAGTTCCCCTCCACATGGCGGCAGAGGCATTGGTTCTAGAAGCATTGCCAAACAGGGTGCGGATCGACTTTTCGCAGCAGCTATAGCCGAAAAGAACGCTGGAAGCAGTCCGCCTCTCAGGAACACAAAAATGGTTGTAGAAGCAGTGCAAAACAAGGAGGCGTGTACCTTCTCTTCAGCAGCAAGTTCTGCGGTCAAGGAAAACAAGCTTCACACGCTTGTGCTACTAGTACTCCTCACCGCTCTCGGTCAGCCAACAGAACATCCATCCGCCTTGAGCTCTGCATCAGCAGTTGCCTGAGTTTCTGAAAATATCAGGAAGCCATCCACCCTGATCTGATCGAGTTGCGCTGCGTTGCTTTACATGTCATCCATGATCCACCCGCACTTTCCGTTGCTTTACGCCACCTCCGCTTCTAGAAGAAGCGTTTTGCATATTAGTAAAACCATGGCCGCTTTCTGGTACTAGCAGTAGTCTCGTCTGTCAGTGTACCTAGTACTCCCAAGAGCTCAAACGCTTCTAGAAGCAGAGCTGAGCTCTCGATGGAGACGTCAGAACTTCAGCTGAGTCACCTCACATGCAGAGCGATCAGCAGCCAGTGCCGGAGATACTTTTCGAATCGGCTTTGTCGTCGTCAGGCAGGCGAGCGCGCGAAAGAGACGGGAGCCACGTCCATAGGGAGTTTGTCCGGCGCCCGGCCACTCGGTTGGGTCTGTCCGCCGCCGGTTCCCGTGATTCGATGGGTGCGTGCGTGCGTGCGTTCTGGTGCAACCTACCTGACTTGTACGTAGGTCCAGTTGAAATACCGCTACCTCCTCTGTTTTTAAATATAAATATTTTTAAATTTAAATAAATTCAAAAATAATAATGTTATATATATAAGATCATATTACTAAATTTTTTATAAAACATATTTTTATAATATATAATTTTTTATATTAAAAATTATTTAAATTTATAGATATTATTAATCAAAATTGATAGTTTGACTTTGATTAAATTTAAAAATATTTATATTTAAAAGCGGAGAGAGCACCTGTAAGGCGGCGAGAGAGGGAGGCGAGCCGAGGCACGGACGGACGGACGGACGGACATTGTCCCGTGCTGCATCCCAAGTCACCACGGGAATGGTCGTCGTCGACGCCGGGAAGAGCTTGCTACTCTCCGCAGCAGGAGCTTCTTTTCCTCCGACGATTAATCAGATCCTTCTTGTCCACGCAGCCGCGTACGGAACGGGACCGGGTGCGCTATGCAGTAGGGTCAGTTTGGCTGCCGAGAGACGGTTCCTGTATCGCGCGGCGACGACGGGCCTGGTCAAATCGTGTCGTGCCGCCGCGAGAGACGGTTCTTCGCATCTCCGTTTGTGTGGGGGCGCGCGGACGGACCCAGCGTGTTGGTTTGTTCGCCACCACGCACGCTGGTCGGCAGGACGCAATATTTATTAGTACTAGTCAGCAGTGGCACGCATACTGTTCCGAGTTCCGGCCTTGAGTGACTCGAGTGCCAGGGAGATCAAGGCGGCGAATGGCAGCGCGCACATGGATTGACTCGTCTCGAGTGCTAGGGAGATCAAGGCTGCACCTCGCCGCGCGTATGCATGCACGTGGATTTCGGAAGGAGACGGCCAAGGAGGACGACGACAGGGACGTGCATAGCGACTAGAGTGTTAAACAACTAAACTAATTCAGTTGTGATCATGCAAAGCTGACGGCAACCGAATGTTATCTAACAACAAGAAGCTTAACAGAATAAAAAGAGATGAGCGCTAGAGTTGTTTTATTGTGTTTATCTTTCTGTTAGACTCTAACAAACTGTAATCTGTAATATGTATAAATAGAAGAGCCTTGAGAGAGGCTCGATATCCTGCCATCATCATATTCTTCACATAGAGAACAGAGATCGTCCTTATCCTGAATCGATCCACGTGGCAGCTCAGAGTACTGACGAGTTCCGCGTCATGGACGGCGTCGTCCGTCATGCTCCTCAGTGAGCAAGTCGCCGTCATGGACGGCCGACGGCCAAACCTGCCTGATCTCTCCGTGGAAAAACCGGCGACTCTGCTCCCCACTTGTCTGCAGCGCGCGGAGCAACACGCCGCGCGCCAGGCAACTTGGAGAAACAGCAGGGTTAATTAGCGTAAGGGAACAGCCGCGTCGACGCCAAGTACACTAATGGACCGAGAAGCTGCGAAGATCCTGTGGCTTGACCGACTGACTATAGTACGTAGCTGGCTGCTTCGCGATCCCTCGATCTCTCGCTCCTTGCTTATGCCAGCAAGAGGAACGAATGGAACCGGTCCAAGTCCGGCGGCGGCCAACCAACGCCGACGCCTGCCGCTTCCGAACGGAACTCCTCCCCGCCACAGGCACAGACTCGGACTTTCCTGCGCCCCGAGCGGGCGACCGGCCAGCCACGGTCTCGAGTCTCATTAACGGAATAACTAAAATTGATGTTAAAAATTTATTTTTTAATAAAACAAATAATTAAAATTGATGTTAAAAATTAACAACGACAACAATTAAAAAAAAACAGAGCAATAAGTAATAAAAGAGCGTTTATTTGTCTTCTCCCCGGCTGCTCGCCAAGTTCCATCTCCAACTCTTAACTCCTAGAGTTCATCTGTCTTCTCGTCGTCCGCGCTCGCCGCGTCACAACCCACATTGGCACGCCGGCGGCATATTGGACATTGTATAGGCTGCCGAGACAAGGGCGACGTTGAGAGTTTTTTTTATTTTATTTTATGTAAACGTAGGTCAGACAGGATATGCCAGTATATACCACGCCATTACAATGAGTCAGAAAGATGCAGCTGACGGTTCCTGCGTCATTGAACAATATCCTTCATTATTCTCGGTGCTGTATGTCAGATCCGAAGACAAACCCAAACGACATGCTGACAAGGTTATTGCCTGGTAGTCCACCATGTGGCCTGTCTTGAGAAGGGAGGAGCAAGACGCCGATTGATAATCTCGTAGTACGCACCAGAAAAGTCGCTGGTGACGCGAGCTCGATCGATCGAGCCGCGGTAAACTAATCCTGGGTGAGGGCGCTCGCTGTGAGATTATTGTACTGGTTTACTTCGTTTTATCGTCCGGATTCATCGGCACATGGAGCCCAAATCACCCGTTGCGTTATTCTAAAAAGCGCGCAACGATAACAACACGAGCAGGTATGCAGAGACATGCCACGTGCAAGTGATCCTCACGCCAAGGAGACCAGACCACTTCCGCGGCTGCAGGATTAGATTAGATTCAGTGTCGCTGATCTGAGAGCATTTGGGGCCGAATGTTCCGTTTATTTTCTAACCCCTCCCCTCTCTGTTGTTTACTCCTAGATAATCGCCCGCTGTTGTTTGGGTTCAGTGGGCGTCGTACGCCGGATCGATTGGTCGTTTGTTTAAACAATATCATGGGGATTTGATTGATCGGTTGTTTAAACAAAATCACGCTGGGAGCAGTCCACTTCGCAGGAGCAGAAAAGTTCTAGAAGCAGTCCGAAACAAGGTGCGGACCTTCTTTTCTTCAGCAGCTGCAGGGACAACGGTTCTGCAGTCAAGGGCCACGTTCGGATGGTGAGCCTTGCAAACGGTTGCAGAATTCTCTCAAACTTCCGAACACACCCAAGGGAAAAGAGGTTTGAACCTTTGATCTGATCGCTCTTGGTCAACATATCGCCTTGATCTCTGCATCGGCAGTAGCGTAAGTATGAGTTTCTGAAAATATCAGGAACCCATCTACCTGGTCCCGGATCGAGTTGCGCTGCGCTGCGTTGCTTCTTTACATGACATCCACGGTCCACCCACGCTTTCCTTTGCAGCGTTGCTTTACTCCGCCACCTATGCTTCTAGAAGCGTTTTGCACAAAGGCATGTCCGCTTTCTGGTCTTGTCAGTCAGTGTAGGTACTCCAGTG
The DNA here is from genome assembly GCA_001602275.1 of Zoysia japonica. NCBI lineage: Eukaryota > Viridiplantae > Streptophyta > Magnoliopsida > Poales > Poaceae > Zoysia > Zoysia japonica. The sequence goes on along the minus strand of BCLF01000109.1, from coordinate 664,151 downwards.
CGGAAACGCTTCTAGAAGCAGAGCCGAGCTGAGCTCGATCTCGATCGATGGAGACGTTGGAACCTCAGCGGATTAGCTGAGTCACCTCACATGCAGAGCAGCCCGAGCCCCGAGACTTTGCACCGATCCTGTTGTAAGCCTAGCGCGCGAAAGAGACGGGTGCCAGGTCCACCGGTGGTGTGGCGTGGCGATTTGGCCGGCGCCGGCCACTCGGTTGGGTCCGCTAGCCGCCGGTTTCCAGGATTCGATCGATGGGTGCGTGCGTGCTACCGCTGACCAGTAGGTAGTAGGAAAAGCTGCAATACAAGCAAGTCGATCGACGCGAGGCGCCGCGGACGGCACTGTGCATGCCGTGCTGCGTCCGAAGTCGTCATAGGCGTGGTGGCCGTCCGTCGTCGACGACGCCGGGAAGAGCTTCGGCCGCGTTCGCTTGTCGAGGCTGCCGCGTCGTCCACGAGGAAGAAGAGTACGTCAGGAGGCGAAAGTCCACACACGATGGCAGCCAAGCAAGCGCGTGGACACCGAGGGGGGCGGTTGACATTGCAAGTTTGTGTTTCTCCACACACGATGGCAGTGTCCACGTCGACACGCCGGAGACAAGGACGGCGGCGTTGAGAGCAGAGCTCGGGCCTTTTTGACGAACGTAGGTCAGACAGGAGGATATGCCAGAAAACACCCCCGCCTTTACAAAGAGACAGAAAGATAATAGTACTGCCGACTGACGGTTCATGCGCTATTGAACAGCATCCTTCATTCTCGGTGCCGTATGTCAGGTCCGAAGACAAACCCAAGCGAGATGGCGATAAGATTATTGAGACGGGAGGGGCAAGACGCCGATTAAAACAGATTCCTATGCGACAGAAAAGTCGCTGGTGACACGAGCTCGATCGCTCGAGCCGCGGTAAACTAGTCTCGGGAGAGGGCCGTCGCTGCAGGATTCGGTGCCACACGGATCCCAATCCATACTATCCGTGGTCACTCCTCCCCGGCAAAGGAGACCGGAACAACTTCCGCGCCTATCTGAGCTCAGTGGGCGTCGGATTGATTGAGTGGTTGGTTGTTTAAACAAAATCACGGCGGCAATGGTGGTGGTGGTGGGTCTCAGTCTTGAACAACGGGTGTTTGTTTAAACGGACTGAATATTTTGTTCGTTCTTTAATTGATGTCGTTATTGATTTTGAATATTAATTTTGATCATTTATTTTATTTAAATGTTTTTAATAAATACAAAGTTTATATATTTTGTTATAATTTGATATATCATTACTGTTATTTGAATGATAACTTAAAATTTTACATATTTAAGTTAATTTTTTAAATAAGACGAATAATTAAAATTGACATTTAAAGTTAAAAAAGAGGAGAGAGTGCTCAGCTCCCCGGATCCGGCTGGGTTCGTCGTTTGAGTTATTGGTTCTAGAAGCATTGCAAACAGAGAGGTGTGGACTTTTCGCAGCGACTATAGCAGAAAAGAGTACTCCTACGCTGGAAGCAGTCGGCTTCGCAGGAACAGAAAAGGCTCTAGAAGCCGTGCGAAACAAGGTCCGGCCCTTTTCTCCATCAGCAGCAGGGGTAACGGTTCTGTATTCATCACTCTTGGTCAATCAAATAGAGCATCCGCTTTGAGCTCTGCATCAGCAGTCGCACGAGTTTCTGAAACGTTCCAGGAACCCATCCATCGAGCGTTTTTTTCTTTTCTCCATCAACAACAAAGGTAACGGTTCTGTATTCACCACTCTTGGTCAACCAACAGAGCATCCGCATTAAGCTCTGCATCAGCGGTCGCACGAGTAGTTTCTGAAACGTTTCAGGAAGCCATCCACCGAGCGCTTTTTCCGACAATACCAGCAGCACTATCAGTTCGAGTTATGGCTATGCTGCGTTGGTGGCTTTACATGTCCATCCACGACCCACCCACACTTTCCGTTGCTTTACTCGACCACCACCTCCGGTTGTCCGCTTCTAGAAGCGTTTTGCATAATACCATGGCCGCTTTCTGGTAGAGTAGTCTCGTCAGTCAGTGTACTAGTAGTACCTAATTTGTACTGGTGCTGAAAAGCTTCTAGAAGCAAAGCAACGATGATTTAGCTGAGCTCGATGGCGACGTTGGACCTCCTCACCTCGCATGCAGAGCAGCCAGTGCCTGGGAAACTTCTTGCACCGGTTCTCTGTCGTCGTGAGGCTCGCGCGCGCGCGAAAGAGACGGCAGACGCTGCCGGCGGTTTGGCCGGCCGCTCGGTTGGCTCCGCTGCCGGTTTTACAGGACATTGTGCCGTGCTGCGTCCGAAGTCATCACAGGCGTGGCCGTCGTCGACGCCCGGGAAGACCTTGCTTGCTTTGCTGCTCTCGTCCCCGGGAATTCAAATTTTTACACAGACCGGTGATTGACTCGAGTGATGGAGAGATCACGGCGGCAAATGGCAGAGCGCGAGCACATGGATTTCGGAAGAAGACGGCCCAGGAGGACGACGGCGACAACGACGTGCGCCGCGACTGGACACCAGATCGATCCATCCATCCGCCCTTTTGCGCCCACTCTAGTAACTCCAGCCATGGATAGCGGAGATCGTCCTTATCCTCGATCGATTCCTGTGGCGTCTCGGAGGAGTACTGATGAGCGACGAGCACTGCTGATTCGGATGATTCCGCGGACGGAGGCAGCTGCCACGCGGAGTTTAGTCTAGGAGCATCATGGAGAGCACCATCAGTGAGCAAAAAGTCGCCGTCATGGGCGGCCTGGTTACTTGCCGGCCTCATCTCTCCGTGGAAAAAACGGCGCCGCTGTTCCCCACTTGTCCGGAGCGCATGGAGCAACATGCCAACTTGGAGAGGAGGAGCTCACAAGGCTAATATCAACCACATAAGCAAGTGTATATTTTCTTTTTAGCGGAGCATATTTGTTTTTACATGAAGAAGCGTGTAATACATGTGAAATCCACCTGTGTTAAATGTGTTAAATATGATCAGAGGAACATTTTATTTGGATGCTATAAACCAAGCTTCAGTCCTATACATGATCTTGAAAACCATGCTCTAAGTGCGTGAGATGCACGAGAAAAGAAAAAAAAAATTAGTACTCCACCTCTTGCAATTAAATGATGGTAACTGGATTTATGATAAATGAGCTGTAAAAAAAAAACGGTGGCTCTAGATCGATGTGGGTGCTAAAAAAAATCTGCATATCAAGATGCACGCTGCCTTGGCAAATGGATTCCCTCTGACCTCACTGTCCTTATCCTCAATCCCTGGCGCGCGCGGAGATCGACTCTCGGCCCCAGCTGATCCGGATGACGCCGCCGGATAATTCCACACGATTAACCCAAAGATGCATGCATCATCAGTGACCGCCACTACGGACTGTTTCCCTTCTTGTTCGGACCGCGGAGAGCAACGCGCCGGCGACTTGGACAATGCTGACGGCGACGCGCGCGGATCCTGTTTTTCGCCGTGCCTTGGCGGGCAAACCATGCAACTCTCCTCCTCTACTAGCACTCCATTTCTAAATATTCCCTTGAACTATTGATGTATCCAACTACTCCGTCTTTGGAACATGGATTTTTTTTTCCGTTTTCTACATTTCTCCTTAAAATTGAACTAATTCCTATAAAATTTTTATATGATTCATATAAAATGTCTACATTTCAAAAGGAAACACTTGATTTCTCGGACCAGTTTCGCACGAAAAGGAAAACCGATATGAGGAACGGGGATGATACCCAAAGCCTTGCATGACAAGCAAGCATTGCACCAGATATGACTCCTCCTGAAAGACGACTAATACTAGTAGTATCTTGCTCTATCGCCCTCATCAGATCCTACCCGGATCCATCCGGCGTGGTTCGCCGCCACCGCCGCCGCGCTGGACAGGAAAAAGTCTTCCTTTTTGAGGTCCTTAACAAAGGGGGTGAGCACCCATGGTTTGGGGCCAACGGCAGTGACAGGTCAACTTGGCATCTTGGACGGCCGCACCATCGGTCGACCCATCAAGTTGCCCATTTTTCTCTTTTCGTTCACAGCTCTGGTTGATTTTGTGCTCGTCTACGAAATCACAGCTAGCTCTTATCTCTACAGGCATGTGGATATTATTATAGTTATTATAGCCTTGTGCAAGTGTACAAGTAGCCACAGTTTATTGTAGACATGGTTTACAAATCGGTAGAAACTGGATTGGGTTTCGTGGTTACTGGTGAAATAAGTCTGTTCCGGTTCCTTAATTAGCTTGTTTAAAAAAACTAAACTAAAAAAATAAAAAATTAAGACAATTAAAACTAGTGAAATAGTTCGGTTTCAAACTTAAAAATTCAAAATAAGTGAAACTGCTCAGTAAACCGGTGAAACCGATTGATAAATAAGAAAAACCGAACAATTTGACCAAACTTCATCAACATTTAGGGCTCGTTCGGATCTCTACACTGCAGCGGCAGCTCCAAAACTGCTTTCTACTGTAGACGACACTATGTACAGAAATCAGCGCAGCGGCAATCCGATGTAAAAATCACAACCGAACACAACCTTAGTTTTTGAATTTGATATGGTATTTGACTGATTTAAAGGGTTTTCATAGTTCTTGCTGAACCCAGTATCACTGCTTTCAACTGCAACGAAATTGTTACCCTTGATTTTAGTATGACTTGTCTATTTGGTAACGATGTGGCTTATGAAAAATTGATGCCAAGATAGTTTTTATAAGCTAGTTTTTTATGAAACGTTTGGTATAATATCTATTGGGCCTTTTTCGGAAGGGAGAGTCGAAATGAATTGACTATATTACCCTAACTTATTTTCTTATTTTGGTATTAAAACATTCTTTATTTCTCTCTCTGTTTAATTTTTCTTATTTCTTGTTTGTGTCTCTCTGAATGACCTCCACCATCACCTCTGCCGATGATCTCCTCTACACCAGCACATCCCCACTGCCGATGGTCGCCTCCGCACCAGCACGTCGCCACCGCCGATGATCTCCTCCGCACCAGCACGACCGGTCCAAGCTCGACCACAGCTTGCCATGCACTCGCCGCGCGTTAGTGCCGCTAGCCCTCATACCCACACTCACCGCCACCGCTTCCCGCTGCGCCTGCGTTGTCGTAGTGGAAATGCCGCCGCCGCGACCCTAGAACTCGTTGTGCCCCTCATGCCACCGGTGTGCGCTTGGGAGAAGAGAGTATAACATATTACTATAATTACTTCTAACTCATGGGTGGAACGCCTCAGTGAGCTATAAAAATCATGATTTTCTAGCTCTTCATTTCACATTTGTTTTGGATACCGGTTTCTTTCTTCCACCCGAACCAAACCGTTTTCATTCACTATGTTTCGCTGAGCTTATACATACTCTCTTCGATCGACAAAGTTGTTTATGACAATATTTTAATCAAACATAAAAAATATAACCTACAAATAAATTTTAACATATTAAGTTTATAAATATAAAAATTATATAATTAGATTTGTTTTATAAAGTAGATTAATAAAAGTATAAATATGTTATTTTTTAATAAATTTATGCTTTAAAAATCGTATTTTCTTTTGTAAACCGGAGAGAGTAAGCCTCAACAAAAGGTGCCGATTAGCTATGTCAAACGGGGTCTTATCTTTTCTCTGTTCGACAAAAAGCTGCAAGCTTTTCTATGATGCAGGCATGATAAACCGGCAGAGGCTTTCAAATCACCGTTTGCAATTTGCAGTTTTTTATTTTAATCGGCTTAGCTGTGCCGAACGGTCCAATCGTTGGGCGCCACGTAGCGTGGTTAGCCTCTATTTAAGCCCTCTCCTCGCGAGTGCGAGGCCGCACACCTCCCATTCTCTCCCTAATCCGTTTCAGAGTCAGATTGGAGATAAAGATGAGGAGCCCCAGGGGCCGCGACTACCAGCACGTCGAGCTCATCCCGGGCCTTCCGGACGACGTCGCCGTGGACTGCCTGGCGCGCGTACCGCACGCCTCTCACCGCGCCCTCCGCCGGGTCTGCCGCGGCTGGCGGCGCGCTGCCGCCGCTCCGGCGTTCGCCTCGGCCCGCGCCGCC
>BCLF01000109.1:621881-653295 GCA_001602275.1 Zoysia japonica | reverse complement strand
GGGCGCGCGCGCGAGGTCCAGCGCGCTGGGCGGCCGCACTCAGAGCGGGCGGCGCACAGGCTGGTTCTGGTAGCGGGCGCGCTCAGCGCAAGTAGCAGAGAAGGGGTCGAGCAGCAGAAATCTGTGGGGCTACAGGACTCTCGATCTACTTTTCCTTCTTACCTACAGGTGATTACTTCTTCTGTTCTTTGTTTTGCGATTTCAAATGAGTTTTTTTTTTCTTTCTTTTCCTAATGGTGAATGTTCAGTGGCAGGCACTCTCAAATGGATGGAGCAATGGTTTCTTTGGATTCTGAGACAGCAACTCCTCTTGAAAATAGGTGTAATGGTTTCTTTGGATTCTGAGACAGCAGCTCCTCTTGAAAATAGGTGTTGTATTCATTGTTTATGCATTTAGTTGCACTCGTTTTAGAGGACGAAATATGTTGAGTATGTAGGTCAATTTAAATCATTGAAAATATTTTACCATGTAGGTCAGCTAACACAGAAGTAAAACTCGTTGTTAGAGTTTGTTCATATTGGAGTTTGCCAGATGGAGATTCAAAGACATATATGCCAGACAGAAATTTGCCACAAAAATATTGACATGAACTATTCGCTGTTACAACTAGTTGATTATGTTACTGACAAGAAGAGGAAGAGGAAGGGCAAGAGGACAGTAAGGAAGACAAGGAGGACGAAGAGGAGGGAGGCTAGCTCACTTGCTTGGGATTGACTTTTAAATGTGATGTTTGAATCAGCACATGTAGAATGCTTTTGTTGGATGTTTCACACTTATCTTGGACATGTGTGTAGTTTTTGTGGGACATGTATCGAACTAGAACTATACAAGTTGCAACTTCTATGTGCTTTTGTCAAAATGTTGCTGAAATGTTATTGAAATATTGCTGAAATTTAGTCAAAATATTGTTGAAATGCTGAAATTTAGTCAAAATGTTGCTGAAATTTAGAATTTAAAATTTGACCAAAATTTGAAATTTTAATTAAATTCTATCCAAAAGTCAAAATTTAAAATTTTCTTGATTCAAATTCATATATTACTATGTTCATATACTGCAAGATTTTTAAAATCATGGTAAAAACACAACTGAATAGCTGAAACTATGGTACAATCAAAAAGGGCAGGTCGGTTCTTTTACACCGAAGTTAACACCGTTAAAGCAACTTAACGGACTTATGATATAACTGTCGCTCGTTAAAAAAAAAACCGATGGCTAAAACGCAAAATCTAAAAAATGATGGCTAGATCACAATTGAACAACGAAATGATGGCTGAAATGCAATTGCCCCCAAATAAATAGGGTGCTAAAAATCTGACTTTTGAAACATTGAAAAGCTAACTTTCGAAAAATAAACTAAAATCCGAAAAAGATCATTAAGAGCTATTTTTTTTATCTTGTAGTGTGCACAGAAACTTTTTCAGTAGTCATCATCTTGTTTTTGAAATAGAGGTCAGTTAACTTTTCAACTAGCCATTAGTGAGAACGGAGCAAGGCTCAGTTGGCAACAGTGCCAGCAAAGTGCTCACATCCCACCCGAGTTGGAATCACACTCAGGTGTCTCACCAGAGCTGGTCCACAACGCAAATTTCAGGTGATACATCTCAACACGTGGTGACCCAAAGGGTGAGTCGCACATCAAATGCAGATGGTCTGGTGATCTTTTTAAGGACACAATCTCTCGATGTTGGATGTAATCACTACACGACAGTCCACTTTTACCGACCGATATTAACCACTAATGGTTGGTGTAATGTCTTTCGTAATTAAAATTTGGTATTAGAATGTGGATGACCTTGGTGTAATATAAATATTGACTTGTGCATGATGCTAATGAATGCCTTGATCCAAAGCTTTCTCTTGTGAAATGTATCTTCTGTTGTATGACTTGTGTGCTATGTAACCTGGTGAAATCTGGAGTGTTGTGATGATAATTATTGTTGAATATTAGTGCTGGTGTCATTTAATTGATTGGCAATCCACTGTGGGCAGGGTTTCACTTACCGTTTGAACCGCAGAAACCGCTTGGGAACGGTTCGACGAAAATCGCGAAAACTGTTCGGTTTTTTGTTTAAATTTCAATTTTCAAATTTGGGGACGGTTTCGTCGGTTTGAAAACGGTAAACCGCGCGGTTTTTGCGGTTAGCTGAACGGTTTTCGCGGCTAGCCGAACGGTTTTGCTGAAAACCGTTGACTGCGAAAACCGAACGGTTTTTGCGGTAAACCGGTAGATTTTCCTGAAAACCAATAAATTAGTGAAAAATAAAAAAAGAGATAGAAAAGTGCTAGAAAATTGGGTATGACTATTCTAATTTTTTTTAATATCAACATTCACAACATACTTCATCCACAAATAGTAAGACACATATTCATTCATATCAAATCCAAAGTTCCAAACACAATAAATCCATACATACATGTAGTTCATCCGCAACAAATCAAAAGTCCATACAAAGTTTTCGAAGCACACTTTACTTTGGGATCGTATTCTAATCAAAATATGCATTGTCGCACTATTCACTTGAGAGGAGTTGAATTCCTCTAGTAGCTAACAACTCCGCTTTGAATTCATTCCAAGATTGTCCCGTCCAAGCGGTAGTTGTCTCTCATTGTGAGTACAACATGTTATAAAACTCTGAATTTTGCCATTGGTAGACCTATATGGTGAGAGGTTCTGTGCTACGATCACCGTACGGATAATTGTAGTAATCATTATCTTGACTGTATGATGTATCACTGTCTGTCGCAGAATAGTAGGTGCCGTAGTAATGTTGCCTCCCCCCATCGATGTCTTTGGTGACTGTGGAGCACTATGGTCTTTATCCTGTGTAGCATAGGTATAGTCTGTCTCACCTACAAAAGAAGTGAAGTGTAAGATAAATGAGTCAAAATTGATCGTATGATGTGCAGAAATAATTACCTGTGAAATGATGAATTGTGATCGGTAATTGTATGTCAGGAACCATACTGCTTGGTGGGTCTACAGATGTAGTCCGGGAGCTGCTATCATTTGATTTCTAGTAGGGCGAGCTTCATCTGGCATTTTCAGAATCTGTAGAGTCGTTACTGCCCACATTCTTACCTTTTCCTTTGCTCTTTATCCTCATCTTTTTACCTCTTTTTTCTGTCTTGCACTTTGAACCTTCATCTTGCCAATGTGAGTATCACCCACATTTTGATCTGCCCATTTAGATATTGTTGCAGCACGAGACAAGCGTAGCAACTGTCTACCAGCGTCATCATCTGTAACAAGACGGCTTGGTAGAGGACTGTCACTTTCAGTGCGCTTTTCATCAAAAACAGGGTCAGAATTTGATCTCCCATGTTCCATTCATTCTCGAATATGATTTAAAGAATTATACAACGACAGCTCTATAAGACGATCAAATGGATCGGTTTCTAGTGGCTTATATGTTCATGAAGCATCACGCATACGGATTTGAAGGTTGTAGTTAACACACACCAACTTATGCAATTTCTCATGAGATAATCTGTTACGCACCTTGGTATGGATCAATGTAAATGTACTCCAGTTGTGCTCACAACCACTTGATGATGCACACTGTGAGACTATCCGTAATGCAAGCTGCTGGAGATGAGGTGTGTCACCTCCAAACATGTTCCACTAAGCTGCAAGAGAAGTATTCTTATCAACTGCCATCCTGTTGGCCAACTCAGTGACGAATGAACCTTATTTTCTTCTAAATTTTTTCGCCTCCTACAGGGCCTGCACTCACAAGTCGGTTGGTGCTATGTGTGTAAATGCCTCTCGAATATCGTTCATCATATTTCGACCTATCCCGTAAAAATAGTGACTTCTTGGGTTCAAAGATCCAGCTGCACGTATAACAATAGTTCGATATCTTTGCACTATAAATGAAAAATACAATAATTTTGTTCGTAAGTATGTATTATCTGCATTCACAAAAGTATCATTGCAAATATTCACCATCCTACGATTTACAATGTCCATGTACCTCTCTATTTCTCGCTCATCATTCCTATAAAGGGCTTTATACTCATTTTTACAAAAATAATATCTGAGAAGTACTTCACTTAAGGTAGGGCTCTTGTCTTGATCAGCAAACCGAAGAAACGCATATAAAGGTCTTGTCTTGATCAGCAAATCGAACAAACGCATATAAAGGTTGCACTGCATCTCTCACATGTTTCATTGAATCCCACCATGACATGCTTGTTAGACAAGAGTGAGCATGTCTTCTCTCATCGGTATTAGCAAATCTACTATTTAAGAATGTCTCAGAACCCATCTATGCCATGAATTTTTCTCTCCGACGAATCATACTCTCAAGAAATATGTAGTTTGTGCCAAAACATATTGTATTCTATCTTACCAACTCACCACCAATAGCATTGGTCATCATAGAGTGCAACTGATTATGATTATACAACCAACGATAAATTTTGTGAGCCGACTGTATTATAGCTTTGTGCTCTGGGAACTCACCAATAGCCTTTAGCATCAGGTTGATTGTATGTGCTACATATGGTTGCTAAACAATATGAGAATACTTATTTATCAATAGCTTGCACGCTTTTTTATAATTTGAACTATTATCTGTAATAAACTGCACAATATTGTCTGCACCTACATCAATGCATATCTTATTCATTTCCTGCACAAGAACGTTTCATTGTTCAAAATAACATTGGTACAAATAAAACAAATAGTGCCATACAAGAAACATATGTCTCGTACCTTGAATATGAAGTCCGCAGATTGGCTGTGCCTAGTAACATCACATGAGTTGTGAAAAAACATGACACCATTACAGTAGATCATGAAGTTTATCAAGCTCATCCTTGTAGGGCGAGTCCAAGAGTCACACATAATCGTGACACCGTACATCGGCCACTTCATCTTGAATTTATCGAATTCTTTCTTGATATCTTGCTCGTTAGCATCAAAATATGTGCCATCTATTTCTCTCTCAGTTGGGCTAGACACGCCCTCACTTGCAAACATTATGACACAGACATAAATATGGTAAGATATAAAGAAACATATAATAAAATAAAACGAAGGTCTCATACCCCATCTCTGTGTCTCTTTGATAGCACTAACAAAATATGGACTATAGCCTTTTCTACCAGAGATGGCTTCTGTATGAAAAAATTTGAACCATGCGCATCCAGTGGCTGACTTTGCTAGCTTGCTCTTCGCACTCTATAGACCTGTATCGATCCTAATTTGAATCAATTTCTTACCTAACCTCTGTGACGCGGACCTCCTCATCATGCCAAACAATCCAGACCACCACCTCCCTACGACGAATCAGAAGCACCTTACGATGATCCAGCACCAGCACCAGCACTCTCGAACTGACCACCATACGAACACTGATGCTGTTGAAATTTCTCCTCTTCTCTAGATAACCTCATGGCAGCCTGCACCTCCTTATCGTCCTCGTCATTGATATTTCTCTCACCTGCAACCTGGTGCTGTCTGAGGGTCTTTTTAGCTTGGTCCTTCCTGCGTTCGGCGGTTTTATCAAGCTCCCGGTGAAAATAGTCCCGCACGTTGATGGGAACACGATGACACCCAACTACGCTGCTTCCACGATGTGCCAAATGTTGCTTGAATCGTGTGGCATCACCCCCTCTCTTCACGGACTTGCAATATTTGCAACGGAACCCGAGATACACGTTATCCCTGTGCTCCCAAATCAAATCGGCTTGATCTGCCATCTTAGAACCAATAATACCTGAAAATGACTAACTATGTTCTAAAGTTGCTAACAAATCGACCAATATTTGAACAAAAAAACAACCATCTCACCTTCTCTGCCACGGAAACCTACCAGATCCGACGGCTTTTCGCGCTAATCGCTAGGCTTACCGCTCAAATCAAGCGGTTTGCTGTTGACGTCGGCTTACCGTCGACGGCGCGCGGCTAGCCAACCTTTTCGCGCGGCTTACCGCTCAAGCCGGATGGCTTGAGGAGCTGCCGGCACGCGCATGGCTAGCCGTGGTTACCGCTCGGCTAGCCGCTGCTCTCTCCCGGTTTCCGGCGTCGACGCGGCGGATGGCACGGTGGGGCGGCGGATACGTGGGCGTAACACGCGGACGGGGAAAGGGGAACGGCAGAAGAGGCTATGCATATGTGACTCCGGATAAGGTTTGCTTATATATTCTTCATCCAATTTTTCTCGAATTTTTTCGGCACCAAAATCAAAATATTTTTAAAAACTGATCCAATCATGAAGTTGCATTCTTCATCTAGTTTTTTTTTACATATTTTTTATTTTAAAATCCACCAAAATTTCAAAATTCAAAAAATTTTGAATTCGAAAATCGCTGAACCGGACCGGAGTGGTTTGGGCGGTTGTCGCGAAAACCGCGCGGTTTACCGCGGTTTTGCGAACCCTGATTGTGGGTCGATAATTATATTCTTACTGACTGATGAGAGTCGATAATTCATATTAATAGCATCGAATAAAGGGTCGGTAAAGCTTCAACATGGCCACTAACTATTGGTCGGTAAAAAGATGTCGGTCGGTAAAACTTTTACCGACGCCACTTATACCGACCAATATTATAGGTCGGTAAAGGTTGCTAAAAAGCCTTTTAGCGACTGATCATAAGTTGCTAATAGTGAATCGCGGTGTAGTGAATATAGGTCTAAATAGTACACCCGAAGTATATAGGTGTGCATTATGATGCTAGTGTGTGTCGGCGTGTGTATGAACAAACAACTATATATAATAGGAAATGCCTAAAAAAACTAGCCATCAATCAGCTTTTTAAAATCTCCACCCTAAACAAATTGGATCTAAGTGTGTTAGAACAGGCGGGAAAAAACAGAATCTCATGAATGGGCAGAGAAGCATATTCGTCCAGGCTCACCTCGGGAGTTTATTTAGCCCCATTCTTCATCTGAAACACTGGGTAGATCACGGCGCAATCTGAACACCTATGCAATTTCCTCGCAGTTCAACCTGCTCCAGCCAATGTCAAACATAAAAGAACAACACTGTCATCACAGCATTATTCAAACCATCCGGTCGATCCCAACTATCGTCTGCAGCGGTGTCGTGAGTGGATAAGTCTGATGTCCGTATTCTTCTTCATAGAGGTTTTATCTCTTGTTTCCATCGGTTTATCATTTGCTGGGTTAGCGAGAACAGGCGTTGAAGTACATGTTTGGATCCTGAATGGCCTTCCTATGTTGCTGTGAACACGGTTGTCATCTGTCAATTCCGACTCTATGCTTAACAATCACCGGGATGAAGATATATCATCGAAGGATGCCATTTAATGGCGGTACAAATTGGCAAGCAATAAGATGTTCTTGATCAAGCGAGTCTTAGATTAGGTTGATGGAGCTTAGCCTTTTATGTATCCTTTTGTTTTTTTGTTTGTGTGTGGTGTGTCTAATCTCTTCTTGTGCTTTTGGGTATACTTGTGCTATTGGGTATACTGTTTTTATCTTTTGAAACTTTTGAGGGGTACTTTGTACTACTTAAGATTATTCAAAGCATCCGGTCGATGCCAACTATCGTCTCAGCTGTGTGTGGACTCACTCACCGGTCTCTCCAATACCCTCGCACGACACAGCTGTGTGTGGACTCACTCACCGGTCTGCATCCAAATGGAGCGACGTCCTGAACGGCACGCTACCGCCAAACAGAACGATCCACAGTGGCGTCCAGACGGAGCCGGCGACGCGCGTCGTCGTCTTCCCCACGGCCGGACTGATTTCCCAACAGGCAGACGTATCGACTGCTCCATCTTTCAAGATTGGATATTGACATGCGTGTTAGTTAAACCTGGAAGTCACAGCTTGATCTTTTCGCATCTTCCTCTGGAGTAAAAAATGTGTTCGCATGCAGGCTGAGCAACACTACTATGCCCTTCATATTTTTATTTATTATTTACATACGTGCTATACGGTGGAATCTTGGATTCGACATTTGGAGACATGGAAAGTGGCGGCGACCCTACGTTGATGCTAGAGTAGTTTAGCCTGCAGCCAAACCACCTATCAAAATGAATTGCTACGTTGTATGGACAGCAAGATAGCCTAGTCTATAACTCTGTATGTTCAAATATGGCACACTTGAACTTCCATTCGTCTGATTAATAAGGGGATAGCTCACCTTGACGTACGAGTGGTATCCCTTTCCTTGTCGAGTTCTAGGATCTAATAACGAGGTTATTAGCCTGGTAATTGCATGGAAGCAGCCAAACTTGGCACGGGGGACATGGAGAAGAAGGGGCGCCAAGAAATAGCAGCGTCCTCCGCAGATGAGGAGGGAAGGCCAGAGCAGCACGCCATTGATGTCGGCGGCGGAGAGCACGGCGACGGCAAAGGCGATGGCGTCGTCGAGGCGGCGGGGAAGGAGAGAGTGGCCGTGGCTGTAACCGCGGAGGACAAGGGCAAGAAGAAGAGCAAGAGAGTGGCAGCTCTCGATGCGTTCCGAGGGCTAACCATCGTGGTACTCACATATACATTCGTCACCCCAAGTCTCACCTTCGATATGAATTCTGAAAGCTTCCCTTTCGCTGTGACAAGCCATGTACACAAATCTGGTCGTATGTACAATTGAATTGTTGAGTTCGGTGCGTACGTGCAGCTCATGATACTGGTGGACGACGCCGGAGGGGCTTACGAGCGGATGGACCATTCGCCGTGGAACGGGTGCACTCTGGCGGACTTCGTCATGCCGTTCTTCCTCTTCATTGTTGGCGTCGCCATCGCCTTCGCGTTGAAGGTTAGCAGCGAACAGATAACGGCGTCTGTATCAATTGTGAGCGATTGTTTTCAGAAACAGATCATCAAAATCTGGTTGACGTGCTTGCAGAGAGTTCCGAAAATAGGCGCCGCTGTGAAGAGGATTGTCGTCAGGACACTGAAGATGCTCTTCTGGGGGCTGCTTCTGCAAGGTGAGTAATGCTTTTGCTGTCATGAGGGTGCTGTTACAGTTTTTTTTTTCCCCGATATCGATTTATCCGTTGGACCAATCTTTAATTTGTATTTGAAGCGATCTTAATTTGTTAATGATTGATTGGTGACATGCGTAAAGGTGGGTACTCTCATGCTCCGGATGATCTCTCATATGGAGTTGACATGAAGAAGATCAGATGGTGCGGCATCCTACAGGTTCAGTCCAGTTTCATTCATCCAACAAGAAGAAAAAAATTGCAGCCACCTTTCATATATCTCAGTATAAATTTGACAATATTTCATTGGCTTTGTCTCATCAGAGGATAGCTTTGGTGTACTTTGTGGTTGCTCTGATTGAGGCGTTCACCACCAAAGTACGGCCTACCACGGTGCGGTCCGGGCCATACGCCATATTCGATGCGTACCGTTGGCAATGGTAACGCAAATCTTTCCCTTCCTGATCATACTGGTCTTACGCCGCGACTGGCACACATATTTGCATTTTTTGTTAGAGCTGAAAAACACTTATCGACTCTCCGTTCCTCTCTGAAAACTGACAGGTTAGGTGGTTTCATCGCATTCATCATATACATGATCACGACGTTCTCGCTCTATGTCCCTGATTGGAGCTTTGTTTACCACAACGATGGTGATGTCAATGACGGGAAGCAGTTTACGGTATCCTGAACTTGTCTAGGAAAATCAAAATCTCTGAAGGGTTTTGAATCTGATGCAGACTCGGCTGTTCTTGCAGGTACAATGTGGCGTGAGAGGGCACCTGGGGCAGGCCTGCAATGCAGTTGGGTACGTTGATCGGCAGGTTTGGGGGATCAATCATCTCTACACACAGCCCGTTTGGATACGATCAAAGGTAGAATTGAAGAGATGACTTTATGCAAAATACAATATTCTTGTTACTTACCAAATCTATAGGAATCGTCATATGGTTGCAATTGCTGCTACTACTGACAATTTTGGCGCTAAAATTACCTTGTGCAGGATTGTACGTTTAGCTCGCCAAACACGGGGCCTCTGCGAACCGACGCACCAGCATGGTGCCTTGCACCTTTCGAACCAGAAGGCCTGCTAAGGTTGGAACTCTAAAATATGAATCAGCAGCTAAACCTGAATCTAACTGCTTGTTAACCTGTATTCATGTTTCTGATAACCTCTTCTTCTCAGTTCGATATCATCTATTCTGTCGGGGACAATTGGCATCCACTACGGTCATATTCTGATCCATTTCAAGGTATATTCTGCAAAAATGTCTTCAACCTGTATGGTTTTTAAGAAATGCAGCTTGGTCAACAAAGTTACTCGGTTTGCACTTTGCAGACACACAAGGAGAGACTGACACACTGGCTTGTGATGGGGTTTTCGCTCCTTGTTGTTGGCATCATCCTACACTTCACGAACGGTAATTATTCGCGTCTTTATTTTTATATTTATATATATCAGCCACTAGTAGAAAACTTTGGGCTCGATAATTTTACATGCATCGCTCTACTATCTGTCACAGCCATTCCAATCAACAAGCAGCTCTACAGCTTCAGTTATATCTGCTTCACGGCAGGTGCCGCTGGAATAGTTCTTTCAGCTTTCTACATACTGGTATATACATAGTTCTACTGTTTACGCTTTGTAATACTTTGGTTATGAAACTTCTGCACTTGGTCCTGATTCTTCATTTGTTGGACAGATCGATGTCTGGGGCCTGAGGACACCGTTCCTGTTCCTGGAGTGGATCGGCATGAACGCCATGCTCGTGTTCGTCCTCGGAGCGCAGGGAATACTGGCTGCATTTGTGAACGGCTGGTACTACGGGTCACCAGATGAAACTCTTGTAAGTAATAACCGGTGAAGATCAATTTGGTAAAGTTATTTGTGAACTCCCACGAGTCTAAATCTAGTTCCAATTTTATAGGTAATCTGCAAATATCTGTAAAATTTCTGTTAGATGTGTTTCTCGTGGGTATCCACTTGCGTCTCTAATGTTGTATCTTTCGTTTTTGTATGTGCTTGACATGTTCTGTTTTGCTTAATATTTGCAGGTCCACTGGATCGTGAAGCATGTGTTTGTGAATGTCTGGCATTCACAGAGGCTCGGAACTCTGCTGTACGTCCTATTTGGGGAGATTGTGTTCTGGGGTGTTGCGGCCGGTGTCTTGCACAAACTGGGGATTTACTGGAAGCTTTGATCGATGGTTTCGGACGAGAATCTTTTTCGAAGGAAGGAGATGCGGCTTCACTGTGTTGTAGCTCCAGCATTTAAATGTATTTCCACATATTCATATTGATTTTATACATTCTTAAGAAAATCTCATTACTATGGTCCCGTTTGATACAGATTATATGTGGGGCTTCTTTTGCAACTGATTATAACAGCTTATGTTATAATCTACACCAAATACTTAAAAACGCATAAGTTTATATCCACAATTATCTGTAATTACTTTTACATTTTGCACTAGCACCTATAAGCTATAAATAATAGCTTTTTACCACTTATCCATTCTCACAACTATAATCCATACTGGACAAATTGTCCTACCAAATAATTTTAACATAAGAAATAGATTATATGGATAAGCTAGATAGGTGATTTTTTTATCATAATTCAAAGTATGAACTATTTTTTAATAATCATAATCTCTACCAAACAGGTCTTAAATAAAAACAATCAGAGATTAGGATGTCCTATTGGCTGTGAAATGGAAATAGATGAAACAAGATACTCCAAAGAGACCCCCNCCCCCCCCCCCCCCCCCCCCCCCCCTCTCCACTCAGTCCGATATGTGACTAGCTTTTAGTAGGGAATGGAAAGACCAAAGGCCCCCTGGGATCTGATGTGTGTTGCTCAGGCAGAGAGGCCACCACCGAGGAAACAATGTGGCGATTCTGCTTGTCTAATATGACTGATTCCAATAATTATATTTAGCTATAACTCTGTAGAAAGTCATGACCATCTGGTTGTAGTTTTACTGAGAGCCATGGTTGAGATTAATAAACCTTCCCAAAAAAAGGTTGCTATATATATTTAGTTTTTTTGAAGGAAATTACAACAATCCAGTTGGATACTCTCCGACAATTTGTTGCATAGTAACAATGAGTATGTATATTGTGACAAAAGGTTTGCAAGGTTGGAATAACAGCATTGGAGGTGAAAGTGAGCAAGTTGAGTGCCGCTTGTGAGAGAACCATGTGGAACTACATGTTCGGTCTCATGGTATGAATAAACTAGGGTAGCTTCCATACATTCTGCCATTGTCAAAACTTTATCCATTCAACTACCATCAGGTGTTCCAATAAAAATAGAGACTTCAGCAAGACTTCCGTTTTTAAAAGTCCATCAAAATGTAACATTTTGGAAACTTGCCGCCACACCACTTAATGGTGTCAAGTGAGAGCCTATACATAGCTCCTTTGTGAGAGGCCCCCACCATAAGTCGATCCAAAATGCTACTAGCTATCATGTGACCAAATCTAGTGAGTACTTATGTTGATTGTCAAAATGAGGGAAGAGTAGCATAAATATCCTTCCATATCGGTGTACCATTTGGTAGGTGTTTAAGTTTCATGAACATTGAGATTGTGAAAGCTCCAACAGTACAAATGTTTTAGTGATTGAGTGAAAACTATGAATGAGATAATAGTTGTGGATGTAGGACAAACGCTATTATATTCTCATCCATTTTTTATATTGTGACTGGTTACCACTAAGCTTGGCCATAAAAATCGACATCAAAAGAATTGAACTGAAAAATCCAGGACAGAGACTGAAATTAACCAACGATGTTTGTTGAAGGGTCACTAGTGTTACAATGCTCAAATCAAGCAACACATGCTCTGGCACTTGATTAGTTGCTTGTGGATCCAGTAACAAGCTGCAATGAGTCAAATGGCTTTGTTTGATCTGAAGTTCTGGATACGAGCATGCAAACAATTTGACTGCAGTAAGATAGCTTATGAAGATGACAAGTGAAATGCAAGACATCCAAAAGTGCTCCCTTATCTTCGAAGCTCATGTGAACTACTTGTAGTATTGGGGCATATTGTTTCAATTTTGCTCACCGAAGTGTTTTTCTGGTTGATTTTAAAAGATAGAGCGAACACTAGAAATATGATGTGAAGGAGAAACATGAATTTAGACACATATGTTTGTGAAATTTGCATTCTTCAGCAAAAAGTAACTTTGGAACACCTATTCCTTTATCTCAATTTTGCAAAGCTTTGCTGGGCTTCTATTGGAGTAAACATTGCTCATCAAAGGAGAGCATACCAAAATTTCAATGCAATCAAAGGACAGCTAGCTGTTCCTTTTTTATGGAGATCATTATCATCATGGTTTGGAGCATTTGGAAAACCATAAATGATTGGATATTTGATGATGAAGATCCATCAATTGAAAAATGCAAGAGTAAGTTGATACATGAGTTCGGCCTCGTTCTTCTTTGAACAAAGAAAAAGATTATTTTCAAGAATTAAGATGTGGTTAGAATCAGTGTAATGTTTCTGTTTGTTCTTCTTTTTTCTTTTTTTTATCTGTTTTGTATGAATTTCTCTTTTAACATATATATTAGTAATAGTAGGGCATTGCACTCTTGTTTCTCTAAAATCAAATTGCTCATCGACAATCGAATTTTTGCACACAAATGAAACCAAGTATGAAGACTTTTGATTTAATCATTTGGAATTTTAGAATAACTCATCATGAGTGTGAGCAGGGGATAGGACCATAGGGGTACCGTGGTGGGTGTGTTAAAGCACCTGTTTCTGTTATATATAGAATATTCTTCTGATCTTAGAATATAATTCTAGTATAACGTGCTAACATGGGTGTCCATGTACCGACAATGTATAGGTCATCACAAATGTCATGTGTTGTATCCATTGCACAACAATACTGTAACATCTCAAATTATAAAAAAAAACAAATTAATTTTATTTTTGGCTTACGTGAGGGTTATGACTAATTTAGGCCCAATATAGAGCCCATTTCTATAAACGACAGAGGAATCGGATAAACCTAGCTTTTCTTCCCAACCTCATTATTTTTCCTTCCGAACACTGCCGCCGCCAGCCTACCTGCTGCTGCCGATGTGGAAGGAAACACAGCTGGGTGGCCGCGCTGCCGGGCACCGCATCACCTGCTGCTTGCTACCGCGGCCTTGCTGCTTCAAGCCATGCTGCTGCTTCTCGTGGGAAAGAAAAACAGGACAGATGAGAGATCGCAGGAAGAAGGAAAGGAAAGAAATGTTGGACACAACAACTTTGCTCCTCCGATTTTTACTCCTTCAGCAGTTACAAGGCGACGAGACGCTCGACGGGACTTCACTGTAGCGCAGCGGCGACGTGTGATAGACGATGTGTGGCCGTGAACGTCGAAGTCAAAAGGTGTACAGTGCTGTACAGTAGAGTAGTTGGTAGTTGTAGAAATTTATTGCTGCACTTACAGCGTGTGTATAAAACCCGGAGGCTTTCCTCTAAAGAAGCAAGGAGAGAGGCAATTCACTCGACCAGTTCGCGTGTGTTTGTCTCTGCTTTCCCGTTGCGCACTGTTCATCTTCACGCTTCAGAGGTCGAGAGTGAGTTTTAGAGGTCGGTTAGAGGTCGGCTAGGTGTGTGCTGTAGATGCAACATCATAGAGGACCTACAAAGGAATTGAAGGGGCTTGGTGCTTTGGACGAAGTATTGATCATTGCTGTTTACCATGTGTTTTTCCTTGCCGATAGTGACGTTGTACTCATTGGATTGAAGCTGCACGCAACAGTTTCGTGCTGTTTTTTTTTTTTTTTTGTTTTTAGTCTGCGCTGTAGAGATGGAACCCAATTTTGAAGTCCTTAGGCTCCGAATTTTAAACTCTATCAATAACAGAAGTTGTAGATGCTTTCAATATGTTTCCAGAGAGTACTCATTTTCATCTTTTCGTTGAGATTTAAAGGAGTTATTGATATCTGAATATTAGTGCCATTTTGAAGCCCAGTTCTGAAATCTCTGAAACCGTACAGATTCGTTTTCGGCTTTCCGTTTTGAATGCTGTTTTAAAATATGTTAGAGGCCGAATATGTTCATGTCACTATGGAAGTCTTGGTAGTATGTTTAATGATCTTTTCAAGGAATATCTGAATCCTGAATTGTGATGGATGGGTTAGCATATATGAAATATTGAAGTCAGATAGCTAGCTGCTGAAACAGACAATGACGCTTTGTGGGCAATATAAAAAATAGTAAACCTTAAAATTAAATTTTATAATGAATACAAAAGTGGTAGATTACTGAATCTAGTCTCTAGAGATTTACTTGCCAGCATATCTATTGTGAATTTAAAGTTATGAAAAAGAGTAGCCGCTGCTGTTTGTCAATGTGATATGGTTGATGTTTTGACCGTTTTCAGTTTCCGGTGTAGGAACGTATTGCCTTAACTCATAAGTTTGATTGAGTGAGTATTCTAATTTGTGTATTGTAAAACAGGTGGTACTGCTTCAGGTCATCTGTAGCGCCTTTGATCTACTTTGGTAAAGAGGCAAGTGAATGTAACGGTGGTTTTGCTACCGTTTTGACTTGTTATTTTTGTCACCTGCATTTTAATATCCTGAATCATACCGGCGTAATTGTGATTTATATCATATATCGTTCATCATGCTCTTTTATGGTTGCTTCGTGGATTCCCATTATCATTTTATGGATGAAGTTGATGTGGTGGATACGCTCTTATTATAATTGAGGATGTGATTGATATATTTTTAATATAAATGAAGTTGATGTGGTGCATGCATTCTCAATATGAGCGCAGCATGTTTTGAGCATTGCAATTGCATTGCATATGAAGTTCGTCGTTAACCTATGATTACGACTGTACCGGTACACATCGTACGTTCTCGAGGAGGGGTGCGACGTAAAAGTGGACATGGCATTGCATTCATATGCATTCATGGAAGTGAAGTTCATTTATATGTGGCATTGCAGTCATGTGCATTCATGGGAGTGAAGTTCATTTATATGTGGCATTGCAGTCATGTGCATTCATGGGAGTGAAGTCCATTTATATGTGGCATTGCAGTCATGTGCATTCATGGGAGTGAAGTCCATTTATATGTGGCATTGCAGTCATGTGCATTCATGGAAGTGAAATTAATTTACATGTGGCATTACAGTCATATGCATTAGTTGAAGTGAAGTTAATCACACGTGTATTGTTGAGTCGTGTGGAGAAGAGTCTACTTATTATATATTTATGAGGAACTTCTTATATTATTTATAATAAAGTTTTGCCATTGTTGTCTTCCAGATTCCATAAAACTGATATTTAAATCAACCTGTGATTTAAATAACTTCTCAAAACAAATTTTCTTGCTGAGATGTTTTCATCTCACTCTTGCATTACTCATTGCTTGACAAGGGGTTTGGGAGTAGCAACACATCACTCTTCACCATTGAAAGATTTACTATATTAAACATTTCTTTTAGTTCAACTTTGCTTATTGGTATTTACGTTGGATGTTAAATATATGGTTAACTTATTATGTTAGAAATATTTATATTCTTCTTGTTAATGTCTACATGTTGCGAATGTGATGATTAATTATAAATTAATTATCTTTGTATCGCTTCCGCATTGCTCAAATAACGTCAGTAGTTTGGTCTTAGTAGCATCTCGGAATGATTGTGAATTTCGGGGTGTTACAGTTGGTAATCAGAACCACCTCCTCGCTAGGATTGAGAGAACAAAAAAACTATAAAATGTATTGGGACGACTCTACTGGTTTTTATGGCACAAATCTATCTTATAGAGCATGTAAAAGATCGCTAATTTTTTCTATACATGGAGATTATTATAGATTCTATGTATTGAAAGGGATTGGGTCTAAAAATAATTTATTGCTCTCTCCCCTCTAAAACTATCTCTAGATACTATGCACTGAGAGTGCTCTTAGGACTTTTCTTTATCTCCTTGAACAGACATTACAGTATGGATGATTTGTACCAAACAAAATGTGTGATGTTTTGGACCCTACATAATTCAATATAGAAGGTCAAAGGCCGACATGAACGATTGCATTAATTACAATGGAAGCAAAATACTCTTACATCGCAGGATAATTGCAATAGAGGGGAGTGTATCAGATTTTCATAAAAGGATTTTAGGATATCTGATCGGAATGCAATCATCTCTTTATTTTTGGCATGCAGAGAAATTAAGGGTTCCTTTAACAAAACCTTTCGCATGCAGGTTGGGAATGAGATAGAGACGGTCAAATTAACCGTCCTCCCGTACAATCCTGTGAGTTTTGTCGAAGTGAAGAGGGCATCAACATTTAATGAAATAGTGATGCTGCGCATTGAAGCGCCGTCGGAGGCGAAGCGGAAGGCGCCCATTGACCTGGTCACGGTTCTCGGTGTCAGCGGTAGCATGAGCCGGGCAGCTGAACCACCGGCAAAGGCGTCCAGGTTGGATCTCCTAAAAAAGGCGATGAAGTTCATCATAAGGCAGCTTGACGACGATGACCGCCTCGCTCTTTCGGCGTTCAATGATAAGCTCGTCACCGAGTCCAGTACTCCTGTCGTACTTTTGCCGAAAACAAAGCGGATGAGCTCAGGGCCAAGGGAGATACTGCGTTTAAGCAAGCCCTGGAACACGCCGTGAAGGTATGTTATTTCTGGCGTACCAGTTTGAAAGGGACTTCTATAATTAGAACTCAAATTATCGATATATTGGATGCACTAAGTTTTAGGTGACTGAAAAAAATAAGGTAATTTCATTCATATCGATATGAACCGCCGTTGGATAAGGAACCAAAGGCCAATACGTTATATTTAATCTCGAGCCATTCTTCTTTTTTCCTCTATCTAGCTCGCGAGCAGTTGGCCCATTCCTTCACTGATCTACATTCCCAGTGATCCCTGCAATCAGGGACACCCCTACCACCTCTCCCACCGTTATAACCCATTGAAGCCCAAGCACCAACCTCAGGCAACCCCCCGTGCCATCACTGGCTTGTGTCGCCCTATGCTTGCCTCCTTAATTCACCAGCTTGCATGACAATTGACACCCTCTGGCGGTCTCCCCGAGAAATCAAACCCCAACACCCCCCCCCCCCCCAACCCCCAATAAGAAAAACTCAGGGAAGTCCAACGTCAAGCGAAATCGGTGTAATTCATTATACTGACCGAAGGTTCGGGGTAAATTGATATGTGTAGCAAAAACAAATATATACTTATATAAGTGGGGTTATGATGCCAGTTGTACGTTGGGCGATGATATGTGGGCTACATGAGATTAGGGCCTACATGTCAGTGGCTATGGTACCGCTGACTTTATGTCAAGGAGTATCGGGCAGAGGGGGGACAAGTCATATCATGAAAAATGTAGTCAACTAGTTACTGACCCCGCGAGTTGCTGCGGGTACTAATAATATTTCATAGTTCTGCTGGAAGTAGACACATAAAATCTGTTTCGAGGAAATAAACGCAGCCACGTAGATTTGATACGCTTGCGATAAATAAAAAGAAAGTACGAAAAGAGAAGCCTAAAGCGTAAGAGCCTGTATAGAAGAATACCATGATCTTCAACTCCTGGTTCAGTATGTCTGGACCTCAGAAGGAAATTTCTTTTTGTGTTTGCTAAATTCATCATAGATCTTTTTATCATTCTAAGATACAATGTTCAGCCACATCATAAAAAAAATTGTTTAATGTTCAGCAAACATATTATATAGGTTTCATGGGATCAGAAATTAAGTATTCTTTATGTGTGAAGTTAAGCCTTGTATTTTGCATTTCTATTTCCCAGCAAGAGGGACCGAAGATCAGTAAAATTAAAAATTGTGTAGGGTAAACATACGGATCGTTATGAATGGAGTCACAGCAAGCCAGCAATACATGATGAATTTAAGTAACCATTTTTCAGTCCACTTTTGGAAGTTCCCAAGCCTCGACTACCAGCAAAGATTTGACTCTTTGACAACAATCCGCAGTGATGATGCTGTTTGACTACAAAACTATGGGAGAAATACAAAATAAAGAACACCTCATTTCGTTTTGGATTAAAAAAACAAAAATGTGGCTTAGTTCTAATTGCACTGGCCCACCTGCAGAACGTTAGACCGCCACCAGCATCAGAAGGCGGAGCAGTTCCATAGCAGTTCCGACTGGGACGCCCGCGAATGGGGAGGCCGGAGGCGGCGGCGCCTGCGGGAGCGAGAGCGAGGTCGGGGGCGAGTCGGGGGGGGGCGCGGCGGGGCCGAGGCGAGCTGCGGCGCGCACGGGGTGGAGGATAAGGTCGCGCGCTGACGGCTACGATCGGGCGCGCCGGCGAGCAAACGGCGCGGATGAGACCGAGGAGGAACAGTAGTACAGTAGAGGAACAGTGTAACAGTAACTTTGTACCGAGAATCTATAGGTTGCCGACGGCTACGATCGGGCGCGCCGGCGAGCGAACGGCACGGATGAGACCGAGGAACAGTAGTACAGTAGAGGAATAGTATAACAGTAACTTTGTACCAAGAATCTATAGGTTTTATATGATAAGATTCAGAGAAATGGTGTGATACCTGTCAATATACCCATTTTATTTAGAGAATTCTATTTGATTCTCTAAGATAAACTTTTAGAATTAGTACATAGAATCACTTTATAGAATCAGGAACAGAAGAAGTTATTTTTTTTCAGCTCCCAGTCCTTAGTTTATTTTAGAGAATCACTTTACCTAATAAGGTAAGAATCGCTTCTATTTTTTTCTTTTAAAAAACAGTGTTTGATAGCGTCGGACACTGTTTCCCTGATTCTGCATGAGGGAGAACTCTATGAAATGGGTACTTAGTATACTAGCATCGATACCCGTGCTAATGCTACGGTTTAAAAAAAATATTAACTTAAAAAAATAATAGATTAATATTAAAATTTGAAGTTTCTCATTCTTCATCATTAATGTTAATATTAACTTAAAATAAATTTGTTTTGTTTTTCAACAGCTTTTTTTGAATCTCAAATATTTGTTTTGTAGTTATATTTTGTTAACTAACAATAATCTTTGTGGGCTTAAAGATCTCGGGAATCCGAAAGAGTCATCTATTAGATTTGTAAGAGGTATTTGTGAGGAGATTTTATCCGTTAGATTTATAAAAAAGAACAACTCTGAGTACATTTTTCCATATGCATGTGGTTTAACTCAAACATTTTGTCAGGTTACCTAGAAAAGAAAATCTGTGCTTTTTAAAAAGTAGAAATAAGTGGTTGATTTTGTTTTTCTAGAATGATTGTTCTGATACCCATGGTAATGACATGTTCTATGAAAAAAATATTAACTTATAAAAAATAATGTATTAATATTAAAATTTGAAGTTTCTCATTTTTACCATTAATATTAATATTAATATGAAATAAATTTGTTTATTAATATTAATCTAAAGTTAATATTAATATTAATAACCTACAACGACTCACGCAGTGCTGTAAGGACCCTAATTATCTTCATAACCCTCTGAGATTTGGGAGAACTGATTATTTATAGGTGATGAAGAGATTTAAATTGGGAAGATGGTTGCTGTCGGGATCACGTACCCCGAGTACCTAACAGAGCGCCCTCGGACACGCAGGATCGTGGGTCGGGCGATCGCAGATTCCGACCCTCCCCAACAGCAATCTGCGGCGGTCACGCCTTAGCCGCGCGGGCACGCAAAGACCTCGGCCTCCGAAGGCCGACCCCCGGAGAGCGACCTCTGGGAGGTGGGTACCGCATTATGGTGCATTTACTCTGACGACTAACTGCCATCCGTCCTGACGGGACGGGACGAGATTCACCGCGGCGACACTCCAGCAGAAAGCTGCGACGACTGCCGGACACGACGTGACAGCACTGTAGCCGGCACAGTGGCACCAGACGAGCATCACAGTACCCGCCGCTGCACACGACGCGACGGGTCACGACCATGCCTAGACGGAACGAAATGATGGCGACAACGATGGAAGGGCCCACCTGTCGGCGAGACGGCAGGATCGCGTAGGACCCACCACTTGTAACCCCGGGCCCCTCCTATATAAAGGGAGGCCCGGGGAGCAATAGAGACAACGACTACATCCCCACGAATACTCAACTCTACTCACAACTCAGCCTCAAACACACGAAAGACAACCACGAGCTCCCGGGTCTTTGCATTCTTCCGAGCAAACACCCTCACTCGCCCACATCCCGGATCCTCCTGCGAAGAGAGGATCCCGCCTTTGTAACATTATCACCGAGATAATCCGCTCCCTGACGTAGGGTATTACACCGCTCGAGGTGGCCCGAACCAGGTTAAAATCTTCTTGAGTCTTTCTTAGACTGAGCCATATCGAATCCGGAGCCACACCACCCCCACGATCGTATATTTACTGTGCCGGTGGTCAGAACGCCGACAGTTGGCACGTAGGTACAGCCGTACGGGACATGCAAGGCCATAATCCACGCCCGTTAGCTTCATCTCATTAGTTGGGATCTCATTTGTTTTGTTTTTCAACAACTTTTTTTTTTAGTCTCATATATTTCTTCTGAGTAGTTGTGTTTTGTTAACTAATAATGGTTCGTGAGGAACTTAAAATTTAGGAGATCTACGTTAGATTTGTATGGTGTGTATGCGGAAAGATTTTATTCGTTAGATTTGTAAAAAAAAAACTCTGGGTGCAGTTTTCGTGTGTACGTAGTATAACCTATCTCTGTTGCAAATATTTTATCGTGTGTACATAGAAAAAAAAACTGTTTTTAATGAGCAGAGATAATTCTTGTGCAGTAGATTTCTCCTTCCTGTTCAAGACTTGCGATGTGTCTGTCTTCATTTAAATGATTTTAAGCTAGTTTCAGGAGGCAACTAATCTCTTGAGTATCGCGTCACTTTTCCGTACTCACATGTTTTGAACTTTGAACCACTACAGATCCTGGATGCTCGAGCAGATAAGACGCGTCTTGGATTCATCTTCCTCCTTTCAGATGGTCTAGACAATAACAAGTTGGAGTGGACTGACGATGCTGCCGACGCTGTTCGTGATGTTCTCGGAAAGTACCCAATCCACACCATCGGCCTGTCCGCGGCTCACGATCCAAAGCCGTTGCATTTCATTGCCAAGAAATCCAACGGTACCTACTCCTCACTCATTGAGAACCTCGACACCAGGATAATGGAAGCGTTTGCCGTTTTCATGGGTGGACTCAAGAGCGTCGTGCTGCTAGACATGACTATTACTGTAAAGGTGGGCAATCCGAGTTTTCAGACACTAATCAAAATAGAATCGGGGGGTTACAAGAGCCACATCTCCGAGGACGGAAAGGCTGGTGGCATCTCGCTTGGTGTCCTCTACGCTGCTGAAGTGAAGGACTTTATTATCAATATTTCTGTGAATTTCCCTTCATGGTCTGCGGGTAATTTTTTAAAATAAATTTTTCGATCCCATTGGTGTCGAGTACAAGGATGTTTATATCAAGCAGCTTACCTCCGTTAGCACAACCTTCGACCGAATAGCCTTTACACTCAAGTCTGCGCAGGATTATGTAAGGAAATCATTCCCCTCCCCCAAAGTCATGCAGCCTATGATCCATTTCAAGGTTCTGGACTTCTTGGTCGACTTCCTAAAACAGTTCGAAGGCTTGAAGGAGGAGGCTGGAGATAATATTGTTGATCTGAAACAGCCTATGATCCATTTCAACGCAAGCAGACTGATCCGCAAAGTTCGAAGGCTTCATGGAGCAGCCTATGATCCATTTCAAGGTTCTGGACTTCTTGGTCGACTTTCAAGCCCGGAGGATCTTTGTTGATCTGAAAGGCGTCGACAGGGACATCAAAGGAATGGTGAGCTGCCTAAGCGAGGCTTAGGTGTGGGCTGCATCTACTCCTGGGTATCCAGCTGCCAGATGCAACGGCCGACAACTACGGGACTGTCCACCCACATGGTTACCAGGGAGTTCCTCACGCCGAGGATGGAGGGGTTGTTGGAGAAGTTACATAATCAGCTGGCGGATGAAGCATCGGCTCAACGGGACTCGGACAAAGACTCGGCATCTACGGGGAGCACGCGCCGGCCGGCGCCACCGGCGAAGGAGACAGGGGACCCTTCACCCGCTGTCTGCAAGCGCGCCGTCGAGCTGCTGGACGGGATGGACGAGCGGTTGCAGCGGTGGAGCAAGCTGGATCGCGAGGTGCCGCCGGCGTTCCAGCCGTCTTCTGACAAGGAAGCCGACGAGTCCCGCAACCTCGCCGCCGTCCTGCAGGAGGACATCAGCCGCGCAAGGCAGCACGACGTGTACCTGGTAAGTGCTAACCCTTCTGTGCGCGGTGCGCACCTGCATCGTGTTAACGCTTCGTGTTTCTGAATAATAAGTCATTTTGTTTAAATTCAAAAATCACGGAAACAGAGCTCAAAAAAGATTTAAATTAATTTCAGCTAATTGCATTTAAGTTTGAATTTAAAAATGTGAGTTCAAAATTTTCAATGAAATGTGGTGAAACAAAATTCTCTCTTGAAACCTTTTACAACAATTTGAATTTTAGAAGTTTTCGTAAAATTTTAATTGAGGTTTAAAGGTTTTACATAAATTATTTCGCTCGAAAAGACTGACTGTCTTTAAAATTTAATATAATTTTATTTATTTCGATTTTGAGTTTGGTCCCAAAATAAAAGTTGTTCCTTTTGAAAAGTTCTAACAGACTACAAAATTTCAAAAATTTTAGATCTCAGGAAGTCTTGCTTTTGGATTAAAAACTGAAAGCAGCGCAGGAATTCAGAAAAATCAGGAAAAAGAAAAATTTCTGTGGACCCCACCTGTCAGCTACTCCACCGCCTTCTTCCTCCTCCTCCTGTCGTTCGCCGCCACCGCACAGGCCAGCTGCCGCGCGCCCCTTTTTCTCCGCCTTGCATGCTCGCCACGAAGCAGAGACGTGTCCTTGAGTTGGCGCAAGTAGTACCCCTCCGGCCGAGCTCCTTCTCCCTCATTCTCTCTTCCACCTCCGGCCGCCTTCGCTCTCATCGACGCCACCTCGGAGGACTCTGGCCAAGCTGTCTCTGGCTCCCGATCCTCGACAGAGAACTGTTCCAGCGCATCCTCCAGCTCTCCCACACCTTAGCCCACCTCCTCTTCCAATGCACGCGCCGGATTTCGATGTTTCCCCAAATATCGAGCTTGGAGCTACCAGCTGGACTCTGGCCAAATCCTCAAGCTCCGGACGATTTCCCTTCAATTCCTTCTGGTTCCAGGCTCTTCCTTACTATTGCATTTCCTGGGACAAGAATCAATCGATTTGTAGCCGTTGGTGCCGATAATCGAGCTCTCCGTGACACCATTCGTCGGAACCCGCGCCACCTCACCGTGGACACCCATCTCTAGCCATCTTCGTCGACGACAACCTCGACGCCAACCTTCTCCATCCCGCAGTGAAGCTCTCAGTGCTTAAGAAGTTGTTTCTCGTCGTCGGTACCGCCTCCGCCACCTTGCCAGAGCACGCTCAGGACCACCTCTCCGCCGCCAGCCAATTCGGGGTGAGACCTCCACCGCGTCGACCCCCCCCCCCCCCCCCCNCGTCGACCCCCCCCCCCCCTCAGCGAGCAGCCCCGGCCGTGGTGATCCTTTTAGTGTCGTCTCCTCCTTGTTTTAGTCACCGGCGAGCAGCTTCGATGAGCGCACAGCCGCTGGCCGGCGAGCCGGCCGCTCCACACGACACGCGCACCGTGCTCTTAGGGCAGAGCCGATCTCTCCCGCGCGCCTGGCCTTGCGGCCCACAGAGCCGGCCTGCTCCAAGCAGGCCAGAGACTAGCGGCCTGCCCCAATGGGCCCATCGTGGCTCGGCTCACCCGGCTGAAAATTTTTATATTGCGAAATAATTTATTAGATTTCCAGAAATCAGTTTCAAACTTCTAAAATTCGTAGAAACTTCATTATAGCTCAAAAAATTATGAAATAAATTTTGTAAGATCCTCTCAACTAGAAGTATATTCTGAAGCTAACTATTTTTCATTTCATGCATAAAATTAATTTATATAATTCAGATTATATAATAATTCATTAATGCATTATCAATATTCCTTGGCATGATAAAAACTTGAAAATTTTAATTTTCTTTTCTTTAATCAAACTCTCTGTTTTAGAATGGTTCCATATTTTGTTTTCTTCAAAATAATTTTTTATATGATTTATCTTGCTTAAATTGTATTTAATCTATTATATCCATTTGACTTCAATAAATCTTGAAATTTTCTACTTTTCTGTTTCTTTAGTTAAATATTATGTTTTAGAAAAATTTTATATTTAATTTCATCCAAAATTATTTTAAAATGATTTATTGTGTCACACGGTATTTAAAATTCATTATAAACCCATTGGAATTCAATAAATTCTGAGAATTTCTCAAAAATTATTTTATGACCTTTCTGATTTTTATGAACAACTTAAGTTATGTTTTATGTTTTCAAAAAAACATTTTAAAGAAGTTTTGCAACTAAATTTTTATCTTTTGAAAATAAAAAGCTGTCATCGCATGTGATTTTTTATTTAAAGTTAAACACCATTATAATTCCTTTCTTTGCATATTATTTATGTTAGAAACCAACCCACCCGAAGAGGAGCGTGGAGTTGTTCCTTTGGCAAAGGAAGCTAACTGTGAGCAAGCCCAGACAAGCCCCGGTGCATTAACCTTGTTTTAAATTTTTGTTTTATCACTATGTATTGTATAGCTAATATACTGTGCATTAAGTTGTAGGAATTGTTTGGAACCTTAGAATGCATGATAGTGCAATTATCTCTTTTTAAGTATATATTGGTACAGGTAACTCGATGTAGAGCTAGGCTATGAGTTCTAATCAACGGTAGAAGTCGAGTGAATGAGAAACCGCACTCGGGAGATTATAGGTTTGACTTTGTCCCACACTTGAATAAACCTAAGACCAGGCGGGGATAAAGTATAGGAGAGATTGAGAAGGATGGGGCTTCACGGTGGTAGCCCTGTCTGTGTCGGTTAAGGACCGATTCGAGTGTGGCCCTGTTGAGCAAGTTTGAATAGTACCGAATGCATACTGGGGACATAGGACTCAGAAAACTGATGTAGCTTAATACTGTAGTGGTTGTACGTCCCCCTACCACTCTTTCGGCGAGGTAATAGAGAAAAGCTTTGGATCTAACTATGAATGCACCCGGCGTGGTGATCGCATGGAGGACCATGTGCTTGGGAGCGGTAGGCCTCGGGCCGACCTTATGGTGGTATTGTTGTGAAAGGTGGCCACGCGCGGCTTCTGGAAAGCGCGTACGTGTCGTGTACTTCGGATTTTTCCAACTGGTGTAAATCGATTATAATCGCTGCCCCTCACAGTAACGATTACCGCTTGTTCACTGAGTCATGTCGTAGTAATAATGTATTCCCTCTGTTCCGAACTGATTGCCAGTTCTACCAAAACACTTCCGCTCACATCTCTATCACTTTCCACTGCACATTCTCTCTTCCAAATGCACCCTTTCCTATTGCAAATGACAATTAATTGGGAACAGAGGCAGTACTAAACCTAATCAATAATATGAAATGTTTGTTTAGCTCATAGTTAATTACTTGGTAACCATGTCTGCTATAGTTTTTAGAGCAAACTAAATTTACCTTCCGTGAACTTAATCTACTGCTAAAATTTTAATATAAGAATTCACTCTATTAGCGCTGGTTTTGCAAATAGCCATTCTATATAAGTCAGCCTCATCACATCCTTCGAGTCGGCTGCAGTTGGTCACGTTGACGGGTAAGACTTGCTGAGCATTTGAATGCTCAGGGCTTCGCTCTCTGTGGTTTTGTGCAGGTGGTCTCTCTCCCCCTCCTCTGGACCAACTGGCAGAAGCAACCTCGAAGGTAGCTATGTCAGTTGAAAGCCCTGCTCGCCGCTGCTGTTTGTGTGCTGCTAGAAGATGTATCGTATGGGCTCGATGTCATCTTATGCATAGTCTGCAGGAGATCCTAGTTTAACTCAGGTTTTTGCTCCCGCGCTTTTAAAAATCTTTGTTTTATGAATTTAAGCAACAGTTTGTAGTATATTTTATCGTGCTTGAGTTGTACTGTTAGTCCTCGATGGATCGTCTCTTTGTAGGGCGGTCTGTCACATCGACATTGAATAGAATCTATTGCCTGATCAGTCTGCTTGCGTTGGATGCAGGCCACCGTGCACGCGATCAACCAGTTGCGGAGCTCCCCCGGCCGGGGCACCAGCAACAAGGACGCGCATGAGGCGCCGTCTGGCAGCCACCACAAACAGCAGACGAACCAGGAGAGTGGGGAGACGCAGAGCCAAACGCATCAGGATGAATAATTGAACAAGATATTACATCCGAGTCTTGGTATTGGAAAGGAACTGCCGCACTCTATATCAGTATATCACACATATCCATTTGATTTCCTGTGTGCTTGTTGCTGTTAATTAGGAGTAGTATTATATTTTCTGTCAATTGTCATGATCGGCTGCTGCTGGCTGGTATAAGTTGTTGGATCGAGGTTAATTTCATAAATGGCTCACCTGCCTCGTGAATAAACTCTATTGTTTGTGTCGTGTCTGACGTGAGTATAATATGTTCCTGTGTCATGTACCGTATGGGTCAGGACGGGCTTCTTGGGAATTGGAAGGCCGTGATAATGATTTTGAGAAACTGTCTAAAAACAACTCTTTAGAACGTCCTGAGTCCATACACTACATGCTCTACTCTTCAGAAAGCCGAAGAGCCAGAGCCAATATGTAAATTGTAAAATACGGGAGCTACGGAGCTGGAGACTTTTGGAAGAGAGAGGTAAGGCCCGAGAGGCTCTGAGAGCAACTCCAAAAGATACTTAAAATTTAACCTAAATTAATACTTCTTGTTCTTAAATTGATGTCACTGTTGACATCTATCATCAAGTTTGACTTATTCGATTTTTTTTATAAATATTATATATTTCGTTATAATTTGATTTATTATTAGAGTTATTTGAATCACAACTAAAAATTTTACACATCTGAACTAAATTTTTGAATAAGATAAATAGTCAAAATTGATGTCAAAAGTCAACGACGACATCAATTTAATAGCGGAGGGAGTATTTAGGCAGTTGTTAAATTGGTATGGGTAGCTAACAAAATTTCCCAACTCCAACAAGTAACTAAATATATATAGGTGAAAAAAAATTAAATTAACCATATCATCATAAATTATGGCTCATATGCTGTTTTTAGAAAGGTTTTCGGAGGATAGATCGGCCTAAAGCATTGCTATATGTGGGTACCGGATTTGGTGGGATGGGAATAGCTAAATTTTAATTACTGATATAAGTATTTATTGGATTAATATTTTTTTTACCTCGAGTACCTAAATTAGTGTTTAGGTACTCAGTTTAGGTACCTGGTTGAGTTGCTCTGATCTGGTAGCTCCAAAAACATCGTCTCCTCAAGCTTACGCTTGCAGATTTCAGCCACCTCGGCTTGGCCAATTTGCTCCATGGAATCTGGAAGTCTTATGTGTGGTTAACTTTGTTGACCTTAATTAAATTCCCGTCGCACACCGTGAGCATTAGGTCGTACGGGTGGCAATGGACCAGATCGTTGAAACTGCCTAAATTAAAACTTTCGGTTTGGCAAATCAAAACTTTTAATTTTTCCTAAGTCGGTCTGGGAAAAGGTATGTATCCTAATTTCACTATAAAAGATGGCTAGATTTACGAGCAAACTTGCAAAGAGGTAAATAATGTGCTTTCATGATCAAGAACGGCTATTTTACGAGCAAACTAGCAAAACCGTCGAATCTCTCGCTCGGGAGAGACCCATCTGAGCGTGAGCCGTCGCGGACGTGCCTTAGGCTGCCCAGTAGGCCTAGTATGCCATCAATGGTCATGGAGCATGTGAATGAACAATATATGGGGTTAGAAAACATGGAAGAGAGATTTAGGGTTTCAAAGGTAAAAATGTAAATGTAGGAGTGAAGATGTAATTGCTGGCCCTCGATTGGCCATGGCCCTCACTTTATGTAGAGAGGGTTGGACTTATCTCATGGAGAGTTAGTAACTCCAACAAATAGATAACAAATCAAAGATTATTCCTTTCCTATGAAATAGGCCCAGAACTTCTGAAATTCAAAACTAGAACTTTCGATTTCCTCGGGTACAAATCACTTTTTTTTGAAAAAGAGGCTTCTATGCTCTAGTGCTGGCTCCTTAAAAAACATTTGGTAGAACAACTTTTTTTGGGCTCTTCTATTTTGCAGGACTAGTTAACAAGAGAAAATGCCACGTGGACGAAGGAGCCACGAAGAAGCCACATTTTCGTGGCTCTTGGCTTCTGGCTTCTCGCTAAAAAGAAGAAGTGACTTTGGTAAAAAAAGTCCTACCAAACGGGGCCTAACTAGCTTAATTACATTGCCAAACGGAAGATACGCTGATGAAAAGTATATGGAGACTCCTTAAGAGTTCATATCTAAGGTTTTGCGTTTTTGCACACTTAGATTTTGTGATTGAAGTAGCTACTTTTATACATGAACATGCATCAACTTGAGAGATTCTTTTTTTTTTATAAGATGAATACATAGCGAAATCAATCACAAATACTTTAGGTTTTGTCGATCACAAATATTTTAGGTTAATTTAACATGCATGCAAGTTTCAAAAAGTAGTCGAGGTGGGAAAAAATTTACAAATAAACGTACTAGAAATTTATGCTCAATTTTAAAAGTTTTTTTAGACTAACCGAACAATTTTCTTATGATCAAAGGTACCGAACTATTTTCTTATGATCAAAGGTGAGTAATTTTTATTTTTTATGCTCATAAGAGTGCAGGTTTCTACTGTCAAACGTGATTAGATTTTGTCCTCACACCGGTCAGTCTTATTAACGTGCAGTCAGAACCTTCGTTTTTTAATCCAGCCTTTAATACTTTTTTCAAAAAAGTGAATCAATAGGTGGAGCAAATCAACGGTAATACATAGCTCCAATAAATAACCATCCATTTCGTCGGAAAGTCCTTTTTATGTCTCCCTAATTCAATTACATGTAGACACAATATCAGGATGCATGCATGCATCGCACACGAGGGGTCTGGCCGAACCAGTTTTTAAAATCCTAATCTGCTCTGGATGACTGGATTGCAAATAAATATTTGATTGGAAATATAAGAAATCATGCTAGTCCCATGGGATTTAAATGGCAACTTGCTGATTCTTTCGAATCAACACATTTTACATAACTACCGGTCATTTGCCATGCATTTCGCAATCACAAATACCGCTTCAGCTGACCTGCACAACAAGTACTACTACCTAGAATCAATTTTTTACCCTCACAGTACAATATTGAGAGTGAATGAGATATTCAATATCATGAAATTTCAAAACAATTTGATTTTTACACTCAACACACTCCAGTTTCTATAATCACATATGATTGGGGATTAGCCATATCACAGATTCAGAGATCATCACTAATGATTTTTGGAAACAAATTTCGCTAGGTAACTAAGCCATGCATGCAGGCACAAAATCCATTAATTATTGGTTTCACAATTTATGTATGTGGGCATAAAATCGATTAATTATTGGTTCTACAATTCAAATGCATGCAGGGCACAAAATCAGCCAGCCATGCTTGCAGCGCGCCCACCTGGTCCTGGCCGAACTAATCCATTTTATGTAAAAAAACTGCTCCCGTATGATCACATATTTATATATTAGTTAAATGAAAGCTAGCAACCATTTTAGATTTACATAATCAGACTTTTATGGTCCTATCAACTCGTGACTGTAAACATTATGGTCCCATAATTTTAAAGCCTGACCAGTTTAAGATTCGGAGTTTAAATACTTAATACACAATCACATAAGTTTTAAAGCGTGAGGCATAAATTCTTAATCCATTTAGTCACAAAAGTTTAAGACTCAGAGTGTATATTAAAGACTTAAATTTCTTGAGTTCACAAAATCTTAGTACTTTTAAGAGTAAAAAAATACTGTATCAAATTTTTGGCTGCAGTACATGGGGCAAAATTTTAACCTGTTTGAGCACAAGAAATTATCTTGTTTATTCACAGAAATTGCATGATTATGCACTTGTCCATTCTGATCCACTGACAGTGGACTATGCTCATGTCGGTCTTAACGTTTCATGATTTATTATTGGTTCCACAATTCTGATCTGAAAATGAAGAGAGCAACTCATGATAAGAACAAATAAATCAACTGATAAGCTGATATTACTCTTGGACCTCATTCGTTATACCAGCAACCAGGGGATTTCCATCAAACTAGCAACTGGTGCCTTCTTGCTATCCCTCACAAACAGAAGATTAAAATAAAAGGAAAAGTCCATTTTACTCCCTCAACAATTCACTTAGTCCGTTTAATCCCATAAACAAAATCTTGGCTCAATTTTACTCCCTCAAACTATTTAAATTGGTGCAATCTACCCCCTTATACATTATCTTTTTTATTTTTCTTTGTATAATTTGAATTTGAAACTCCAATTTTGCATGGTGATGGAAGATGTCATTCTCTATGTTAAAAAA